>CABFPE010000162.1:838854-854659 GCA_900660155.1 Hofstenia miamia | reverse complement strand
TATTAGTTTAACACATTTACTGATATAACTTTATTTTATTTCCGCCTATCAATCTTGCAAAGGGTATTAATAAACCGTAACTACAAAAGAATGATTGTATTTTTGAATATACAAAGAATTAGAAAATCTTAACATAATTTATAAAAATCCTGGAGGAGTTGGATACCGTTTGCCTCCATCACAGCCATTGTCGTAACTTTCAGAACTCAAAGAACTCTTTTCAGCTCTATTTCAATTTACCAGTGCAATAATAGTTCCGACCAGTGTATGTACTAGTGAGGTACTTACTTACAAATAGCTACTTTACAGAGTTGGAATTGGGTTGGGCTTAAAGTTAGGTCGGACTGTGCCGGGCTTGCGCCGGATTGTCGACATAGTAATTTGGGCCGGGTCGGGCTTGGACCAAATGTTTTAATTGGTTTTTGAAGTACAGGAAAAAATTCACTTAAAAACTTAAATTTTGAACATGACAAAAAACATTCTCTTTAAGTTTAATCAGCCTTTTTGGCTGGTGTAATACTTCTAACATCTAAATTTTGTCTGCTACAAGCAAAGAGCGTTTCTGAAAACGTTGTGCTGATGTAAGTTGATGTAATTTGTAAAAGATGGTTACTTCAAAAAACAGTATTATTATAATAATGACTAAATACCAATATTTTTTCATTTTCTGGTATTCAGGCCGCCTAAGTATGCTTAGGGCCTTGTTTGCAAGCAAAGATTATTAAACAAAAATACAAACATATCTATATTTACTACCACTTATTTTAAGGGAAACATTGCTTGGATATGCAGGTAAGCATTATTTTCCTTACAACATTACATAAATTGTTCTAGTAAATTCGTGTAAAACCTTGTCAAAATTGTTTGTGAAACTTCAGTTGTTTTGTAGATCGTGCAAAACACATATAAAATAAAAACACGCACAAAAACCATTTTCATGTGATGATAAAAATCGTCATTGTTGCGGTATACCCGAAAAAATTCATTTATTGTGGTAGTTTGCGGTAAAAAATATAAATGATTCTGCTGTGGTCCTATTTTCTTAAGGTTTGCTTACGTGCAAAGGGCTAATTGCAATAATCGACTTCAGAAATGTCAAGTAGAGTGCTAATTTGGAACCTTTGTTTTACCATGCCCAGTTAATATTAAAATATCTGGAGATTAGAAATTTTGATAAATCGTTTTTGGTTATAGTTATGCCAACAATCGCCATTTTTCTCTCTTAACGTTACGATACTATCCATGGCAACATTTTTTTTCAATTTGAATTTCAACAGAATTGAATTAGCATTGTTGACAGACTTAAGCTGATGTGCACATTAATCAACACATTTTGCAAATTATCCAATCAACAGAAGAAACTATCAGCGGCGTAAAAGAAAAATAATTTGGGTCGGGATGAATAATTGGTATTTTGAATTGAGCCAGACTGAGCTTGGGTCTAAGGTGCATTGGGCTGGGCCGGACGTAGGCCCAAAAAATCGACCCAATTCCAAATCTGGTACTTGACGTGAATATGGACTTAATTGTGTTCCAATTTTATCTAAATTTATTGATGCAAAAATATAAGAAATGCTAATTACTGCTTTGGCTATAAGTAGGGCGAAAATTTTTTTGACCTAAAAGTTAGAATTTTGACCACAAAAATTGAGCAAAAAATACGAAATTTTGACGATATATGTTGTCTAATAATCAAATTAAAACGACTTCAAACTGAATATGGATTGGCTAAAACATGTTATAAAATATGGCTTTACATATGATAAAATATTATATTTAAGGTTTTGCATAGAAAACTGACGATTCTTCGCTAAATATATTCGGAGCCATGAAAACTTAGTTCAAGAATGGTATTTGTGCATATTGTTGACTTGAAATCATATTGCGATAACCCTTTTCCCAAACAATATAAAAATTTAATAATTAAGCAAGCATTCAATTTTAACGTTTTTGACTTAAGAATGACATTTATATTTTATGCAATTTTTGAGCTTACAGCCATACCAAATATACGAAATATTCACGTTTCTTACGTCTAAGCAAATTTTCAATACATTTTTGACAGGGAAAATACAATTTGACATTATTAGCATTAAATATTGTAGCGTCCTAGTAAAAGATATTGCACAAAACAAGTTTCTCAAATTTACTAGACATTTACTAAGAACTAGAATGTTCTAAGAACTAGCATTTCTTTTCTATTGGATACTTTTCAAATTACGGAATACATTTAGTTATATATTATAAACATTAAAATCCTTTAAACTGATTTATAGTGGATATTGCTGTGTATTAGAAATTGTAGCACTTAAGAGCGAATATTGCGATACATGAAACTAATTGTCAATGCATCTATATTTTTCATGGTAGTATTAATCTTAAAGCATTTCAATTTTTCGATTCCTGACTTACAAATACATCTGCACTTTGCCCTCTGAATAGTATACAATGCAGTATAGTTTAATATACAGCAATTTATAATTTATGTTTATGGGTGTTCTATTAGATTTGCAGGATTCGGTGCTATGTTAGTAGAAGACCTGTAGGAGTGTGATCAATTTATTGTGCTGCCCGAAGGCTATTCCCTTTGTGGTGTTAGTATAGAGAGCCCCATTTACAAATNCTGATGTTTCAAATGCGAAAATTATTGAATGGAAACAAAATTTCTACTAACAGCAAATTCAATCAGCTAATCAACATAAGTGGAAGTATATGTACCTGCTAGTGTTCTTGCTGAATGAATAATGAAGTAAACAAAAAGGCTTATAGGTCATTTTGACCTATTGTCACGTTTCTAGTGCTAGGCCTAAGTACGTCTATGAATATTCAAACTACATTCGTTCAATTTTAGTTGTTGACTTTGCCAGCATTGTGGATGTGATCGTACAAGATATACTAGGTTCTACCNAAGCAAATTTTCAATACATTTTTGACAGGGAAAATACAATTTGACATTATTAGCATTAAATATTGTAGCGTCCTAGTAAAAGATATTGCACAAAACAAGTTTCTCAAATTTACTAGACATTTACTAAGAACTAGAATGTTCTAAGAACTAGCATTTCTTTTCTATTGGATACTTTTCAAATTACGGAATACATTTAGTTATATATTATAAACATTAAAATCCTTTAAACTGATTTATAGTGGATATTGCTGTGTATTAGAAATTGTAGCACTTAAGAGCGAATATTGCGATACATGAAACTAATTGTCAATGCATCTATATTTTTCATGGTAGTATTAATCTTAAAGCATTTCAATTTTTCGATTCCTGACTTACAAATACATCTGCACTTTGCCCTCTGAATAGTATACAATGCAGTATAGTTTAATACACAGCAATTTATACTTTGTTTATGGGTGTTCTATTAGATTTGCAGGATTCGGTGCTATGTTAGTAGAAGACCTGTAGGAGTGTGATCAATTTATTGTGCTGCCCGAAGGCTATTCCCTTTGTGGTGTTAGTATAGAGAGCCCCATTTACAAATATTGTGGGATTCTAAGTCAAAGACGTATAAGCATGACGCAAGAAAAATCGTCAAACAACTAATTATTGTGATCAATCATTTGAAATTGAATTCATATGAGTAAATCACCGTCTTTTAAGAGGAAAAGTAGAAATCTTAAAAAGGAAAAGCAAAGTGTAAATTGAGTTTTTGCATACAGATTATACCACAACTACTAATAATATATTGCCATAAAATTGGACAGAAATACATTCGGAATGATGACTAATGTGAAACCATAAATGTGTTTATGATATCATGACAAAATTGCGATGCATGCTTTATTAAGGGACACAAATAGCTATGCAACCAATGAATTGAAGAAATTTATTTATCATAAGGTTGCCCGATTAGAATACAAAGCACAATAATATTATAAATACGAATTTCTCGAATTTTCCAGGCACTCTATTTTAATCAAACACAATTATACAAAACGTACATATTTTGTGGTCATCTAATGTTATACTCACGTTATTAAGAGTCAGTATTGCAAATAGTTACCATAATATTGCGTATTAAATTCAGATTACTATCAGACCTAAATCAAATGCAATTATTTTAATGGTATGAGGCGTTATTAAGAAAAATGTATTATAAAAACAGTTGTTGGAAATTTCTGTAAAATTATAAAATGAAAATCCAATTGGAATCCAATAAATAGCAAATTTTGTTTGTTCAACCAAATTCCAATGTCCAATTTGAATCCAATTAGATTCCGATTCCAATGGACATGCCTGGATATAATTGCATTTGATGAACTAAAAATAGACAATACATCACTTAGGGGGGTAAGGAAAAAAATTTTCAAAGCTCAAGGGATCTCTCTTTTTCTAGAGCTTTACAAAGGCACAGTTCTTCAAGGAGTTCCTATTATCAGCATTTGACATTATGACATATTCTAGCGCCAAGCGTAAAAATTGAGAAAAAAACGTTTTCAATTCTTTACATATTCAAATGTATAGAAGTAAGTACTTCTATAGCAAAATAATCAATTAAAAGTGACAATACCTTATGTTCACACACTGTAAAAGAACAATATCAATCATGAAGTACTCAATATTTTTTAGAAATTAACATTCTGACTGCATGCATTGTACAATGAAAGTAATACGAAAACAAAACCTATAACCATCTTAAAAATGACACTAGGAGTCATACCTAAATTAAAATTCTCATCAGCAGGGCCGAAAGTTTCTAGCTTAGAGTGAAAATGTTGAAATAAGTAGTTTCTTGCTAAACTATTTTAGTGTGAATACTTAGTTTTCCCTAAGACAAAAACAATGTAAATGAACACATTGGTGGTATTATTAACATTATTCTTCAATCTTCATTTGTATATTTGTATATTACTAAGTAATTACAAATAAACAATACAGGTCGTTATATGCAAATATATTTATAGAACCTTTCCTGGATATATCCAATAATAATAAAATAGTTTAGTATTGGAAGGCAAATTTTATTTTTTAATTTCATTTATAAGATGCATATTTTCAAAACAATAAAAAAAAATAAGCACAGTGTAAATGGTTTGAGAGAAGACCTAGTATGTGTATTAAAGATCATCTTAGTATCAAATGCAATATCTAGAATCCTGAGAAATGAAGTCCGCTTGACCTCAATGATTTCTGGGATATCTCTAGCATTGTGAAGGGTATAGATGATTTCTTTGGATTTTTTTACATTGGGCTTCAAATCGTTCTTTTTAAACTGTTCTTCTAAGTTGCCAATAATCACAGCTGCTCTATCAATTTTATCGAAAAAACCACCAACAGGTTCAGAGTTGTCATCAGCAAAAATAGTTGATTTTACATTATTGTAACTAGCATCAATGTCGTTAACTGAAATATTATAAACGAAAATGATTCTTTTACATGATATGATGAAACAAATATATATTATTTTCTTTATTAACGTCAAAGATCTATATATTGCTAAAATTATAATTATAAGTTTTATTTCGAGGTTCAAAATATGAGGTATCCACTGGATGTTCTACTTGAGGAACAAAAGGAGGTTCGCGAGTATTGATATCATCCCAATTAATGGTTTTGAAGGCTGGACTATTTCTTAAGTTTGCCAAACGCCATCTCATGCTCGGCTGAGGATGTAGAAGATATTCAATGCATTCTCTAAACACAATTTTAAAATCTTTAATTAAATATGAAAATAGGCTCTGGCTACATTAAAGATTTGCCATTTCCCAGATATTAAGTTTCAAATAATTGAAATAATTCATCTCCATTTAAGGAAGATGAATTTAAAAGATGAATTCTAACGAATGTGTTTCAAAAATCCGTTACTCACTGTATCATTTATACTACAATATAGGGTGCATACAAGGCCTACTAATATTTTTAACCCGTATTCAAACTAAAGAACATCACTTTTGTGGTTCTACAATCATTACATTAGCTTCGAACCAACCGAAAGTTTCCCCACGCGAATTAGAAGGTCTCACATGTAGAGTACAATAGAATTTTAGAAATACTTTATCTCGAAATAAAAACCTTAGATCTACATTCTGTGAAATTGAATTATTATATTTGAATGTAGTTTTTTGTGATTTTCAAGTATGGAAAGTATTTCAAAACAACACAGAACAGTGTAAAATAGCAAATTCGTTGATTTGATTACTCAAAGTGACTTGTTATATCAAACGCTCCCCTGTGGCGGAATGAATTTAAGGCCTAATTTTAGTACAAAAACCCATTCCTTTACAGAAATTCAGTTTTTGCTATAAATGTTTGGTAAAGTAGCTACATTTCATAGACTAATCGATTTTAACCAAAAATATAATATTTGCTAAAAAAGTGAGATTTCTAAGTCAAAGTCTGCAAATTTTGCCTATCAATAGATCTAGTAAAAAAGGTACCCCCTGTAGTCAAAGTCAGCAAATTTTGCTTAGCAACGGGACCCTAGCAACAAAGGTACCCTTTTTTCGCTCATTAGCCCTCAAATAGATACAATAAAACAAATCAATTGAATTATTTCAACATAAAGACAGCCTTTGGTTGCCAAAAAACCTCTAAACCCTCTAAAGATTTTCAATGGATTAGGCTGATTTTTTCAAGGCATGTCCAAGGTAACAGTGAATGTCAATTTTAAAAGAATTATATTTTTGCGAAAAATAGCAATATTTAAAAATGGCTATAAATATACCACGAAACATTATTTGGCTTAGATTCTAGTTCAGGATGTAGAGGAAGGTTTACGGATTCAGGTACAAAAAGATTGTTGACCAAAATAGTTCAAGGTCATGTCATGATACATCACATAACCAAACTTCTATCAGCACTAGTTTAAAAATGGCTTGATAAGGGGAGGGGCCCACCTTAAGGAGAGTTGCTCACTATCTTAAATTACTTAAAATTCAGAGCATCACAGACAAAGTGTTCATTTGTTCTGAGAAATTCACAAAATCACAAAATTCTTGCCCCAAAAAGGCAGTGATTTTCAAATTACATTTGGACAAATTGTCTAAATATCTTATTTAAGAACACTGCAAAGTGCTAAATGTATTTCATGAATTCCTTAGAAGTATTTACGAATTAATTAAAATTGGAGCCACATCAACATTCAGACTCAGAGAGTGTATAGCAAAGTACATTGCCCAAAATTCACCATCAAAACACCAAAAATTTTGCAGTAAAACATTGTAAATGTATAAATATATCCTGCTTTACAAATATTAAAGGTGCTGAATATTCCAATATTCTCAGAAACACTAGTTAATGTAAATGACAGAACAACCGATAGCACAAAATTTATAAGGAAATTTTGATTATATAACAAATATTTGAGAACATTTATTACACCAAATTATAATGTAGAATTTCAGATAAAAAGCATTTGCACTAGCCTAAAAATATGTGAAGAAAATGTTTTGCTCAATGAAACTACCACGATATAAAAGTTTAACAAAGCCGCTAGTGTTGCATTCAGACAGACATGGAACAAATAAAATGTATTCAATGTTTAGTTCTTTATTTCACTCACTATAATAAGAGATGCTAAATATTTTCGGTTTCTTAGAATTCAGAGCATCACAGACAAAGTGTTCATTTGTTCTGAGAAATTCACAAAATCACAAAATTCTTGCCCCAAAAAGGCAGTGATTTTCAAATTACATTTGGACAAATTGTCTAAATATCTTATTTAAGAACACTGCAAAGTGCTAAATGTATTTCATGAATTCCTTAGAAGTATTTACGAATTAATTAAAATTGGAGCCACATCAACATTCAGACTCAGAGAGTGTATAGCAAAGTACATTGCCCAAAATTCACCATCAAAACACCAAAAATTTTGCAGTAAAACATTGTAAATGTATAAATATATCCTGCTTTACAAATATTAAAGGTGCTGAATATTCCAATATTCTCAGAAACACTAGTTAATGTAAATGACAGAACAACTGATAGCACAAAATTTATAAGGAAATTTTGATTATATAACAAATATTTGAGAACATTTATTACACCAAATTATAATGTAGAATTTCAGATAAAAAGCATTTGCACTAGCCTAAAAATATGTGAAGAAAATGTTTTGCTCAATGAAACTACCACGATATAAAAGTTTAACAAAGCCGCTAGTGTTGCATTCAGACAGACATGGAACAAATAAAATGTATTCAATGTTTAGTTCTTTATTTCACTCACTATAATAAGAGATGAAATAATTTCGGGTTCTTCAGTATTCTCTAGTCCAATGCTGATGACAAAAAATCAGACCCAAAATTTAACACCAGGAATTCGAGTTATTATAGGCGGAAAATACTACGTGAAATTTTAAAAAATTGACAGGGCTTTAAATAATAATCAAATAAAGAGCCTAACGTTTGTGGGACATTGCAAACAGTATTTGATAAACTGCTTAACAACATTAAAAACAACAAAGAGCAATTAGCGCTGACTACGTCACAATTAACAGTAAACAATGATTATACATTCTTTTCAATAGCAATGACATATGCTAAAGAAATGATTAAAAATATTTATAAAATACAACTTCAGGTGTAGAATGTAAACAATCATTGAATTAAAAAATTGAATAAAAACATAAAAGCTAACCTAACAGAGGAATCAATCACTAATTCCATTTCAGTTGGCCAGGAGATTTCATGTTTCAGAATGTGTTCAAATATTAATTCAGGAGAGCTGTCAGAAAAAGGTCGTAGTCCAACGATGAATTCATAAAAACAGACCCCAAGAGCCCACCAGTCTACCTAAACATCAAACACTAAGAACAATGCAGGCCAACAAAACAACATGATGGACAAGCTCAACGGAGCTATGAATTTGCAGCAAAGCGAATCAAAACTTTTCAATCAAAAGGTGAAATGAAAGTCGAATTGCAAAATTGCCCTTTGATAGTCAGCATTATTGATTGTAAAGTATATAGTACCAAAAAACTAGCTGTTTGCATACACAATCTAAACATGTTCATTGTGCTGAGGTACTTTAACTGATAGTGGCATATGCAATATGCATGATTGTAAGCGTGTGAAATTTTTCTATTCGTACATAAATTTTGACCAATCACAGTATAGTATGTATGCATGTTATTAATTTTGCATATTACCACATAAATTTCATTTTTTTAATCTTAGGCATGAGTTCCAGTATATTTCCGACACAGCAACGAATTTGGCTCATTAAACAGAAATGCTCCAGTGCAGTGGTACTTTGCATATTTCTAAATCACATTAGTTCAATTTTGCATTACTTTCATTTCTATTATGCCACAAACAAAGTAAGATTATATTTTTATTAATCAAACTTTAACATAAATTTTAAATACAAGACTATTCTCAAATCAAGCACTTTTAATGTCAAATTTTTAAATAAAAATATTAGATTCACATGTGCTTTATTTTAATATTTAGCAAATAACAGAAACTTGTTATTTTCATAACTTAGATCAATATAATTGAGTATGTTCTGTAATTTATTATTATGAAAACATTAGTTTGTTTTACTAATTCAATAACATTTTAGAACAATGAACTGCAATAATGTATACAATCTTTGCACTTTTTTAAAAAACTGGAATTTGTACAATGTGTCCCACACTACAGTACTGAAAGCTCTCTCAAAGCTTGGTTATAAGCCTTACATTCCTCGTCTTTGTCATACTTTAAACGAAGATGACCCAGATCAGAGAGTAGAGGCTTGTACAATGTTCGAGGAAATGTTTGTTAATGATCCTACAACAGTCAATAGAATCATTTGGTCTGACGAGGCAACTTTTAAACTCAACGGCCATATTAATAGGCACAATTGTGTGCATTGGAATTTAAACAATCCACACCATGTAATCGAAAAGGATCTTAATTTAACAGGACTAACCATATGGGGCGCAATTCATCAAGATGCATAATTGGTTCATATTTTTTTGACGGGACTGTTACTGGTGTGTTTATCTGCAGATGTTACGGGAATATCTGCTGCCCAGGTTAATGGATTATCCGGATGATATTATGTTTCAACAGGATGGTGCGCCACCGCATTATGCGTTAATCGTGCGGGAGTTTATAAATGACAACTTTCCTAGATGATGGATTGGGCGCAGGGGCCCACTTGAATGGCTAGTGCGCTCTCTGGATCTAACACCCCCAGACTTTTTCCTTTTGGGGTTTACTCAAAGATAAAGTGTATTCTCACCAACCTCGAACAATTCATCAGCTGAGGAATGCCATAACTGAGGAAATTAACTCAATTGAAGTTGAACTTTGTGAAAAAGTTTGCCGCTCATTACGCAACAGAATGAGGCTATGCGTTGAACAAGATGGCGGACAATTTGAACAGCTCTCATAATGATATATTGTTAATTGTTATTATTTATTGATTTATGTTTATGGAAAACATAAATAATCGTGTCTATACACAGAATTTTGCATTACTTTAAATTAGTCAGTTTGTGATTATTGACTAACCAGAATTTTGCGTTACTTTATGACCACCCTGTATATATAAAGCATTTGAAGAAGCATTGAATGAGATTTCGAAATAATTCGTCAAGATGTGGGGCAACATTTTTCAGCAAAAGTTTATCTCTCATGTGAGACAGCTCTAACACATGAGGAAAATGGAGAAATAAGAAGAGTGGTTTAAATCCAACAAGTTTGGCTGCTTCTGTTTTTATTCTGGATTGACATGACCAATATTTTACCATCTTGTTGATGAGATTGCAAATTATCTCTCAATATATGCAACAAATGGGAGCAATTGCAAAATATAAACAACATTTCTCTTAAAATGGGGAAGTACAGACCTACCTATGGGGGAAACTACCTACTCTTACCTGATTATCCAAAAATAATAACTTCATTGTTAATCTAAAAACAATTGTTTTGTTTACAATGCACTGCATACAGAAATCAAGCCATGAAACCAGATAAATAGATTGAAAAAATATTTGAATGAACTAGATGTTTCCATGTTGACATTTCCATTTTCTCTCAATGAAATTCCAGAATTTGAGAAGATAAGCAATATTTTAATTAATGTCTATGCTATAAACAATTGCTGTCTCATCCCAGAAGACATTTCTCAATACTCCATTCCTGGCACTGTAAAACTCTTATAAATTAAAGAGAATGAAAGACGTCATTTTGTTTGCATCACAAACTTGAATGGCTGCATTAGGTTTTTCAAAAATACACATTCAGGTCGGTTTTGTCATAAATGCCTTTTACAGTTTAGGGATGAAGCAAATTTCCATAATCAAATAAAGAACTGCATGGGAAAGTATGAGCCTACAATAACATTCCAAATCAGAACTATAAAATTGAACTCAATGCATTTAGCAGCCAGTATTTTGTGCTAATCATGGCATGTTTAGATATTGAAGCAATATTAAGGAAAGTTCAAAACGCTCATCCTAGTACATCTACGTCATTTACAATTCAAGATGTTGAGCAGCTTCCTTCTAGAATATGCATAGCCACATCAGATGAGAATGAGTTATTGTTGCCAGATCTGTTTCCTGGAAAATATTGCATGGAGCAAGGTTGGAAGAAACTCTAAGAAATAGCACGTCAATTTTTTGCTGCAAAACAGAAGCTTCATGCACTTGACATTTCTATATAAGAAAAACAGCAATTAATTGATACTGCTAGTAATTGTGTTTTTTGCCAAAAAAACTCTTGCACATAATAATCATGTCATTGACCATTCGCAATATTTAGGTAAAATACAAGGAGTTGCACAGAATAACTACAATATTTTACATAGGGAACCTTCCTTTACTCCTGTGTTTGCACACAATTCAAGCAAATATGATACACACATATTAAATAGCTTAAAATTGCAAGACAAGGAGTCTATTTCTTGCATTCCATGTTCAAGTGAAAACTTTTTATCTTTCAGCCTTAAAGTGCTAGTCACAACCCATCAAGACAAAAACAATATAACTAAAACTATTTTTGAAGAATTGCGATTTTTAGATTCATTTTGTTTTATGTAAGAAACCTCCTCCAAACTTTCAAAAACTATTGGCAATGAAAAACATAGATTTTTAAGAGAAGGAATGGGGAAAAAGCATCAATTTTTGAACAGGGCAAAGTCCAATTTCCATACTCATGGTTTGATGCATTTGAGAATTTTGAGGAAAAAGAGCTTACCACAAGTCATTGGAAAATAAATTAACTGGAAAGGTACAATTGACAAAAAAAGAACTTGAGCATGAGAAAACTTGGAAATTGGGTAAATGTTTAACCTTTAGAGACTATCATAATAATTATATCATGTCAGACACTCTTCTATTACCAGATTGTATCTGTAAATTCCACATTGAAGCAATAAAAATTTATTCCTTGGATCTAGCACATTTTTAAAAACTTTCAAATTTTAGTTCAAATGCAATGTTAAGAACTATAGGAATCTCTTTAGACTACATTTCAAATATAGAGCAACTTGGGTCTATTGAGAGTGGGATTTGAGGTGGAATGTCAGGTGTTTTTTCTGAAAGGTTGCTTAAGGCTAATAATCCATTTGTAGAAGACTATGACCCTACAAAGGACAATACATGGGCCTTACTTTTGGACATCAACAATCTTTAAGGAAAGGGTAATGACAAAATATCTACTTGTTGGTGAGTTACAATGGACCAATAAATTATTAAATGAGATACTTCAGACACCTTAAAATTCAAACACAGGTTACATGGTGATTGTTGACTTTTCCTATCAAATGCATTTACATGATTCTCAGTTTGAGTTTCTATTAGCTCCACACAAAATGACAATTGAAAACCATGATTTATATCCTTATCAACAACAAATTAAGCATAGTTTAAATATTAAAACAGGTAAGGTACCCAAATCAATGCAGACATTTTTTAATAAAGAGAAGTACACTGTTCACTATGAGGCTTTGAAATTTCACAAGGAAGTAACGAAGTTTTATAAGGCCTTGGAATTTAGACAGTCATGCTCTTTAAAGGAAAATATTGATTTAAATACAGAAGAGACAAAATGCTTCCAATGATTTTGAGAAAAATTTTTATAAATTGAAGTCAAACTCAGTTTTTGGAAAAACTTTAGAATCATTACATAATAGGTCAAAGGTAGTCTGTTAGCTTGAAGGAATCTGCAGAAAAGTACATCATAAAAACTGAATTTAAATCATTTAATATAATTAATAAAATGTTGGTGTAAGTTATGCTTCATCATGATAAAATTCACTGGAACAAGCCTAAATACAATTGAATGGTAATTCTTGATCTTTCAAAACTTTACATGTTTAACTTCCATTACAATATGATGACATCAGCAATTAAGGACTACACTACCCTCATGTATTCTGATACTGATTCATTGCAATATGAGATTAAGAGCCCAAAAATCTATGATGAACTTCCAAAATTGGCATCTCACCTTGATTTTTCTAATTATTCAATTAATTCTCCACTTTTTAATGAAAGCAACAAAAAGACATACTTAAAAGTAACAGATGACTTAGGTGGCTGCATTATAACACAGGTAGTAGCACTTAAGGCTAAAATGTATTCAGTACAATACATTAATACAAATGGATTGTGCAGTGAGAAAGCAAGTGCCAAAGGAGTAACAGGACAAGTAAAAAATCTATGAATTTTGACGTTTTCAAAAATGTTTTGGAAAAAGAATTGATTGAAAGAAGGATGATGACATCAATTCGTTCACAAAATCATTCCATTTTAGTAGAAACTGTAAAGAAAACTGCATTTACTCATTATGCAGACAATAAATTCTTGGTTGATCCCCTTCAAACCTTACCAAATGGACATAGAGGTAAGTAGTTAAGAAGGCCAAGAGGAGGTCTCATTGGGACACCCTGAAGTTCTCGTAACACCTGTGGCTATTGTGGAAATGAAGCAATTCTATTGGACGCCATCTAGTGACGAAATATATTTGACAAAACTAAAATGAGCAGATTAATTTTTAGACAATGTGTTTAGACCAAAGTGAGAATTTTTGATTTTTAGGATTTAGGCAAACTGATATTTTTGATGACAAATTTCACTTGAGGCGCCTATGTTGTAACAATTTTTAAACATGCAACCTTGTTTTTTGGAAAAAAAACCCTAGATCCAAAAAACACATATGATGTATTATATGCATTAGAGAGTGTTTCCAAGCAAAATATATCATCAACATATATATACAAATAAATAATCTATAAATAAAAATCTTTTTAAAACAAAAGCGTGTTTTGTGAAAATAGAAATATTACATCAATGTAGATAGGCGAATAAACGATTAACACATAAAAATCGCGTTAAAACAAATGTTTAAAATGAAAATACATAAGATGGAAATAAATATTACATCAGCAGATATAGGCAAATAAACAATTAACACATAAAACTCATTGTAAAACAAAAAATGTGTTTGGTGAAAATAGAAATATTGCATCAATGTATATAGGCGAATAAACTATTAACATAAAAATCATTTTAAAACAAAAGCGTGTTTTGGTAAAATAGAAATATTACATCAATGGGCATAGGCGAATAAGCCATTAAAACATAAAAATCACCTTAAAACAAAATAGTTATGATGGAAAGAGAAATATTACAACATTGTATATATATAAACAGTGAAAATAAAATATGGCAAAACCTTATTGTAATGTCATGTTGAATTATTTATTGGAGTAATAGTAAACACTTATATCTCAGTTTTCATGTAATTTAATTTTTCAAATGCTTGAAATTGAAACGTCCCTTTATCATTATTTCATGCGCATTATTTTTGGAATTTGAAATTAATCTTTAAAAATTACAATGTGGAGAAGAACTGAAATGTTATTTGAATGTTTATCCTATATTACTAATATTTAACTAGATGTCTCTTAAAAAAATTCCCAATTAAGCAAATTTCAAACATTTATGACTCTTGTTAGATTATTTTTGATGGTCATAAGATAATGCATCAACCAACATTCTTTAATTCAAATTTGATTGGCTGTCATTCATCCCTTTGTTCTTCTAATTACTTGAATTTGCTATCAAAATTTTTGCTTTGCTTTAACTATAGTAAGCAATTATCTTTATTAATTATACATGTAATAATATTTCGCATTCAGAAATGTTAAGAATGTATTTCGCTAAAAAATTTGCTAATTATCCACAATCACTTATATTACATTGACGTAGTAATTAACCATTTTCAAATTAAATCTGTTTGTTACAAATTTTTGATGGAGAATGTCATTCACTTTAAATTTATTTCTCCAACAAAATGTGTATAGCGTTTGTAGTAATGTTCATTGTATTCTATATTTTATATTTCAATCAATATATTTTGTTCAAGAATGATTGTAAAATATTTTTGAAGAATGAATGCGTTTTCTTGGTGCTTCAATGGTTAACCTCAAATTCTTTAAACTGCTACTAGTTTTTGATTTTTATTTATACAATGTTATTTCAATGTATTTTTACACTGTTTCTGAAAATGTTCATAAAAACCTATCCGTAAATGTCCAAGACATTTTTCTCATATATTTTTCGAAAGGTCTTAAATGTCATATAGATTTCACCACTTTTATTTGAGAATGTTTTTCTGTAAATGGTTGTTTCATGAAATCATTTGTTTGCCACTTGCTAGTTTAGCATTACTGCGACTGTAAATATCCTATCCTCTCAACTTTTATTTCATAGTGCATTTTTTCCGAGGGTGTGTAATGCGTAGAATTTTTTTTGCACATTTCGGACAAACTAATTATATGCGTTAGTTCTTTTTCAGGTTGTCATTGTAATTTATGTTCAAAGCAGTTTAGCATCCACATCTCAACGCTTTTCCT
>CABFPE010000162.1:817681-829900 GCA_900660155.1 Hofstenia miamia | reverse complement strand
ACTTCAAACAACAAAAAATGGCTAATCTGCACAATTAGAAAACTTATGAGTGAATGAATTCAATATATTATTTTCATAATGCGCATTTTTTTAGTATTGTGTAAATGCTAAAATAATTTTATTCACACATTTATGCAACTGATTCTATATGGTATCATATTAATTTATTATATTTAGTAACCCACGCCATTATTCATTCATGCTTTCAAACGTGTTAAGCATTATGTAATTTCCAGTATTTTACTTTGATAATGTTTGTAAATGTTTTCAGGCGTTGTTATAACATTATTTTGCATATGAATATCCTTTTCGTTCAATAATTTAATTCCATAATGTGTGTTTTGACATTGAGAATTGCTGGTGTCATGAATATCAAGGAGGTGTTTAATTACTGACTTACAGATATCGAGGGGTGTTTGGAAATGTTATCTACATAATTTACGAACTCATTTTTATGGCATTTATGGGTGAATCATTTTTGAGATATTTACATGGTGATTCATATGTTGATTACATGTTGCTATACAGTGTATTATATATTATTCCATACACTATTACATGCTGCATGCATACAAACATTACATTTGCTGACTAATTTTTATCCATAAATTTCAATTGCTTACATGGGCCATATTTAATTTGTTTTGGTAAACTAACATTACTTGTAAAGGCTGCACATTGCTTTGTCAGGGTCTACCACGCACTCACAATCATTAATATTACTATTTTTATCCATAAAAAATTTCCATGTTTTGAATTACTTACACATATATTTAATTCATTTTTGGTAAACCAGCATTACATGTGAAGATATCATATCACTTTCAAATTATGTTATTTTCATGTACAAAAAATTCCACAGGGTTCTAATGATTTACTCTTCTTGGTTATATACCAAATAATTTGGTTATTTCCTTTAATGATTAATTTACGTGGCCAATTTCTTTACATGATTTGTTACACCAAATAATTTGGTTAATTCCTTTAATGATTAATTTAGGTGGCCAATTTCTTTACATGTTTTGTTAATATACATAATTTGGTGTACGTTATTTTAGCTTGCAAACATAGGCTATTGTTTACACACATTAATTGGCTAATTTGGTTTACACCGCATTTTGTATTAACACATTGTAGACTAATTTCTCTTATCCGTAAAAAATTTCCATGTGGACATGCCTTTGTTTACATGCATTAGTTTGGCAATTGGGTTTACATTGCGTTTTGTAATAACATGTTAGTGACTATTTTCTCTTACCTGTAAAAATTTCCATGTTTTATGTATAAAGACGCAGACACACAAAGGCTACAATATCGTTTTTCCAAATACGTTGGTGTTTTTTCCATTGTAGAAATTCACAAGTTTAATTTGTTTGCTAGGATAATGAAATAACCAAACCATTATAGGCGTAATACACAATAAAAACAAGCAAATTTTTGGAAAAAGTAAACATAAAAGCAAATTAATATTACACACATATGAAATATAGAGGAAATTAAAACAAAATACTTGATAAACCAATATTTTGTATACTTTGTTTAAGCAAAACCATGCATGTTAATACATCAATGAATATAGGTGTTAGAAAATGCATATTTTTTAGTACTGTGTAAATACTAAAACAATTTATTTGCGCATTTTGTGCAAACAGTTTAAATGATGTGGCATTAACTCACTTAAACAACTCAATTGATTTCTTTTTTTCAAATAGCACATAAAAATTAGTTTTTTTTCTCAAGTGGAATTATAAAATAAAATGGGTTTTCTAATAAAATGCATTGACATATGATAATAAATCTACATGAATGCATGAAATATGTTTTGTTATATTGTTACAATCATCACTGACTTGTATTTTCTCTTTGACTTTATTTGATTTTGATTGACAGCATTATTTCAACAGTGATTTGCATTTTTTCTGCTAAAATATTTTTCTAATAATTGTAATTTATATTATTGTAATGTATATAATTCAGAAATTGTTCCTAAGCATTGTTAAGATCTAATTTTGCATTTTTGCGCTTGAAATGTTTTTCTAATAATCATAATTTACATTATTGTCATGTATATAATTCAGAAATGGTTTGTGACTCTTCGTTTTGTGTCAACCTATTTCTGTCAATCATCTGTTCTAACTTCCATATGTAAATTTTCTGGTTAAATTTACTCACTCAATATCCAATAGAATTTCATTTTAATTGTGTGGGCAGGGCATAACTCTTTAAGTATGAGGCGGGAGTGATACAATTTTCATTTCATTTTTGATTCTCATGGATATTACTCGTCTAACTTCTCTCCTGCTTAGACAATGAATGATCAACAAGGAATCTCTTCTTCCCCCATCGAACTTTTAGAGACTCTCACTGACAAATATTCAACAGTGATGGCCAAAAATACTTATAATGCTAACTTCCAGCAGTCTGGGAATGGTAATAATAGTACAGCTCCTCCCTGGTATGCTTTTTGTTTTTAGTTTATCTAGGTATATAAACTATTCTAATTATATATTACACATTTTGTACTTGCTATCATGTGTTTTTCATTCTATGAGGAATGTTTAATTGTTGATTTTGCACAATCCCACTCATTTACAATTTATTGATTTTAATTAATTACTTTTGCTAAATTTTTTTATTATGTACAATTATCTCTTAAAAATACATTTTACAATTTCTTTTATTGGTTTTATAAAATAACATATTTTCTTTTCATTGCTTATTAAACTATTGTCATTAAAATAAAATGACTAAATTTCATTTGTTTTATTCTGTACAACTAGTGCTTAAAAATACATTTTTGCCATTTATAATATAGCATATTTTCTTTTCATTTCTTATTTTCACTAGAATATATATAATTTATTACATTTTGAATTTCCATGTACTTATACTGATTTTAGACCTTCTGCTCCAATGAAGTCGTTTTCATGTGATGAGTGTAGTTTTGCCAGCCCAACCCCCTTGTCAACATGCTCTTACATTGAATCTGTTCATGGAAAGGATGGAATTTATTTATGCCCCATGCAAAGTTTACTTTACAAATGCAAACAAATTTGATGAACATGTGAATAACCATGCAAATTTCAGTGTTGGAGATAGTATTAAAGATGCAACTTTTACCAAATTTGAACAGGCATGTCATGGTAGTTTTGCCTGCTACCAGAGCAAATGTGTATCTCTCCTGTGAGGTGAAGTTGGTAAAAGATAAGAATGGTGAGACAAAAAGTGTGGTATTATACCCAACAAGCTCTCCAGTGTTTGTTTTTAGCAGTAGCTTGGGACAAGCAGATTTCATGAAAATTGTGAATGGAATTGTCAACTAACATCACCATCTATGCAGCAAATGGCTCCAACTGGGTGTTGAAGAGTATTAATTGATTAAGACTGCACATTGCCAAGTATCACACAACAAGACCTGGCAGCTACATTCCTTTACCTGACTATTTGAAAAAGAACAACTTCTTAGCAAACCCTAGCACTGCTTAAACAAATAAATGCTTTTTGTATGCTATCCTGGCATGTCTCCACCCTGAAATGAAGACGAAATCTGAAATTACACAAATGAATAAGTTTTTGCCAACTCTGAAATTTTCTGGCCTATCATTCCACATGTCTATCAATGACATCTGCCAATTTGAAGAATTAAATAATATATCCATCAATGTGTACAGCCTCCATGAAAAATCTTTGGTGGATGCATACATCTCTCCAAGCTTCCATCAGCAAAAAGCAAACCTCCTGCTGTTAGAAGATGGTGATCAGAAGCATTATGTGGCAATTGCCAACATGAAAGCCTGCCTACATTATTTTAAAGATTGTCCTAATGGGTTCTTTTGCACTAAATGCCTTTCCAGATTCAGGACTATGGAAAATTTGGAGAAGCATCATAAGAAATGTAATGGCAATGTTGAGCCTACAATTACATTCCCTGATCCCCATTAGAAAATTACATTAAAATCATTTGGAACTAAAAACTTTGTCCTGATTATTGCTGCATTAGATGTAGAACGCATATCACAAAAAATTCAAAGTGTCTTGCCTGACCCACAGAATAGTTTTACAGTGGATGACGTTCACTGAACCCCATCTGGTATTTGCATTGTTAGTGTAGCATAATCCAAAGAAATTGCTACTAATGAAGAAAGAAGAACAAATGATTAGTCAAAACTAAGATCAAAAGATTATTTAGAAAAACAATTTAAGTTTAATTATATGAAATTATCTTTGTAAAAATGCAACCAAGTAATAATATAGCAAATTAGTACTTGTCGTCAAATTTGACAAAACAAAGGGGGCTAATTTGCTTCCATCATCTTCAGCCATTTTGGCAGATGAATTAAATTTGAATTTTGAATGACAGGTACTTTTTCAAGTTAACTATAAATAGAGTGTAAATCAATTTGGAAATTGTTGAAGCAAATTCTTTGAAAATCTTATTCTTAGATTTTATATTGGTTTGATTATTTAATACAGAATGTCAAGCTAAACAGTAAATGAAGTAGTAGTGGTTTGGAAACATATCAGGAGCAACTCGAGGGTCCTTGATCCAAACCATGAACCTGCATTTGCATTAGGTGTACGAATATGAGTTTTTCTCCATTTAGCTGACTATTGATTTGATCATTTGCATGTAATCAATAATCAACCTCAGTAAGAAAGGGCTGGATAGCCCAATTTAGGTTATACATATTTTATGTAATAGACTTAGGTGACCTATAACAGACTGATAAAGTGACCAAGAATGTATTATTTTATTTATATGTAAGGTAGGAAGCTGCAAGTTATTAAGTTAATTATTTTAACTTAATTGAAGCCAAAAGTTTTTAGGAATGGCTAAAGTAATAATTATTAAGCAGCTAGTGACATTGCAAGGTTGCAATGTGAATTAAATACACAATACAAATTGAGTTTAAGTCAGTTAAAATTTACATTGAGAACTACACTGAGCTAGGATAGGGAACACATAAGAATTTTGTTGAGCTGAGGTTCAAAGCCACCTAGATCAGCTATGGAAATGCAAATGAAAAGATGCAGAGATCGGAGTTGGCTGGAGGCCACAGAAACATCATTTACAGAGCAGAGCTATGATGGTGGAGTGACTAAATAGTATTCAGTTATTTTGGTTAAAAGAAGAATAGCAGAAATATATACATGAAATAGCTAACATGAGTACATCCCTACCCATGGTTGAAGTGAGGCAATTTAACCTACCTTGACACTTGGTAGCAGATGCTACATTAGTACCACTGAAAAAGACCTGCTTTCCACCAACATATTTTCTGGTGAATAATGTATGGAGGAGGGTGGAATGAACTTTGCAAAATTGCTAAAATATCATTTGCTGGCAAGCAAAAGCATTATCAACTAATAATTTCACAACCCCAGCAAGACTATTTGATGGAGAATTCCACTGCTTGTGTGTTCTGTAATGAAGAATTTGAAAGTAGCTTTCATAAAGTAATTGATCACTGCCATTATACTGGGAAAGTACAAGGTGTTACCCACAACAATTGCAAAATTTTACATTGCAGAACTCAGTTTACTCCAGTTTTCTCACACAATTGCAGTAAGTATGATATGCATTTGCTGCTGAAAAGCTTAAACCTCAAGGAAAATGCAAGTTTAAAATGTATACCATGAATGTTTGAAAACTTCATTTTATTTAGTCTTATGATCCCAGTGTATAATTACAAAGATAAAAATGGTGCAACTAAATGGGTTCATGAAGAGTTGAGATTTTTGGACTGCTATTGTTTTGTTACTGATAGCCTGTCAAATCTTACAAGAAATATTGTAGCAGACAAGTATCAATTCTTAAAAGTAGGTATGGGTGAGCAGAAGGCATCAGCATTTATCACAGGCAAGGGCCAATTTCCATTTGAGTGGTTTGACTCATTGGCTAAGTTTAATGAAATGAGATTGCCAGAATTGCACCATTGGTATAATAGATTAACTGGCAAAATACCACTAACACAGGAGGATTTGGAACATGAGCAGAACAGTACATGGGTCAATGGAAGTTGTCACACATTTAAAGACTTCCACAATAATTATTTAATGTCAGATATACTGTTGCTGGCAGATGTACTTCATGAATTTTGTCAGGACTGGATCAAGCTCATTTTTTACACTCTCCAATTTTAGCTGGAATGCCATATTAAACTACACAAACTTCTCACTTGATCCAATTGCAGATAACAATCAACTGGAATTTACTGAGGCTGGCATTAGAGGAGGTATGTCTGGAGTGTATGCAGAATGCTACTTTAAGGCTAACAACCCCATGGTAGAGGGCTAATACCCAGAAAAGGAGTCCACTTATGCAATCTTTTTGGACATAAACAGTTTATATGGAGGTACCATGACCATGAATTTGCCTGTTAGGCAGCTGGAGTGGTCAAATGCACCTATAAATGAAATTTTAAATGCACCCCAGGATGGAGATATTTGCTACTTGGTGGAGGTTGACCTGGAATATCCCAGTAATTTACACACTAAGCATTTTGATTTTCCTCTGGCACCACATAAGATGATTATTGAAGACCAGCATTTGTTGAACCTACACAAAGAATACTAAAGAGACATTGGGACTGAAATCTGGCAAGGTGGCAAAGTTGGTGCAAACATTTTACAAGAGGGAGAGATATGTGGTTCACTATGAAATGTTGAAATTTTACATTGAACAAGGGTTAAAGATCACCAAGATTCACAGGGCACTACAATTTAAACAAGCACCATTTTTAAAGCCCTATATTGACTTAAATATTTCAAAACACAAGGCAGCAACAAATGACTTTGAAAAGAGCTTTTATAAGCTGATGTCTAATGCTGTATTTGGAAAGACAATTGAGTCACTGAGGAAGTGCTGCAGATCTAAATTTGTGGGGATCAGGAGGCAGCTGAAAAGTTAATAAAACAGGCAGAATTTAAGTCATTCCACATAATTAATGAAAATTTGGTACAGGTCATGCTATGAAATAAGGAGATTGTTTGGAATAAACTGAATTATCTGGGGCAGGCCATTTTAGATCTTTCAAAGTTGGAAATGTTCAAGTTCCACTATAATATAATGAAGCCTGTATTTGCAAATCAAATCAAAGTGCTTTACAGTGATACAGACTCCCTCCTCTATAAAATAAAGACCAGAAATGTCTATGAAGACCTAGCATCCTTATCTAGTCACTTTGACTTTTCCAACTATTAATGAGTGAACAAAACAAGAAAACATATTTGAAGGTTAAAGATGAGCTTGGTGGTGATGTCATCAGTCAAGTGGTTGCCCTGAAATAAAAAATTACAGTGTACAGTATATTTCCAATAATAAATGCAGTGAGAAGGCGACTGCTAAGGGGATTGTGGGGGCTGTCAAGAAGATGATGAACTTTGATCTCTTCAAATCAATTTTGGACAATGAGGAAATTGTTTGTCATCCAATGACAGCCATTAGAAGTCACAATCATGAAATTGCTTTACAGACAACCAATAAAATATCCCTAACACCATTTGACAATAAACGCTACCTCCTGAACAAATATCAAAGCCTGCCTTATGGACATGGAGGTAAGTTTATTAATTATATTTTTATATATTTATATGTGTTTTTAGATATTACACCTCCAGTGTATAGTGCAGTTGGCTCTCCCTTGAAGTTAAAAAGACCTGCTTCCAATATTGACCCTGGACCTCCTCCAAAAAGACTCACACTTAGTGCATGATGAAAGGGGAAAGAGACTTGTATTTGCTTTTTTCCATAAACTATTACTATACACTTGTTTTAGATAAACTCATTTAATCAACTCTTGTAGTGTGATGTTGTAAATAAATTTTTGTCTTGTGCCTTCACCTCTACTTGTGAAAAAGTATTTTTAAAAATTGTCATATTTAAAGAGTTTATTTAAATTGCAATCATTTCTTGTTTATGCTTTGCAGGAGATGGTTGATTACACTACAGTACCAACTAGTGGAATATTTAAAACCATTTTTTTAGCCAAAAAATTATTGGATTCCAGCCTCGAGATCTTCTAACTTTTATTGGCTCTTGATTTTTCTTGATTTTTATTGGCTACCCAATTTTCAGAGTATAAAGTCCTTATATCTTTTTGAAAAATTATTAAATGATTAAAAATCAGTAATAAACTATTTAAAAACTATGGTTGATGAAAAAGTATATAGAAGGGGGAAACTGCTAAAAAAACCTTAGAAGACATTGCCAACAATCCCAATGGTAAATGGATTTCCCCACATAATCTCCAAATAGAGGAATGGCGAGATATAAAAGATATGATTGTAATGCAAACGAAGTATGACCATGAGATAAAAGTAAAAATTAACAGAAATGAGTATTTTTATCTCCCTTCTTGCTACACATATCATATTACCAATGAAGATATTTCTCTCATGGTTGTGGGCAAAGTGACAAGAACATCATCAGCTTGAGGAGGACATTTTGCTAGACTATCATTTGTTTAATGTAAAAAATGTATATATATAAATATATTACCTTTTCCACCTGTGTTTTATTTTTTAGACATGTAGAATACTAGATGCTATTATTATTTTAACTTCATCATTTATTTTTAAACCAGATGGTTTATGTAACTAGAACCAGAATATTATATGTATAGATTGTTTTTCGCTAAATTATGTAAATTAACTGTTTAACATAGGGTCTTTCTTTTATTACAAGTTGTAATAGCAGTGGTAAAATAGTAAAAACATTTGTCAAGTGGTGAGTCAGCACTTAAACACTCGTCAATATCTGTGAATCACTAGAGGTCAAAATGTCAGTTTGTGACTTCTCCCCTCGTCCTAGTATACTACTGAGGTATGTTAAATTACTGATAGCTTAGATACTTTGAATGCATTTAATAAATGCAATGATATGCCAAATCCAAAGAGGAGGAAAAATGGTAATATTTGAAAAATGTATATGGAAAATATTATCCTTTTTTTAGACCAGCTCTACTGCTCATATTCATGATTTTTTACTATGGTTCTATGTCTGCACTGCTTTAAAGTCAAGGTTTCATTTGAGATTTAATCATGTATAAACATTTAATTTAATTTTAGATTACAATTTTGAATTGATAGAGTTGGTAGAATTTTAAAAGAATTATCCTAAGCAAAGGTTTGCTTTAAAAATTATGGATAGAAAGTTATATTTTGAATTTAGATGTGGACCAAAACTTAATGAAGTGGCATGAGGCTCTGGCAAAGGACCCACTAGAAAAAGATATTCCTAACATGCTAAGGTGGGGAAACTCTACCAATTTAAAATTACATAAAACAAAATGTCTTTTTCAAAATACTATTACTACTACTATTACTAATAAAATTCTTTTTGTTAGTCCATTCACTTCTGTTTCAACTTCTCATTTGTTCTCCAATACTCTGTTCTTGTTATAATACAATGTCAAATGAAACTGTTAATTCAGGCTGCATGAAGAATTTCACCAATACCTTTGATGAATTAAGCTCACAAGCCTGCAACAATCCACTCTCTAAAGAAAGCCAAACAATGGATGAGGTGCCACCAACCAATGTAAAAGAAAAGAAAGTTCGTCAGTATGGCAGAGGCAAGACTATAAAACTTTTGAGTAATGCTATTGCTGGCAGTGGTGAAAACTTATTTCAATGGTTGAACTGTCACCTAAAAGAAAAGAAAGTTCGTCAGTATGGCAGAGGCAAGACTATAAAACTTTTGAGTAATGCTATTGCTGGCAGTGGTGAAAACTTATTTCAATGGTTGAACTGTCACTGAAACAACTATATTATGATCATGTTTAGCTGGCGAATTGGAGAGGGGCATTTGCTATACAATTCACGATTCAATGCAAGTTCCAACGACATTTGGTCCAGCAATATGACTAACTTTGCAAAATAATCTATGCCTTTTTATTAAAAAACAATATGGTGATGCTGTTGGCGACGATTTCAAGAAGTTGATAAACACCAAAGTTATTCATGTGAAGATGAGCCATGCATGGGAAAATATAAAAGTCGGAGAGTTTTACGATTCTCTAAATACTCAAATGTTTTGTTGGTGTCTTACACTTCAAAAATATTTTTTCTTTTAAATAATACATTATTTTCTATTAGTTTATTTATATAGAAAGATTAGTTTTACAGAGTTAATTTTATACATTGCATGTATGAATATTTCAAATATGAAATAGAATACATATTTATTTGTTAACTAAATCTCAAAAAGAAATAAATTATTAGTCATAGTACCAACAAGTGAAGCCTGTTGCAAAATTTTGTACCACCCCAAATGACTCACATAAGTCACTACCAAGTATGACTAATGTGCAACAGGCTTCACTTAAACTTATACTACTCTTAGTGATATGCCTTCAATGCATATTGCTTTCAGTCCGGATATGACTGCATTGAGAATGCATGGGCGGATTTGAAAAGACGTATCTGACAATTTTCCTGATCCAGTAAAGAAGAAATAATAAATTTAGTAACCGAAATTTGGCAAAATAATGCTGAATTCAAGGAATTATGTAAGAAATCACTTCGCAGTATGTCCAAACGAATTTCCACTTTAAAGCATTTTAAAGGTGGTTATACTGGTAATTGAACATGGCGTTTTTAATGTTTCGTCATTAATTAGAGTCTCATTCTATTTTATTGTTTTTATTCAACTTGGCTTCAATAAATTGTGGTAAAAAATTCACGAAATGGCATCAGAAGTTAACTTATCAGGTAAGTTGTTTTCAATTCCTTAAATTCGTTTTAGATGATATATTAATTTTGGTTAGGATATTTGATAAATTATTAATGAACATCATAACTTTGATTTATATGGAAAATCAACCATTCAAATTGACTGAATTCTTTTTCTAAATACAGTGCATTGAGTGTTATAGCAACCACTTATTGCAGCTAAAAAACTTATTTTTTAGAAAGACTTGCATTAGCAATTATAAATGTTTGGAAGAGTAGCTACTTGATAATAGGCAACAATTACTATTAGACGGATTGCTGTTATGCATACCGCACTAGATGAGAACAAGACAGGTGGGCTTATAGGGCATAGGCGTAATAAGACAATGGTATCTTATTTAACAAAATTGCTTTCAAATACTCATATACTCCATTTTTAGATGAAACTTTCCTAATGAAGTGAAACATTGAAGATCTCTACAAATCGAAATGGGAATACTTCAAACATCTTGGCTTTCTGCAAAGAGTCACAAAGCCAGAAGGCAGCTTCACTAAATTTTTCTCACTGTAAGTACAATTATGTATATTACATGAAATAAAAATAGCAATGGAATGTTTATTGTATTTTATCAAATTGCCAATACACCATTCCATTAGTTGCAAAGAAATCTGAAAATTCACCCCGCACAAATTGTGTTAGTTTAGAAAAACTGCGAGCATGAGTCGCATCTAAATTGTTCAAGCGAAATTCAATGAGCTTGATTGACACCCTCTATTGGATTATCTTGAGCAACTTCATCAGCAATGTAATTGGCATTTTCATTATTTAAATAATTGTGCAGTATACACGTAGCAATTATAATAAGTTCAACTTTTTCTGGGGATAAGCATACATGAGTTTGAAAAATTCTGAAGCGATTAGATAAAATCCCAAAGGCATTCTCAAATTCCATGCGGGCTCATTACAATCGATAATTGAATTGAGTTTGTAAAAAGGCTTCAGCAAATGAGGAAACATTGGGAAAGCATCATCTCTCACAAATACTTTGCTTACATTTAGTGTTCGACCAGATAATCGAGATAAGCCAAATAAATTAGATGCATTTTTCACACATTGATGAGTGAGACGCCAGCATCACCAACTTTACCATTAGTACCAACATCAATCAAGCGAAAATTATAGTCAGCCTTAACTACGATTAATAGAATTAAGCTATGATAACTAGGTTTAGGATTTATATGGCCATATGTATAGCCATATTTTGGCGCTTTCCTCGGATAAGCCATATCCCCATATTATAGTGCATATTTGGCCAATTTTGGTTAATTTTATGAGTTGCAACCATATCCCCATATTATAGTGCATATTTGGCCAATTTTGGTTAATTTTATGAGTTGCAATCTCTGAGTGTCTGCTGTGAGTCAGCCTCTCAAACACTGCAGGTGCGCTATGTAAACACTTGAAAATTGATCAGTTGTTTTTCAGATATAATTTGTGCAGTCGCAATTATGCTTTATGGCAGACGTTTTGTGGCTGCTTTGATA
>CABFPE010000162.1:761774-776274 GCA_900660155.1 Hofstenia miamia | reverse complement strand
ATTTCAGTAATGGCATAAGTATATATATATATATATATATATATATATATTATTTCTCACCTTAACCCTTCTCATTAGAGAAATTTCCTTAAATGCAATGAGAATATTGAAGTGTCATGGTTCAGATTTGTAAAGGTTTCACAACTGAATACAAAAATTGTTGTTGAAAACTAGACAGATTTCTTAAACTGAGTAGACCACATAAGTTAGTGATTCACTAATTTAAAAAGAATAACATTAATTATTATAATTGATTAACATGCTTACAGTGGAAGTTCAAAGTGCCTTTACAAGTGGCAAAGAATAAGAGTTCAAAGTTTACACAATAAGAATGTTGCTTTGCAACCATTGTGATATCATCCTTAAAAGTTCATCAATTATTATTTTAATCAATGTAAAGTGCAGTATTATTAATTTCAAATTATTGTTTGTAATTGTGAAATTGATTTAGATCTACTTTTTCCAGCAGAATTTAAAAGTTAAAACTTAATGTATAACAAAATTTAAGTTAATATAGAATAAGAGTGCCTTGTAAACTCATGAAGCTTTTAACAAAAACACAAGGAAGGAAAGTTGGATTATCTGAAGTCTGATATTTGATATTTTAGCATATCTGTTTATTTATTATCTTATATCTTTTTTAATTTAATAATTTCATTTGAAGATTTCAGGAACCTTTTAATTAGCTTTTATTCAGATTGCATTATATAAAAAGCTTAGTTAATTTCATTTTTATTAAACTTTCACAATGCTGAATTAATTTTTGTATTTTATATCTCTTAGTTATTTTGATGTGAAAGTATATTTATTAGCTTATAATCAAGTTTCATTACATTATCATAATTTGATTATTGTTTTATTATCTAACAAATGTAACACTAAGCAATTCTTTGACATTTATTCATTTATGCCAACTTTCAACCTTAGTGAAAAGAATTCATGTTGCAATTAATAGCATTTTAAAATCAAATGATGAATATTAAACAATTGATCTGTAAACTATATTATAACTAGAGCCACCAATTATATGTTTTAAAATGGGTTAAATATGTAACATAAAATGTGTTTTACATTGTTCAAATATGTGCTAAAATATATGCTTAAAAACATAATTTCAAGTGAAATGTTAATAAATTCCTTCAATGTAGTATGCAAAAAAACAAGTTAATGTAATTTTTTTTGGAAAGAATTTTTCTACATTCTGTCACAACAACCCTAAATTTACTGAATATTTTCTTTGCATGTCAATTTTAGACTATACAATTCTATGCTAGTGCACACCCCCTGAAATCAAATTTGTTAAGCAAAATATGTCTAAATTGCTGAAATATGTGCTAAAACATAGGGTTGTTGATAAGCCATGTGAAATATGTGCCCACATATCTGATACCAAAATGTATGCTAAATATGAAAACAAATAATATATATTTTTTAATATAAAATTAGCAGCTCTAATTATAACACTAGATGTAATGTTAATTATCACACCATAGATATCAATTTGCAGATAGAAATAAAATTGAAAAGAAGTAAAAGTTTAATAAACTTTATCTTTGTTATCCTAAACTGTAAAGTATCTATTAACCATGTAACTTCCACAAAACTAACTTGGTAAACTTTCCTTAACTCAGAAGTGGTGATTTGACATTAATCATATTCTTTAATTTCAGACTGAATGCAGAATCATGAATATTTTAGCTAAACAAAAGGAAAATTTTTATTCTAACTGTTTCTTCTGGAACTAGTTGCTTAATATTTTTGTAAGTTGTATATCACTTCCCCCAATTTCATTTAATCCAAATCTGACATAACTAAAAATTAAAAATAATTAGAGACATTATTTCAATGAAATTGTTGTTAGATATGAGAATGAATAAATTTATTTCTTTAGACTGTGTTTCAATTGTTTTCTATGTAGTTTAGATAGTTGAAATAGGGAATTGCAAGTATTTATATGCAAATATGTGTTATGATTTATAAACATTTGACAGTTGCTGTTTGCATTTCATGTATATTTTACCCCCAAAACTGTTTAGATGTAATTTGATAATTATGGATTTGCATTAATATTCCTTGTGCTGTGCACCATCATAATACATATCTAGTTTATAAACACTAATTTGTTTTTGTGTTATATTTACTATGGATTAATAATATAATTGTTTGGGCTAGTTTATAAATATTTATAAAGTATGTTACAGAAAACACAGCAATTTTTAATAATTAAAATTTGCAGATTTGAATCCTGGTGGATCTCCTTATTGAAATGCTCCTGTATTTTTGGACACAAAAAATTTGGAAAATTATGTCTGCAGGTGCATCAAATAAAAAATTAGAAACAGCATTTTGTTCAACATCTGAATAATGGGAATTTCTGTATTATTGTTTTTGTAAATAGTAAACCAATGTGATGTACTATAATTTTTCCAGATTCCCAGTCCCCTTAAAAATATATTCAAGTATTAACTGATTAATTACAGGCGTGCCATGAGAGAGCTAACTCCCACTCATTGTTTCTAGGCTAATTCTACATTTGCATTACAATATCCATACAAAAAATTACATCAAATATTTGCAAAGTAATAAGCAAATCTCTATTACTGTCAAAAGGAATAGAATAGGCTGCCCAGATAAACAACTAATACTATATGATTGGAAAACATAACGGAAATATAGTAAAAAATTAGAAAAGCAAATATTGAATGAATATTAAAAAATTAGCTTCTTAATATAATAGAGCAAAACCTACAAAAGTAATGAATAAAATAAAATTTCTATTTTAAATCTAAACTGAGTTTCAAAGGACTGCTAAATATTTACTAAATATCAATGTTTATACTTTATAGTTATAGCACATGTTTACATTTATTTACTTGCAATTCCATAATTCAGCCATCTAAATTGCATAGAAAGCTAATTGAAATACAGTCTGAAGAAATACATTAATTTACTCAAATATGTAATTACAATTTCATTGAAATAATGTTTCTAGTAGTGTTTTATTCTTGGTGACATCAGACTTGGGGGAAATGAAATTGAGGGAAGTGATATACAACCATTTTGTCAACAACTAATGTAGTGCCATAAATAATCTTAATATATTTTATCCTAACTCTTTGTTGTTTACAATAAATGAAAATCTCTAAATATTGAGAGAAAGAATTTTAAGTAAGCAAGCTAAAACAAACTACAGAAAGCTTAAGTAGGAAAATCAAAGTAAGTTTAGGGATTTTACCTAATTATAGCTAATGGTTAACAACTATGCCATGTACTTTTGTATCCTGAAAGTTTACATAAGAATGGGGACCACTGTACAAAACCTACATCAGTTGGACAACTCTGACTGTATCTCTTTTTATCTGGCATCTCAAATCAAATATTGAAGAAGCATTTAAATAATGTTCCAACCTTCATAGTTACAAAGTAAGCAGATTTTGTAAAAGGTCACAAAACACACCAATACTGTCAGTCCAATACAGCAAATGTATAGTTTAAAATCATGATTTTTAACCTGATTTGGTTAGCAGTTAGATCAGTTGAATGCATGATCAATATTTGAATTGAGCTACCAGGTGAGGTGAGGCATAGCCAGATTCAGCTGCTGCTTCAGTTTTGAATGTGGATCTCCTAATATTTTAAAAACTAAAAGAGATTACGATTTTTAAACACTCTCTTCATTGACTTTTGAAAAACAAGAAGGTTTACCATTACTGTTTGGAAAAAGAACTTTTCTTTATATATTTAATGATTTAGAATAAATATGGTTAAGTAAAACTAACATAGCTGTTTACATTTATCAAGAAGACAATTTTCATGATGTACACATTTAGGATTTCAACAACTTTGGCTTAATGTTGAATTAATATTCATTTAGTAAGAAACTTGTATAGAATTACAGAACAATGACAATTGATGTCTATTTATTTCATATATTTCATTTTTCATATTTATAGTAATTCTGTTGTTGTTAACTGTTTACAACCATGCATCTGCTAATGATGACTACTACTACATATATAGTAATTTAATTATGCAAAAAAGGGAATTTTCATAACTTTAGTTTGCAAGTACATGTAAAAGTGGAATTGCATTGCAAACTTTTAATGCAAGAACTTCTACATGTATCAACATAACCTATTGGAATAACTTTCCAAAGCCTAGTCAAAAGCATCCCTTCACAATGCTACAAATCAAGCACTAACAAAGATCTAGATCATCAAATTTACTTTAAGCTTGCATATATTTATGTTTAACAACTATAAAAAAGATTGATTGCCACTATATATACTAATGAACAAAACATTAATAAACTGTGTAGTGTTCCTATAAAATAATCAAATAAAACTAAAATCTCAATATACAGAGTTTAGTAAGGAATGGGCAGGAAAAACATGACTTTTCTATTAATTTTTTCTGGGGTATCTTTCTATGTTTCAAGCTGTTACAGCAAAGTTTAACAAAGTACTGTTTAAAGTAGTAAATATAATTCACTCATATTAGCATATTCTTTGTGTTGTTCACACTATCAATGTCTTTCAATCTCTTCAAAAATGCATCAAAAACAGTCAGATTTCAGAACAGTGTTAAAATCAAGTATAAAGGTTACTACAACCCCAGCAAACCCCCATTGATGGGTGTTTTAGCATGTGAATTTTTTTGGAGACTTGTGAATATTCATTTATTATCATAAGTCATTTCACAATTGTGTTGTGTGCTGTGCATATTTATAACTTTTAATTTCTTACTCTTTATCAAATTGTAGAATAGATGATCAACTTTTCATTTAGTGTAATTTCAAAATGTTATAAAGCACTAGGTAATATAAAATTAGATGATTTGTATAGTGATACAATGAGACAACATGTTTCTATTTTTATTGCTGCTTTTATTCATGTTTTTAAAACTTGCCTTGAAGTTCCTGTTTAGTTTTTAGTAGTCTCTTTCAAAGTATATTGCTTTTTTTTGGCTCTGTTTACAAACTATTGTCTTCGTTCAAATGGCATATGAGAGAGGTGACATATGGAATGGGCTCTCCTGATGTCTTCAAAATTAATTTTGTTTAGCTAAATCAAAAAATTTTCAACAAAAAAATAAAAAATTTTAGAGAAAATTTTTCAATATTTTCAAAGTATCAAAACTATAAAAAACACTGCTTATGTAGTACATACAATGTTGGAGCCTATCTGTGAATATTTTAGTCTATTTTCTCTAAGTACAATGTAAGAAATTATCAAAGCTGTTAACAGCAAAAGGATTGCTGTTTGCTGTTAACAGCTTCTTTAGCTGTTAACATTGAAATTGGAAGCTGTTTGCAGCACACATCTGAAATGAACTTCATGTGAAATGTCATGTATTTCCACTATATTAAGCATTGTTGTGAAGTATACATTAACATGCAGTTACAGTAAAATGAGTGCTATATATATATATATGTAATCAGGGACTAGGCAGTAAACTATGTTGTTGTGAAGTTAATATTATTGTGAGACTACATTAAATCAAGGTGTGATTGTAACTCTAAAACTATACTTTTTGCCTTTTTGAGTTTAACCTTATAAAACATGACTTCAAAATATGATTTTACCAACATTATAGTGTTATTCATAATGTCTTTCTTAGAAAATATCAATGAGTGCTTAATAAAACAGGAATAACAATCATTCATTTATTTAGATAAAATTAAAGGCATATTTAAATAAGAAGCAGGAAAAAAACAAAAGTAAGTAAATATATGTATTTAGCATGAGTGAAAAGTAATGACACTTATTATATACAAAGCTACAATGTATTGTTAAAAAAGCAAAATCTAACATAAATTACAAGTATTTTCCATAGTTCTCCTGTACAGAAGCTAGATGATGTTTGGCCTCTATGTCACTAAATATCTATACTTCCAAGAGATTGTATTCTGGTGTGTATGGAGCCTGCTTCCAAGCAGTTACAAATTTATCATTCAGAAATTTAAATGTAAGCACTGACACATGAGGTTGGGCATTGCTGTGAATCAAGGCAATGTCTTTCCAGGTAACTGATTGTGTTTGATGTGATCATTTCAAATGCATTGATTTTATGAAAATCAATGTACACATCTGAATTGACTGAAGATGTAGACATTTGGAAAAACAATTTACTAATAAGAGTCACAGTGATGATTGCCATGCTTTTTTGTCACTAATTGTTCAAATTGGTACTTTTAGCTTGTTAGAAGCACCATGACAACAGGCAGTATTTAATATCTTTGTGCTGATGCCTCACCAATAAAACCACTTCTCATTAATGAATATAACATTGTTGATGCTGACTGTTCAAAATTCTTCAATCCAGGGAGTAGCACATTCAACTCAATTGATCATTTGCTGAGAGGTGAGGTCATGAGGAATCCATCTGGAACACAGTTTTCACAGTTTTAGCATCCTGTAGATGATATCAGAGATCACTCTGAAACTGAACCTGGTTTATTATATTAGACCTTGTATTGAAATATAGTGATCCTCATTAATTAATCTTTCAACCATTTGGTAATTGTCCTAATTGCATTTTGAGGCAGGGTGACCAGATAGAAGGGAGTTGGCAAAGCTTATTCAAGAACATGATATGAATTTACCAAAGGTTTAAAACACAGTAGCTCTTGATGGTGCTTCTTCTCCTGATGCATTCTGAAACATATCCACACATTCCAAAGCCTTTTTCCCATTTCTTCTCAGGATATGTCTTTTTCACAATTTATTTGAATAAAATATTTGCATTCTACATTCTATTGTTTCATGGGGAATACAATCATATTTACTCTAACTGATGTATAGTCTCATAACATTTTGATCACACCAAGTATTTAATTCATAAAATAATTTATTTTGTAAGAACCTTTACAGAAGAATTAACTGTATGCCTTATTTGCAAATTTTTTATCATAAAGGTGAATTTGCACAACAAATGCACACACTAGTGTGATGTCATCCTCAAAATGATACAATACTTATTTTTTGTAAAATTAAATCTATTAAAAATAATAAATATGACAAATGAAATTAATATGTTAACCTTTTTGAAGATTAGTTGAGGACAATTTGAATTTGTTCTGTCCTGGTAGAAATTTGAATGTGTAAGGTACTTGTTTACCATAACCAAATTACAAAATAGGTTAACTACATTTGAAATTTAAAAAGGAAAAACCTGATTGTGAAATTAGAAGAAGCACAAAAACTTGTTATGTAAAACAATTGGAGAAAAACAATCAGGAAAAAGTATCAGACAGTTGGTTGATAGGAAACTAAATTTCTTATCAATAATTAAGCTTATTAAATCTTAATATTTTTTCAGCTTGGAAAAATAAAATAGTATACTTTTAGATATCTCTTATATTTACTTAATTGGTATTTACTTATTTTAAGTTACACAGCTATTGTGTACATATTATATCTGATGCTTACATTTTGTTTATTTTAATTTTGTACAAGTATTTCTTTACTTACTAGCTTCTTTGTTTTAGCTATATAATCTAGAATCAAGTTTTAGTTATACTATCATATTTTTATTTATTCAATTGTCTAAAGTAAATACAAGCTTAAACTTTACTGATGGTTGATATTATTAATAAGACCACTGAATTCCAAACATCACAATTGATGTTGCAGAATAAGCTCATCTTTTACTCTAGACTAAGCTGTTTAAGAGTTTTCATTCACTTGCATCATCACTGCCTTTTTGCATATAACAAACTTAGCAATGTATATGGAAATCCTAACTCAAATATTTTTATATGTATTGATAATAATTCTTACTGAATGCCTAGTTGCAAATACTTAGATAAATACAACAAATGAATAAATGATTATATTCTTTATCTTCTTTGAATTATACTTTGAATACTCTTAAACTTATTAGAATGAAATTAATGTTGTTATTAAATTTTAACAATCCTTTACTTAAATTCTGTTCATTTTGTTAATTGAGTAACACAAGTTCTTACTTAAACTGTTTAAATGCGTTATCAGTTAAATTAGTAAAGACTTGTTATTTGAATTGGGAAAGATATTCTTAAAATTATATTGACCCTGCTCAAGACACCATATAAAAATCATTGTTTTTCATTAATAAATTAGATGAAAATCAATCAGACATCCTAGAATTAAATAATAATGGAGTTATCTAATGTACAAATCACTGCTATTATGAAGATCAATAGAATAAAACTAAAGTCAGTACACAATAATTGAAAGAAGCAAAGTTCAACAAATACAATAAAATGCAGTCCTATAATACAGTTGTTCAATAGTATTAAACCAAGCTGATGTGATAAAAGCAAAAATACATCAACAACCAAAAGTCTATGATGGGTTCCTACTGTGCTTTCTTCTCTCTCACCACAGCCATCTTTATGCAACCAACTGCCACAGAAGAAAAGAGATGAAACATAAATAGAATAGTTTTGAGTAGTGTAGGTGAGCAAGCCCAGAACTGAGCAACAATATTCCTAATGTTAACAATTGTATTGTAAGCATATTGGTTAAACAAGCACATGCTGTTGTTGTTAACAAGAGCTGGTACAAGAACCCTCCACAGCATGAAGTTATTAGTCTAGTTTTTGATGAAATTTTTTGAAAATCATAATCATAATTATCTTCAAATCCTTTTTGTAATTTTGTAGTACATTTGATTCCAGGCAGAAGAATGACAAAATGAAGTAAATTTTTAGAATACATGTGAAGGATTCTGTATGTGTGCTTGATTTACAAGTTCTATAAATGCATTAACATGGGACTAGAAATTCTTTTAGTTCTCTCATGCAAGTGTATAACCAGCTATGTAAAGATAAATTTTCAGTTCATTAGAATTGAGTGTTTGCTTAAGACAATCCATTAAAACTTGTTGATATTCAATTTCCATTAACTAAGCAGCATGGCATGTAGATAAAAATTTACCTTTGGCATTATCATCAATTTTTTACCACCATTATTATTATTATTAATATTATTATTACTATTATTATATTTTATCCTAAACATTATTCAATATTAATCTTTGAAGAAAATTATAAATATTTCATGTATTAATAAAACCAGCAGAACCAGGCAAAAATTGGATTACTCAGGTTTGTGACAAACTGATTGTCCACATTGATTAACTCAACAATAGAATTACCTTTATACAAAATGCAAAAGAAGTTAAATTTTTTTTTGAATAATTGCTCCATTTAAAGTTGTAAAAATTTTCACTTTTGTATTTCATTTAATTATGTTCAGGACATGTGCCCTAAAGTTGTTTGACTGAGTAAGTTATTCATAAATTTGCACTGATATTTCTACTTTTTAAGCTAGGGGTATCAACATTTCAGCAGTTAAAGTGTTAAATTTTTATTTTAGATGTACTTGCATTTGATTACATATATAAGATGCTTTGCCAATATTTTTGAAAATCCATTCATTCTTCTAATCCTTTTGGAAGAAATTAGACTCTCAATTTAAATCAATTGTCTATAATTAATAGAAAGCAGATTGCAGGCAGTGTAGAACTTTCAGCTACAGGCTGCCATTGTCTTTCAAAATAGGCCAGACAGACATGGGCAAACAATATTTGTCCAATATTTGCCTCCAAAACACTAATGAGCAAGACATCTGGTGATTTATAAGAAAAAAAAATATCATGATCCATGAGAAATACATCCAAAACTGATAGTGAATGTGTGGGAGCTGTGATTTAAAGAGTCCTCAAGGTCATAAAGGGCTGAGCTAATAAAGTATTATTAATGTATATATATATATATATATATATATATATATATATATTAGGATATAACTTTCTTTTGTGCAACATACATGTTTATTCTCATAATTACTTCTTTATTCTCCAACAGAACATCTGTTATTATGTGATGAATAATGCAACAAGGTGGCGTTTTTATGTGGTAAATGACGCCTTTTGATTTTTTTTAAATAAATGAATGGTTGTCAGTCCAGTTGTATTATGCACTCCTTAAAAATATGCAGTAATATTTCAATTTAGATAATGCTTGTTCTGATTACAGAACTAGAAATTTAGGTCTTACACAGGGTATGTTCTTACATTCAATTCTGTTTGATCATATGTTAATGATACAATGAATACAATATTTGAAACAAATAATTTCCAACACAGAGAAGATGCAAGCTTATCTTAAAAAGCAAATAAAACCTGATACATTTTGAATTTTAATGAGATACATTAGTAACCTTAATCAATCTTGATGAAGTTCAGTTTATTACTTGTTCCCTAACTAGCCATTGCAGTATTTCTGCTAACATCACTATTACGAAAAATGCTTAAGAAATCATTCAATCGAACCTCAGTTAATTTATTTTAGCTTTGACATAAATAAAGAATCATACTTGAAAATTTTCTTGAAAACAATAGGGAAAGTGGTTCATAGAGATTAATATTCATGTTATACATTTTTTTCTTCAACAGTAAACTAATCATAAATTATTATTTCTATGCAAGCTCTGCTATTAAAGTATTTCTTCTAAGAATATTTGAATGGCTAATGTATTTAACTAGGCAATGTTTAGTTTTGAGCCAGTTAATGGCCTTCTGGGGTAAATAATTAGTTAACCTAAACATGTGTCAAAACTAACAAAAAACTATAGTTTTTTTCAAAAAATTTTCTAACCAAAAGTTCATATCTTGTTATTTGTGTTTGACAATACAAATTGCAAGATATAAAACAAATTTATTGTATGATTTCAATAAATCAAGATATTAACACTTAACTAATGTTAATTTTTTTGGAATTTCTCGACATTAATAAAAATCAGTCATTTCAGTATAATTATTTTCACGTTTAATATTTTTCATTAATTCATTCGCATTAATAATATTAACTTAATACATTAGGAAAGGAGCATAGACGCAAATAGAGCATATCCACAACTTAATTGAAGAGCTAAATATCCTGAAATTTCAAATGTGAGATATTGTCTTTTGTTCCATTGTCATTTATGTCATGCTAAGCAGTTTATGTGGTAGATATGACAAGTGATGTCCATAGCTTACTAAAATCTAATTTAAAGTAGACCATAAAATGACATTCACAGAGGTCTCTTATTTACTTTTTCAACAAAACAGGAATAATTTATTAACATCAGTGAGTATAAATAATCAAATTGCTTTATTAAATTTAGAATTCCCTACAAAAACCTAATTGGAATTCCAAAGTAATATAAAGCTAAATGAAATTTTTTTATATTATTTTGAAACTACTATATTTAAGAAGTTTGAAGAACTGTTTTTATTCAAGCAAGATTTCTAAGCTTCGTCCAAACTTGATGCTCATCTCTTGGAATGTAAATCAGAAATGTTTGAGGAGATTTCGCACTCATTACGCTGACGTACACAGTCTCATTGTTATTGGTAGGATACTGGAACATTAGTTTTAAAATGTTTTTGAAACTTAAATTATTCTGACCCAATTCATTCAAATGTTTTTCAGCTTGTTTTCTCCGGTATACGCTCCAGTTATCGAGTTTAGGTCTAGGATGGCCAGGATCATGATTTGTTTGTACATAGTACCATTGGGTCTTTGGGTCAATCCTTGCAACATTTAGGGTTTTATGACGCAGTCTTGTAACTACAGCAATATCTCCTGTTTTGACGCCACTCAGAGTGATGTATCCTGGTGCTGCTATCCCTTTGAAAGTTGCAGTCCTTTTTACAGCAGCCTCAAAATCAATATTTTCACTTTCAACCAGTTGGCGTAGATACATGCACATTGGCATGCCTTTTCGCAGAAGTGATAACAGATTTAGTGAGATGCTACTGTCAAATTTGCGTTGATTTACTGAAACACAAACACGATTCCAACCACAGGCATGTGAAAAACCAATCACAGTAAATATGCTTGCTCCTGAAAAAATTAGTTTGTTTTTTCTGTGTCCATTTACAACTATTATGTACTTTTTCAGAGCTTTTTTTGTAAGACCCACTGAAAAACCATAATCAAGATTACGACCATGGTATAAAAACCCAGATTTGCTTTCAGCCACTAAGCTCGTACAATATGTAGAAAGTTCAAACACTAAGTTTGCCATAGTAACAACTCTTGTATCCATATTGCTTCGTTTTGCGAAGCCTTTAATTTCTTCTCGATATTCGAAGGGAAGAGATGGTAGCACAATGACTTCCATCCAATAGTCTAATACTTCAACTTCAATGTCAACTTGCCTTTCCGTTTTATTCATGGTTTTAAGTACATATCGGAGTGATGCATATATTCTTTTAGTGAAGAGAGCGGCATGAGGTCGAAATGCTGTCGCCACTTCATTCCACCTTTCACTAGGTGCCACATCCAAGGAAATGTTGAAAACGGGAACTCTACAAAATGAAAGAGTTAAGAATGAGATAATGATAACTAAGGAAGAGTAAAGAGCATGCATATGAGTTTGAAGATATCAATTACTGCTTTTGTGAAACATTTAAGAATGTCTTTAGTTTTGTCAGTAAATACTTCGAGTTATTTGTTTAGATTAGAAAGTATTTACTTACTCTAATAGAATTTAACGAATCTCAGAAGTATTCAAGAACACCCAATAAAGTGTTTGAATAAGAGTTTTGCCATTTTTATTTTTACATCGGCATTGTAACAATTAGGCTTCGACGGTATACTGTCACCGGCTGTATATATTTTTTAATAAGAGAATATTCATTGAAAATACAAAGGAGCCTATTATCAAATTTATGGAATCGAAAATGTTTAGGGAAGGCAGCAATGGCACCCCAATCACTGAGGTCATCGTGGAGGAAAGTGAAGGAAATGAGGAGCTGACACCGACTAAAAAGGTGCACACTGTGAAAGAGAGAGTGGCTGCTAAAGCACAGGCACTACGAACTGTTTCTGCGGAGGCATCAGCCTCGGGTACCGTTGCTGAGAATTGAAGTCTTATTTGGAGAAAATTTGTATGCGAAAATAATATTTTTACGTACTGGTCCATTCAAAAAGATCGATTACCCCTGCTGAACAAGGTGGTTTGAAAAATATTTACAGTTAAAATTACCAACACTGATGTGGGAAGGTTCCAGTCAAAAGGCGTGAAAACGGTGACTGACCAACGTGCCTAAATAACAAATTGAACGAATGTTTTTAAAGCATAATTTCAATATTAATAATTGTCAATAAAGTTTTTCGAGAACCTGTTTTTGTCGAAAAACCGTTTCAGCAATCTTCTGTTAAATAAGATATACCGTATTGTTTCCGATAGTATTCAGTTAAAACCGTACTGTTACCGTACATTCTGTAGAATTCGCATACCGCTAAAGAAATAGATGGGTCGAATATACATACTATTTACATTCATAAAATTATTTCTTGATGCAAGCCATGATCATTTATTCAACTAAATAAGAAAAAGTTAAACAAATAGCAAGTAGGTTGCTTAATTCATTGAAAATCCCTACCAAAACACAAGAAATGCCTACAAATCCACGCCACAATTCCCACACAACATGAATAAGAATTTTCTCCCCAAATTCAAACAACAATTGTTTTGAAAAATATTTCAACACAATCCATTGTAGACACTGAGGATTTTATGGATATTATAACATGCATTAGCCCTATTTTTACTAGTTTCACTTTTAAGTAACAAAGTGATTTGTCCATATTTTTGGATAATTTTATGCAAGACTGTCGAGAATAATGAAGAAATTTTGAATGGACGCATCTATGGGGTTGTGCCTGCTCATGCAAAGATGCAGATTAATACTAAACCTTATTCTCGAGTCTGAAGTACATGCAAATATGAATACTTTTCAATAAAACTTCAGATTTTTGTAAAAAATATTCCAATTCATTCTATTCCTATTGTTCCGATAATGAGGCGGTCTTATGTCCATGAGAGCAACAAGAAACCTGAAAAGTTTTGTTCTCTGAAGGAAAACCGTGTGCAATGCCAAGTTTGTCGTGACATATAGGTGTAATATACATAAAATTAGAATGAAATTTTATTATATTAAACATAGTCATATTCTGTAATTCTATTTTTTAAGTTAGTGATTTGATAATTTTAAGAATTATTGAGGCTATCTACAAAAATCTTGCTCAGCAAATCCCCACAAGTTAACCCTGTCAACCCGGATGGTACATATATGTACCATTTAACTTCTTTTGTCCCATATAATAGTAATCATCATAAACTTTATAAAACAACTTTACATTATATGTTTTAGCCATCTAGAATCTAAAATAATAATAATTACAGAAAAAAATTTCGGGTTGAAAGGGTTAAGTGGGATCTCCAATCCCAAGTCTGGCAAATGACGAAATTCTGAAATTTGCGCAATGATAGTCTATCATGGTGAAATGCTACAATATTTATGAGTGACAATGTATTTAGGGATAGTTAGAAAGTATTGGATAATTTTCAAAATACTTGAAAAAATCGTAAAAAAATTCATACACATATAATTCGCAATTATTTTTAATGTAATATAAGATAATAATTATGAGGTAAATATAATGATAATTTACCTA
>CABFPE010000162.1:719693-744810 GCA_900660155.1 Hofstenia miamia | reverse complement strand
TCATAATTTCACCAAACATTTGATTGGTAAACATGTATAAAATTGTCAAATTTGTACAATGGAATGTTAATTTTCATTGTTCATTTTAAGCTATTTTACCAAAAATTAAGCATAAAAATGAATACAATTATGTGTTAGTTACAAAACTTAGTTTATCTATTTTTCCTGTTGCATAACAGAACCTATTTACGGTTAATTTGTTTACTAATTTATATTGCAGTTCTTGACTCAACAATATGTTCATCCGGAATTACTACTAACAGTGTTTAAATATTTANTTATCGTGACCAATTAGATTTATAAAATGTACATGTAATGCAGTTTGTGACAAATCAAGAAAATTATTAAAATAGTATGTCAATGTTCCACTAAATTTTCTGCTGAACATGTCTCACTTATTTAAATGTGAATGTTCAAAGCAGAGATGGAATCGGATCCGAAACTTCATGATCCGGATCCAATCCGATCCGAATTTTTAAAAGAATTTTAGCTTTCGATCCAAAACGGATACGAATATATATAATATTAATATTCTAACAATACATAAATGTTTTTTTGAAATGCGAATAGAAAATTTTAAGTGCTTTAACACTGTTTTGAAATAAAAAATGAACATATACGATATACAAGGGGTTGCAGGATCGAACTTGGACAAAGGTGTTTGAAAAATGGGACGACTTACGCAATAGTGCATGCCAATCAACTTAAATGTAGTGAATCCTATAGAACTTAAAACCAATGTGTTGAAGAATCAATGTTAAGTTGTGAAATATTACATAGTATCAAATGCTCTTCAAGTACTACAATGTATTAGAGTAAATTTTGGTCAAGCAAACTAAACAATTCAAGAAATGTTTTGTCAAAGATAAAAATGGGCCAAAATTTGGAAAGAATAACACGGAACCTGTTGTATGAACAATGAAATTCAATTACAAAATTTCACTTAGACCAACCAATTAACTAACTTTTCAAGCGAGAGCGAATCATTTTGATTCACCTTGATGTTCACTTGTTATGTTCAAGAATTGCACTGAGTGAATAAGTGACCCTTAATATTTCAAAAAAATTTTTTGGAAGAAGTAATTTACAACATAATTGTGATTCTCTTCATGCAAACAAAGATTCCAATACGTCATCAACCACTTCAACTTAACCTTAGGAATGCATTACTGCTCTTTCTATAATTCTCTTTGCCTGAGAATAATATTATATTGCTGTGTTCCGAATAGAAATTTGTACTTAATAAATATTTTATGAAAACTAGCTTGCGTTCACGAGAGAAAAAGAAGTTCTAAAATCAAAGATTAAAAACATAAGTAAAAAACGTGAGGTAACCATAATAGTACCAATTATGCATGGGGTGGTCAAGAACATCATAGACTAACAACAAAAAACTTAATTTAAATATAAGCATTATGAAAATATCATAAATTTATATATGAACCGGATAAGTTTATAATTGCGTATTTCAGTCAATAATGATGATACCAATATTTACTGGTCCTCTCTTACTAAGTCAAGGATAGTGGATGACATATGCCCATTCATTTCATCTTGATTAGCATCTGTCAACGCCTTTGTGACCTGGAGTTTTGCACTAGACAATCTTCCCGTCAATACCGCAGTTGAACGCATCTAACCATGGATCATTCGAATTTTAGCTTTAACTCTATTATGGAAAACTTTATGGAGCAAGAAGCTCTCTTCACATGCTGCTTCACTTACCGGTATCTTCATAATGCACTTATCAAAGTCTCAAATATTTTTTGATGAAGCATTACTAAATTGTTCTTGCTGAAATAGTATAAAGCGAGGCGAAGATAGGAGGCTTTTGCCCATTCCATTATTGCAGATTTATTATCGTGACCAATTAGATTTATAAAATGTACATGTAATGCAGTTTGTGACAAATCAAGAAAATTATTAAAATAGTATGTCAATGTTCCACTCAATTTTCTGCTGAACATGTCTCACTTATTTAAATGTGAATGTTCAAAGCAGAGATGGAATCGGATCCGAAACTTCATGATCCGGATCCAATCCGATCCGAATTTTTAAAAGAATTTTAGCTTTCGATCCAAAACGGATACGAATATATATAATATTAATATTCTAACAATACATAAATGTTTTTTTGAAATGCGAATAGAAAATTTTAAGTGCTTTAACACTGTTTTGAAATAAAAAATGAACATATACGATATACAAGGGGTTGCAGGATCGAACTTGGACAAAGGTGTTTGAAAAATGGGACGACTTACGCAATAGTGCATGCCAATCAACTTAAATGTAGTGAATCCTATAGAACTTAAAACCAATGTGTTGAAGAATCAATGTTAAGTTGTGAAATATTACATAGTATCAAATGCTCTTCAAGTACTACAATGTATTAGAGTAAATTTTGGTCAAGCAAACTAAACAATTCAAGAAATGTTTTGTCAAAGATAAAAATGGGCCAAAATTTGGAAAGAATAACACGGAACCTGTTGTATGAACAATGAAATTCAATTACAAAATTTCACTTAGATTGTGATTATTAACACGTGCGTAATGTATAAAATGAACAATATCACAATTTTTAGAAATTTTTGGATCCGAAACAGATCAGAAATTTTCTCAAAATCCGATCTGATCCGATCCGTATCCGATCCAATTCCATCTCTGGTTCAAAGATTGCCATGTCTCTATACATTTTGCAGAATTTGATTGTTTTCTCACTTTTGAGCAATCCCTGCAAACGCAACAATAATATCTCTGATAGTCGAATCATCTTTCTGTAGAATCATGATTTTATAGGACCTTTTGCACAACTGCAGAACCCATTTCAGATCCTAACTTCTTATCAAGCATTTTGAATTTCAACGTACAACTGGATATCGTGGAAACAAAATTTTCATTTTTTCTTAATGCAAATTTCGCTAATGGTTCTTTAAAGATGTCTCCAACAAGTAAATGGATGAGATGCACTGTAAACTCAAAGTTCACAATTTTTTGCCATTTAATATTCATTGATTTAGGAGAATTTTGAAAGTTGGTGCATTATCCAGTAACAGCAGATTTAACAATCGCACCCTTATCCTCTACCTAACTTCTACACAATTAAATCCGCTTCGTGATGAATACAATTAAAAAGAAATTTTTGGAAAACCTACGATCCAGATGGTGGAAATAATACATTCACGAGTGTAGCTATCACATCAGTGGCTATTACATATAATCTTCACCCAGAAACATCACTGCGATACATACAATTATATAGATATCTATAGGCTTACATCAGCCTCATTTTATGCATCAAGAATATCTCTATCAAAAATTTAATACAGTGGCGTAATAAATATTGATGGCACCAGGTAGATGTTTATAAACAAATTCTTAAAAGCAGCTTAATCGTTTTTAAATATTACGATGTCAAATTTGCTCAGTAAAGGAAAGAACCGCCCTGCTTAGTGATGTTGATGTACGCTCTATGAAATATAATACGCTTCAAGGCGTATTGCTTGAATGCAGTTGATATTCATGCATAACCCTGTGAGTGATATTACTCTCAAATTATTAAAGCATGCTGGTCAATTCTTTGCATTCTGATTTAAGAAAAATGAAATAAATGTAAAATTGGAGCTTCAATAAAACTTCAGTAAAAGAGATAGAAATTATTTTCATATGTTTACAAAAATATTTGAGGCTTTATTTGAAGATTCAAGCCTCACTTTTTTAGTTTCGCTGTAATGACCATTTTACCCTAATCTGCATGGTGTAACTTTAAGCCTACAAACGGCTTTGTCCAATTTAAATTTTCAAAGCATTTTCCTCAAGCCAATTTTAAAATTTGGAAATCTATCGTTCAATGCGCTCTCATATATTTGTAAACATTTGATGCGAGGAGAAATGAAGACCCCCTTATCACTTGAAAATTCTGATTTCTTAAAATTTATTCGAATTTTTGCCATAATTAAGATTCAGATAATGATGCAGTATTAGGCTAACAGAAAGCAATTATAAAGTCCAACTAGTTTTTTTGCTGTGAACAGACGGCTGAAACAAATAAAGATGTGCAGTGTGCAAAGTCAGAGCAAATTCACAATTGGGCAGGAGCTTAAGATGTAAATGAAGAAGGGGTGAACCCTACACTCTCTGCTATGTTTTAGGTGAGGGTTAGGGATATAGTTGAAGTTAGGGTTATGGTATAGGATATGATTTGGGTTAGGGTTATTATTATTATGTTAAGGTTAAGGTTATCATTATTATGTTGATAAATTATCTTATTTTTGCAAAAGTACTATTAACCTTTTATATGTTTAATATTTGCAAAATGTAAAACATTGAATGCATGCCTATGTATATATACATGTATATATATTTAGATAATCTTAGAATTTAGTAGTTCTACATATATTAATTTTAAAGGAGCTCGTCAAAATTTCAAGAGTGGAGGATGATTATACCAACAAAGGAATTTCACATTCACACTTAAATTAAAGGCTTTTCATTGCTTGAGTTTGTAATACACTCTACTCTTCCAACTAGATGCTTGTCAATGTCAGAAGGGGGATTTATACAATGTAAATAAATACGTAAACATCACAATTCGATTTTAAATATAATTGGGGCAACATTTGTCGCTAGAGGACAAGAAAATCAGTGTCAAAATTAATGATTCAGACGCATTATTTTACAAAAGTAATAAAATATTCAAATAAGTAATAATTATTGACAAAAATCACATGATAAAAAATCGCAAAGAACCAAGAAAAATAATTGCATTTTCGACTAAAATCTGCTGATAAAAGTCGATAGTGGGAACACATCTTTATATATGTTTGTAAACAAAGTATAAAATACCAACAACATTCTAAAAACTGAAAATATATTCCAAAATAAAGATACTATTTTTGCAAACAACTTAGTTTCCTCTGGTTTTGTAGATATAGATGCGATCAACGGCACATTGAGACACATCTAAAGGAGGGGCTAAGAAACTTCTTCAATTCTGATATTTCACAAACCTGTTTTTGTTGAAAAAATATTTTATTTCAAATAATTTTTTTTGAAAAAATTTAATCATTAAATTCAAGCAGAAAGAGGAAATCAGATGCCATCGTCCATGCATTTGATTATGCGAAATATTGTGCTAGAATCTGCTTTAATCTTTCATGTATAAAAAACATAGAACTATCGAATTGAAAATTTTTAAAACTGAACTATTTTAAAATCAATGCTTACCATATCAGTTATAGAAAACATTTTATTTCTGATAAATTATATTGCAAATGATGTAAATTTCGAAAAATATCCATATTTTTTTAGATATTAATCAAAGATTTAATTTGGGATGGACGAGAGATTCTTGTAATGCTTCATGCAATAATGACTGCAATAAACTTTATGGAAGACACCGAATAGAATTCATTTTATGCATTATTAGCATTGTAATTTACAAATGTAGATCTGTATAAATTGCAATTGAAAAATGGACATAGTTATTTCATACAGTAAAAATATGTTGCAATCATTAATGCTCTATGCATTTCTTAACATCAAGTGTATCTAGAAAACTTGGCATTTCGATTTGATAAAACTAATAAATCCAATCAACTTACTGTGGATGAGGGCCAGCTTCTTCATCTCGCCACATGATTTTTGAATGCAATATAATTGTGAAAACTAATTAATTTCGAAGCAAAACGAAATTCGGTAACAAGAATTAGCGGAAATCTGAAATTAGGAATATTTGTGCACGAAAATTATAGTGCTTGACGATGTAATGAAACATAACCGAACTGAGAAAAAATGAAAACCAAATTTTTTGGTTTTTCAGAATCAGCAATCACAATCACTTATTTTTGGAGAAGTTGATGCTTAATAATATATACTTTTACATTTTCGCTTGAATAATGTGTCAGTAACCCAAGCAAAAAAATGACTAAATTTTAACCAACAATAAACCGTTATTTTATAACGAAAATCGCTTTCTGTCCTGTCAAAAACCGGTTTTTAACCAATAAAAAAAGGTTTTCTGTAACAAAAATTAAACCAAATTTTAACTATTCCAATTTGCATAATATGTACGGGAAAACAAGACTAATTTTGCATTGAAGACATTTCTTTTGGATACACTTTTCAGTACCCGCCACAGTTAGCATCAATGAATCAGAAACATTGAAATCAACAATTCAATGTGCATTACTGCTGACGGCAATTTGACATGTTCAGAAATTCCCTTTTCATTTATACGAGTACATTTATCATCCTTAATGCCAACAAGTTACTGCGGCCATCATAGATTTATTCTGCTATATATGATTATTCTATATTTATAATATTGACACAATATTTATAAAACGTGTAGAAGTTGGAGTAAATCGGCTATCACATATTTCTAATGAAAAATTTTTTCCGAAAACTATTTCTAAAGGTTTGATTAACTCAACAATTATTATGTTTATCGAATCACTTTGTGAATAAATAATTTTGACTCTAATGTTGAATAACCAAAAAATCGCCATTAAAAAACAAAACCGTTTTCGTCATTAAATAGCCAAAAATTAACCAAAATCATTAAATGACCAAAAATTATCGGTTTTATAATAACTATAACTGTTTCCGTTCAAAAATAACCAAAAAATAACCATTATTTTAAAACCATTACGGTTTTGGTTACAAAATGACCAAAAATAACCGGTTGTTTATTAACGATAACCGTTTCCGCTCAAAATTATCCGAAAAATAACCGCTATCGTCACAAATTTTTTACTTGGGAATACGAACAGCCGTTATCTATGAAAACTACTTTTGGAAACAATCAACTATTAAAACACTGAGAACACAATAGGTAAAGCTTTATTCATGAAGCCATCACTAAAAAACATCTGTCCTATGTAAATCATAGTGTGTAAATGTGTAATACTAGTTAAAACTTGGACTAATTTTCAACAATTTGTTCATGAAAATTCTGTTTTTTGAAACTTTATATTAAAAAGAAAAGTTTTCCCTTTTTGTGAATATATTGGTTCTACTTATATTTTGGTCAGTTTTAATTAATGTGATGTTTGCATAAAAACTTAAGAAAAACGATAATATTTCCAAATTACAATAGCTCTTGGAAATTTCTTTGATTTATAATGAACCTCATTTTTTTGTATTACCTTACAGAAAATTTATGCTAACAATTACGTTAAGTGAATTGTAGATGATTTACATAAAATATATTTTACTAAAAACTTAAACGAAGTATATTTTCCTCAATATTTTGAACGACGACTTCTTTCATAATTGTCTCAAAACGTTACATTGAAATATCAAAATTTGTGAAAATATAGGGGTAGGCACACTATTACCATTTTTCAATATTCACATTTTGCTATACAATTTACATTTAGAGCAATCAATAGTATAGTAGTCTAATCAATAATAACAGCGTGAAAAACTTAAGAACTAAAAAATTCTTTTTTTACAAATTTTTTAAAAATAATTTTTTTCGGCTTGCAGATAAAAATCCAAAATTCATTAAACGCGATTATTGTAGATTAAATTTTTTGCTATGTTTTTTCTGTCATAAGGATCTGGATAGTCTTTGTTTGGTGACGTAAAAACCAATCGCAATCCAATAGGGAAGTGATCACTAACAGACATCGCCTTGTTTACTGACAACGAATATTCCTTCATGATATTTATAGAACTCACTGAATTGAATGCTGATTTTAGAATATCACCTGTAATTACAAATCGGTCATTTGCACATTGATTCAGAGTAGTAAAAGTCTTTGCCGGAATAAGCCATTGGTAGTTTAAGTCAACCACTAGTCCTATTTCAGATATTTTTCTAGTGGGCACATTTCTAAAAATATATTAAGTTAGAATACAATTGTAATATAACAACAAAAACACCACGCAGAAGGGAATGGAAGGCGATAAGTTTAAAAATGACACGAAATTGGTCCGATCCTACAACGTTGTTGTAAACTGGTTTTGGATTGATTACCATCAAATCCTTCAACATTTGGTGAAAAAATTTGAAAATTTAAAAGGTGAATCTAGCCAGCTTTTCAAAAGCGTTAAATTAATAAGTTAAAATATTAAAAAACCAATGTCACAACTAGTTGGTGTTAAATTTCTATGACATGATATTATGGAAAATCAATTAATTCACAAATTCGAAAGCATTGCTAGCCATTTGAAATCGCACTTTCCTTTATATTTCAGTATTTATTATTCTGCCAGCTTATCACAATTTTGATGCATAGTTATTGAAATTTCAATTAATATAAAAAGCTGTTAGTAGTTCTCACATTAATTTTTCGTTTTTAGTTAATATAATATTCAATCAGTTTCTGGCACTAAAAAATTTACTTTCTTAAATTTCCAGACAAACAATTGAATTCCATTTATAATGAATTTTCAAAATTCTTAGGCTCTCAGCTTCTCTCGCCCTACAGTTAATCACAATATGTTTGCATTAACTTGCACTGGAGTCCTTGGAGGCATCATGGTTGACATTTAAACCAGAATCTATTTATCAGCAGGCTGCATCACAAAAAAATTCAAAACAATTCTAAACTTTAATGTTTATACATCAAAGAATATAATGAGGCCTTATCCAAAACAAACAAAATCGATTGAATTTCTCTCTTGAACAATTTTATTCATAAATATTATATAGGATACCATCAGTTACAATAGAAAGTAAATTAATCCTTTTTATAACACACTAACACATATGCAAACAATTATTATATTTTTTAGGTATTTAGTGAAATTTGCGGTTTAAACTAAATGTTTTGCAATATTTTCTGACACAAAGAATAAATATAATTTATCAATTGTCAGGCTACCATTACAATATTGAAACAAATACTAATAGTTTAGCGTTGAAAGTTAATTGTCAATTACATTATCCATCTTACTAAATATGACGTAGCTCATTCAATATGCTACATGTAAATAAAAATAATTTGGATTTTTACAACATAGGGTACATAAATATTTCCCAAATTATGAGATACTTTTCAATATAGATGGATTGCAACTTAATAATAGTATACTAAGCAATTCGCGAATTTTAATATAGAAAGATCTATAAATTTGTGGAAACCACTAGTTGGCTAGTTTGAGTAGTTATAAATTTGCAGAAGAGTNTACCATCAGTTACAATAGAAAGTAAATTAATCCTTTTTATAACACACTAACACATATGCAAACAATTATTATATTTTTTAGGTATTTAGTGAAATTTGCGGTTTAAACTAAATGTTTTGCAATATTTTCTGACACAAAGAATAAATATAATTTATCAATTGTCAGGCTACCATTACAATATTGAAACAAATACTAATAGTTTAGCGTTGAAAGTTAATTGTCAATTACATTATCCATCTTACTAAATATGACGTAGCTCATTCAATATGCTACATGTAAATAAAAATAATTTGGATTTTTACAACATAGGGTACATAAATATTTCCCAAATTATGAGATACTTTTCAATATAGATGGATTGCAACTTAATAATAGTATACTAAGCAATTCGCGAATTTTAATAAAGAAAGATCTATAAATTTGTGGAAACCACTAGTTGGCTAGTTTGAGTAGTTATAAATTTGCAGAAGAGTATTTGTTTTTACAAATTGAGAATCACAAAATGTATTATGCAAATAATTAAGTTTGTACACATATACAGATAAGAAAAAGGAATATCACAGAGCATTACAATCATAGGAAATTCTTAAGCATAATCTGCAGCATCCTCCATTTTCTTAAATCGGATATTGTTGCATTAAATGGGCCAGTAGTCATGTGCCATGAGTAGTAAAAGCTATTTCCATTGTCAGTTTTCAGGAAAAATTCTATTATTGGTCAATTAATGGGCCAATGTTGGTGCCATTATTGGTCATTGGTTGCAAATGGCCGCTGGCCCAACAACCATCATTCTTTACTAGGCCAATAATGCGCCATTGGTAAGCCAATATTGGCCCATTAATGAGTCATTGATGGCAAAAAGTAGTTTTTTGATACTATATCATTAACTTTTATGTGTAGAACAACAGTTTTATATTGTTAAGCAGTTCAAACTTTGCTGTTTAAACAAACACAAGCTCAACAGATGAAAAAAGGATACCTTTGAGATCCTGTCAGGCATATTCAATACTAACATTTGTTAGAAATTTGAAAGAACGTTTTGATTATAAATGATAACAATAAGCATAAAAATCTGTCAAATTTAATAAAAAATTTTAATTTTAAAATTACAATTTTGAAATAATGCTATCTTAAGTTGTGAAAAATCTTTTCTGCTTAAGTGTAGCTCTTTTATATAATTGTTAATTTCAAAGTGTCAAAATATTTATGATTAAATTATTTTTAAAATATGTTTAGAAGGTATATCATAATTTCCCACAAATTAAAAATTTCAAAATATCTTTTCACATTTGCTTTTATTATATTAAAATGAACTAGGAATCAAAATAAAGAAGTGACTTATATTTGCGAGCATCTGCTCATTGATTATTGATTACTAAGGTTGCTACTAATGCAACTAATGATCCACCAATGGGCCACTGATAGCATCCATAGTCACAAATATTGCATGTTTCCCACCAGCAGTTTACTGATTGTGACCAATGTTATATTATGAATTGTAATTCACAACTTGGTATAATTTGATTGAGTTAAGGATACAGTTAGAACTGTGTATAGCATATTATTCTTAAAATGAAATGCCATACTAAATTGTGCTATCAAATACTAAGCATTACATTAAAGTTTGATTTCAATTTTCAAAAAGTATTATTTATCAGTTTCTTATAGCCATTAATAGCCCAACAATGGCCCATTAATGGCATTGTTATTTCAATCTGCCATCTAGTGAACAAATATGAATTATAATATTTTACAATAGCATAGCTACACAGGAAAATTAGACAATAAATACATCAAGAAATTACAAGATCAGTTAACAGGAATAGATGAAGCCATATGTCACAATATAAAACAATTGGAGGTTAGACAAGAGTGGAATTTCAACAAGAAAATATATGGACAACCACACAAGAAAGGAGACAAAGTCTACACATATACACTATTATGAGCACAGGATGTAAACCAAGTATGCAAATTAAAAACACAGTGGGCAGGGCCATGTACAATACAAGTCTTACCAAACAATGACTATCAAATTAATAATGGAAGGGTATTACATTTTCTAAACTTAAAAAGGGCAACTAGTGATATTGAACAAGTCAAATTAGATGATAACACTAAATTCCAAATAATATGAACTGATAGTAATACATATACACCTATTAGTGATTTAGACAGTTTATGTGAGGAAGAATTCAACAATAATTCATTTTTAAAATTAAAGATGATGAAGTTGGCAAGAGAATAATGCCACAAAGAGCTGTAAAAAATAAATTAAAATCTGACCATGAAATATGGGATATTAATCTATTAACTGAACTTAGGTACAATTATATCATCAATCAAAAATGCATCACCCTACAAAAGGAGGAGAGTGCACAGAAGAACATTGTCATCCAATTGCCAACTACCAGGCAAGTAGACAGAGACTCAACACTCCAGGAATCATATGGACAGAAATACTGTCACACTCATCAACTACTGGACCCTATGGTGGACCAGGCACACTCTATAAACAGGCAGAGAAGAATACACTATCCATTGAACAAATGTCAATTATCAGATGAGAGGTCACAATATTCAACAAGTTATAAAGGAGAATCAGGTGACACAGTCCCCAAGGCCAACTACTGGGCAGGGTGACATAGTCTAATATTGAAAACAATGGCACAGCACCACTCCCAATCCATCAAACTTAATGCCAACTACCAGGCAAAGAGTTAGCAGCAAAACAAAGAAGTCCTCCTTTACAATTACTGGTCAGAGGTAATAAGTCACAAAATATCTGCAGTCAAATCCTAAACCTGAGTATAAAAATGTTCAGTGATGACTCACAAACTCAAACTATATCAGAACCTTCCACAATAAGTTCTTTCTCCACAATGTCAGCACAGCCATTCTCAATTTGACAAATAACCACCAGCTCATCAAGATCAAGGTCATGACAGTTGTCCAGATTGCAAGAATGAGAAAGCCAGGTGAGGAAAATAGGAAATGAAAAAATACCTACCTATTTCATAGCAACAAGAAAAATATGCTACAAATCCTACAACAATCTCTCCCCAGAAACAAAACAGTGATACAGAGACACATGACAACCAAGGATAAAGAAATAAATGGTTCAGCAATTGCCAAACATGCAATACAATTATATTGTATCCAAAATCAATGAACAAGAAGCTCAATAGGCCATACTTCTGAAGCATGGTGCACATAGCATTTGATGATGAACTAATGCTAGCTAACACACAAAGAATAATAGCACACAAAGAAAAACTAGTCAGGGAGTGTTAACAGGTTAACTTAGACAAAGATAATGTGCTAATAATACATTTCATTAAACCTAACAAACTTCACAGCAAAAATCTAGAAAAAATGATCAAGTAAATGTTAGCAGAGCAAAGGTGCAGAAGGTAAAAATACTATTGATAGTGGAAAAAGATGAACAGAAACTACCAGAGCTCCTCAAAATCATAGCCAACAAGCTAGAAAATGTCTTCATCATAGAACAAAAGCAGAAGGAACAGTGACTCTTTGAATTAGTTGTCATTGATCTACAGCTAGATACATTGTGCTAACACAGAGAATTATATGCAAACAAGATCTGTATTACCAACTAGTAATGCTAGAGATAACAGGAAATGACAATGAACTCAATGATATAGCAGATTTAAATATCAAATGCAGTCTTAGTCAGCACTCAGAACACCTACAACAGATTATAGAATTCTGGAAGGAAATGAAAATAGATAAACCAATACAAGATAAACATTCAATCCCTGATGAAAAATATCAGGTGTCAGTGGAGAAACCACTGCAGGAGATACAATACACAAATGAGATTGGATTGTCAAAAGACTTCAAAAGTTTACTCTTTGAAGAGAAAAACTTCCAGACGTCAGAGCCAGAACATAAATATAAATACTGGTGATAATTATTACAGCAAATGAAAAAATCACACTACTGATGATGAAAAAGAGAGAAGAACAATTTTAAGACTGAATAAATAGGAACTGGCAATTGCACTGATACCATATGCAGTGAAAAGTGGATACTGGCAGATACAACAATAAAATGAATGTCACCAACAGATATACCAATACTTAAATATGAGAAATATAAAGATCAACCACTGGGGAGACCAAGCATAGTGGAAATAGCAAACAACACAGGGATATGCCCCACAGGGATTGACATACTTAGGAATGCCACAAAGAAATACATGTGGACAGTGACCTCAAACTGTAAGCTCAGATGAAGAGACAACCATGGTTAACAATGAGGAAGCTGCTGAGAAGAGAAGAAGGAAGAATGAATACATTAGAATGATTAAAGGAAAAAATTGTGGACAAATTAATGAAAAGACCAATAAAGAGATACATTATGGATTACCCAAAATGCTTATTCACAAAAATGCTGAAAAGATCATAAACAATGAAAATGTGCCCCATACAGGTAATAGAAATTATAAGTAAATTGCAAGAGTAAATCACCAGAGAAGAAGAGCTACTACAGTCAACAGCAGTAGCAATGATGCTGAGAATACAGAGAGAAATAGATAAAATCAACTTGGAGAAATGGGAAAGCAGAAGTCCCAGTGAAACATCATGGATCAATACAGACAACAAAAGGTTACTGGTTGAAATAGCAGTAACACAAGAAAAAAATGATATTGTTAAAAGGATATCCAGAGAAGTATACAAAAGGAAATAAAATCAATGATAAAGCTAATGTGTACAGAAGCATTTATGAAGGGCAAAATTTGAAAAATGCTACAACTAAGTAATCAGATCACATTTGATATAGAGTGCATTATGTCTAAAATACAAATATCAGGAGAATGAGCACAGCAGCTAATGAAGAATAGGCTAACAAATTCATTTTGGGATAACAGTCAAAATGTAAAAAACAACTACCCAGCAACAATTGGCTTTGTGACTGCACCAAATGTCACATGAACATACAAACAAATATAGCAACAAACACTCACATCATTACTACATTGTATGCTGCATCCAACAATAAACATACCAATGCTATTACCAACATGGAGACTTAAAGACAAAAAGATAGCAAAAGCATTCTGGCATGAGGAAAGTACATATGCAAACACTGAAGAAAAAGCATTGGAGAAAATCACAATGAATGCTACAAAAAGTCAAATGCAGTCTTAGTAAAAAATAGCAATTGTGCATGCATTTTCACTGAAGGCAACATTAAGCCTTATGACTTATACAGCAAACAGAACAAAACAGTACAAAATGAAATAGAAAGAAGAACAACAAAGACAGTCATTTTATTTCCAGATTAAATGATATAATTTGAGATGAACTCCAGAGCAAACATTACAAGTGCTACAATGTCAATGATACATCTGGGAAAGATCAAACTGGAAAAACAATGAGAGAGGACATATGAGACAATATCAGCCCTTTCTATGATGAGGCATCAGTCAGAAAATATCTATGGTCAACCTATGCATTCTTCTACCCTGAAACAGAAATTAATCCAGAACTGGTGCACACAAGCAGGGTGGATGTTATAATGACTCTAATGGTGGCAATAAAAGGACTAAAACTATATAAAACATTATATGATGAATTCACCATGAAATTGAATGAAATGTGTGCACAATATTGAAGAGATTAGAAGACCTGCAATTCATGAGGCACAAGAAGATCATAACTACAGAAAAGGAAGTAGTAATGCAACTAACAAAAACTGAGTAGTACACAAGTGGAATGGGGGTTGTCAGAGGCAGCAACCCTGATAAAAAATGTGGACAAGATGATTCATGGAGAAAGAGTTGTGATCGTTACTTAGCTAACTGGCAAGGGAGTGTGGCATAATCAGCAAAGTGTTGCAAAGAAAACAAAGAAATAAAATACTTTTTGATTTTAAGTTGATTAAGAATTTGTGATTATGCTTTTATATCAATTAACCATTTTTGTAAACTAAGCAGTATTTTGGTATTAGTGCCCATTGGCAAAAGCATTTGACAAAAATATTAATCAAAACTGCTTACCCAAATTAATAACATGTTGCATAAGCAAGCAGATGTCAATTATTTATTAAATTAGGATATAAATGATTGACAGGTAGATGTTGTTTTGTTGTAAAAAATTACAATACAAACTGTAGATGAGTTCAGACATTGGATAGAATAAATCAATTAGATTTATTTTTGCTTTGTGTCAGGTTTGATCACTTAATGCAAATGGAAAGCTAAATGTTCAGGCACACAAGTAGTGTTCAGGTTCCATGAGGATGCATTTATGACCCTTCAGATAGCTGCCATTCAGCAATCTGCAATCTACATCAGCTTCTGCATTAGTGCTATGCCTTGTTCATGAAAGTGTGTCTATAGGATAGGTGTATACATAGAAGTTTTTCTTTGTTTAGCCTTTCCTATTGATTTTATTCACTTCATAAATTATGTCATTAAACAGCTGACTATAGGCTAACCAATAGTTTTAGATCCAAATTCTTGTAATGTATTAAACATAATAAGATTGATTACACATTAAAGGTGTCTATGAGCACCCTATTAATTATGTTACAGTTTGTATTAATTAAACTAATTAATGGTGGAGCTTCAAATGCTATCTTTTTGCAGATTGCATTGGTTGCTCACATGTATACAGGATCATATAATTATTCATATTTAGGACTATTTATATTTAGGGTGAAAGCAGCCAGGTTGCCTTAATTCCTTTATTGCCATTTCTAATAACAAGCACAATCAGTGTACAAATTTGTTAAAGGTAAGCAACACAGGGATGCATCACACCACATAACATAAACCAAAACCATTGAGAAAGCTTTCATGAGTCACAGCCATTGTGTAGTAATTGGTGATTGCCTCTGGATACCACTTCTTCTTGATTTCATGGTTCAGCTTTGGGTTTCAACCCTTTCATCTGCTGCTGTCAACAACCTAAATGGAAGTTGGTTAATTAATTCAGAGCAATGTAGTTGTAATTGTAATTACTAACTTAAATAATTGTAATAACTTGAATGGTAGGGATGCATTGGAATTTCACTGGTCAGAGAGAAATTCATATTGACTAAAAAAAGGAATAGTTTAAGCTAATTATTGTCAATCTCTAACAAGGGGGGGATTCTACACAATTTATTCAAATAACATAGGTGACTCTACATTCTATTATGGCTAAAGCAATATACCTGCCACCATCATTTTTCTGTGATTTAAATTATATTAATTACAAACAATGATATAGTTAGGCTGTCACTTTGAAGTATTCCATGCCTAAAGCTCAGATGTGCAAGTACATCATGATTCTTAATTACTGCTCTTATTACTTCCCCAAAATCTTTATTTCCTCAGCCAATTAATGGTACTTGTCTATATTGATTTCTACATTTCAGTCTTTTAGTACTGCAATTCATATAATGGTTCCCAATATTCCTATTGTATCTACATCTACTATTTCTACCTTCATGCTTCTATCATGTTGAATTCCCACAGTATCCTAACCTTCTTAGTTTCTATTAAAACCTTTTGCTTATGTGCATGCCACTTGGCTCCTGCTTATAACCCATGCTGCCTGCTCAAGCTCCAGTGCACTAATTTTACCAACTTATCATGTCTGAAATTTTACTCATTCTATGCCCCAACTATCAGATTATCTATTTCCAACTTCTTACATAGCCTACACTTATCACTTACCTTAGCTCTTTGTCTATATGCATATTTACCAAATTTGCCCTTATTAATTGCTTCTGTGCTTCAATTATCAGTGCTTGTGTCATTCTTTAGTAGTGCCATCCTTAGCCACTTGTTGCTTTCTTGATGGTAACACTTTTCTGTATTCCTCCAGTATTGCCCAGGCCTCACTACTGTCAGCTCATTACATAGTTACTATTTCCACCATTCTGGTGACATTGTAGCATTTTAGATCTTCTTTGATGAGATTAGCCCATATTATATCATTGCTGCTGGTGAAAAGTGTGAGGTTTTTGAGTTTTTTCTTTGCCAGTTTTTCTTTTAGTCTGAGCATTTGTTGTTGAACAGGGCAACCTTTTTTGAATATGTCCTCTGGCAGATTTTTTGAATCAATGAGGAGGTAGTATGCTTGGTCATTTTCTTTAAGAGTGTTAGCAGCATCTTTGAAGCTGTGGGTTTTTTGAAGTTTACAATATCTTGACCCAAGTTGAAGTAGACTCTGTGCAATGGTATCTCATGTTTGACTGGCTTCACCCATTTGTCTTTGGTGTATGGAATTATGATGGGATTCCAATTATTTTCAGAGGTATGCAAAAATCATATGCTGTTGCAATTTGTTTCTCTAGTTGAATCCAGTTTCCTGTGGTTTGTGTGATTTGGGCTGTTCCAAATGTTACAGGATAGTTAATAGATTTGTGATCAATTTCTCTGAGCACTCTTAGAGGAGATGTTTTCATGAGAGCTTGTTTTGTTTTCTGTGGGATGAGGAAACAGGCAGATGCACACTCAATGTTGAATGCAGCTTGTTGGTTAGGCGTACTTAGTGTTTCAAGATCTGTTTTGGTATAAGATTCTGTGTACATGATTAGCTTTATGAGTTCAATGTCAGAGACTGTAGTGGCTGCATATTGGATCAGTGTGATTTGTATTTGGTTTTTATTGTTAAGGATAGACTTGTTGATAAGAAGGTTTTGGTGTTTGGCATAAATCCAAGTGGGGGTGTGAATTTTTTCTGTTTGCGAAATTTTTTCATTTGTTATGTCTTCTAGTAGACATTGGATGCATGGGGAGAGTTGTAGTGATGATTTGGTGAGCAAGTGTTCTTCTTGTTCAAGCTTTATTTTGGTTTTTGGTATTAGGTTGATAACCTTGATAGGCTCAAAGTATTTTGGTGGTTTCTTTGGTTATTTGTGTGGAGCTGTAGGTTATTTCTGGGTAAGAAGTTTGGAGATACTGAAAGAGTGCTTCATTTTTTTCTTTGATGTTATGGTTATGGCAGAGTTGTAAAAATGATTGTGTGCTGTGTGGCATTCTTCTTTGTAGTATTTCTATTATTAAGGGCCCATAGATATTGTTTGTTTTAGTGAAGTGCAACCCTGCAGTTGCTCCCCACATATATTTTCATGTATGTGGGTGTAGAAAATCCATGTTGTTTTTGTGAATGCTGAGAGTGTTTTGTAGAATTATTGGCAAAGTGCATCCAAACACGCTTTCTCTGTTGATGATACTGAGTAGAGTTTTCTGGTAAGAGTTGATGCTTTGCTGGAATTTTTTTAGTGGAGAGGTGGGAGCTCTAGTTGGCTGCAATAGCCAATTTTTCATTTTTCTGGAAATGGGGGTGATTGTGATTTTGTATCATCAATGCTTTGTGAGTGTGGTTTGTTTTGCTTTTGAGACTGGCAGGAGCAGGAGGGATTTTCCATTAGGAAGATTGAAATTAGCCATAGTGTGGATGTTGTAGTTAGTTCAGGTACTTGCTGTTCCACGAAGATTTGTGATCAGAAGTCTTTTTTGACGTTGAAGTCTGTGGCTTCAATAAATTGGGATAAAAGTTTTTTGACATTTTCTGTGTAGTGTCAAGATGGCGATTCTATGGTGATTGTTGGCCATGGTTCCTCTGTGATATGTTTGGATTGAACTGTTTTCCATCATTTGTTTATTTTGTTTATGGAGCTTTGTTTTTGTTGGAATGAGAATTGAGATTTTTGGTAAACTGGTGGTCTTGATAAATTCATGTGTTTGAGCAAGCATCATCACATCTACAGCTAGTCATTGCTCTGAAATGATGTGGTTTTGGGGGATTGAGTGATGCATGAATATATCAATAAATATAAGATTTGTGAATGACAGTATCCTCTTGACTGTTGTTCAGGCTAATGTAGTTTTTCAGATGATGAAGAATTACTCTAGATAACTTTCCAGGTTGAGGATGTTGTCAGGCAGTGGTGAGGGGTCTTTGATGTAGAAGAAGTTTGCTGCAATATTATAAGCATGGGCTTTGACCAGTATAAGGTTTAGACATTGTACCATTTTTGGATCCTCTTTCTCATGTTGTTTGAGTATGTATACCAGATTTAGCAATGACCAATCAATGTTGAGGCACTCTAGATTTTTGCATTTCCTTTGGTTTTTTAATAATTTTAGGACAGATTTGAGGTGGATGTTGTTATCAAAGGTTGTATGTACCCTGCTTCTATAGTAATCTCTTGTGAGTCTCAGTAGAAATGATTCAGGGTAGAAGATAATTGTGTTAACCATTGGGCGTTTTTCTTTGTCTATGACAGTTGGTAGTGCTTCACTGCTGGCTGGGTTTTCTTCCATGGTTGAGATAGTTGATATCACTTTGTGAGTTTCTTCTGAGATGTTTTTGTGGGTTATGTATTGGCAGTGGCATGATGCAATGAAGTATGGGTGGATCATTTCTCCTTCAATGATGGAAAGTTTTTGTTGTCTTTCCTGGAAGCAAGAGTCTTGTCAACTTCTAGTTGTAGATGATGTGAGAGACAGTATTTGAGTGAGAGTGTGACGTTTGCTAGGTATGCTTGTGGAAGGCTCAGCACTCCTTTTGTGTATTGTGGATGTTGATGTAGTTGGCATCTGCTTGTCATCAGTAGCTGAGAATGTCCTGAAGCTAGAGATGTCTGAGGTAGGATCAAGTGCACTGAAGGACCCTGAGGACATCCTGCAAGGAGATTCAGGTGCACTTGATTGCTGTTTAGTTGATTTTGAATGACTGTGGGGTTTGAGAGTCACTGCTTTGCGTTTCATCATAAGATGGATCTAAAGGCAATGTTACAATATTAATAGACCATTCTTTGTTATAGATATTAGATTTAGCAATGCATTTAGGTTGTGTGTGCAAACTTATAGGAGAAGAAAGTTTTTGTTTGTATTCATTGTCAAAGGTTTCTTTGGAGAATTTTCTGCAACCAGGAGTTAGATAGTATTTGTCTTTATCAGATTGTATTAGTTTGAATTTGTTGAGTTGAGATATTCTGGCGTGATGTATATCATGAGATATTTGATGTTTTGGAAGTGTGATATTTTCTTGTTGTCTAGTTTGTAATTGTTGTGTGGCAATACTTTCATGATTGTCCGAGGTCCTTCCCAGGTTAACAACAGTTTGCAGACCTGTTTTCCATCTGTTATGACTCTGGGTGAGTATATGAATACTTTGTCGCCAATTTCGTGAGGTTCTCCATAGATTTCCTATTGAATTGGCACTGTTGACAAACACCACTTTTTTCTGCTTGGGCACACATTGTTTTGTGTGTTTTCATTATGTTGTTGATTAATGTTTTCATGTAATTGTTGTTGATTGCACCTGTGTAACTGTGGAATAGCATGGACACAGGAGTTGGAGCTTTGTGGCCAAACATTGCTTTGTATGGCGAGACCTTGGTTGTTGAATGAGTTGATGTGTTGTAAAAGTACTCAATCATTGTTAGTATTTCTAACCATTTTTTCCTCCTACTTGTGATGTAATTGTTCTCATTAATTTGAGTAGTGTTTGGTTGAATCTTCCAACCACGCCATTAGCTTGAGGGTGGTTTATCATTGTGTGGGTGTGTAGGATTTCCTATTTTTCTACTAGTGACTGGAATAGTGAGCTTTTGAATTGTTTGCCTTGGTCCATTATGAGTTGAGCAATTGGGCCAAATATGCACACCCAGTTGTTTTTGATTGCTTCAGCAACTGTTGATGTTTTTATGTTTTGTAGCAGTAGCATTTTGCAGTACTTTGTAAAGTGGTCGACCATGACCAATATGTAGAAGTAGCCTTCATTGTCTTGTGATAGTCATTCAGTTGCCTAAAGTTGATACATAGGCGGTGTTTTTCACCCTGTTTTATAAAGATGGTTGGTGAGGCATATGGGCTGTGGCTCTTTCATATGATGCTGTGATTTAATAGTTTGGATAGAGTTTTGGTGTATTGACCTTGTAGGTGTGGAGGCACTCTTCAGCATGGTTGACGTGACAGTTTATGTGGTACTGTTTTTATTTGATGTTTGACTCCAACTGCTTTTCTGATGCTTATTTCTTCATTGTTGAATACAGTGGCATTGCTTTTGACAACATTGTTGATGATCTCTCATTCCTCCTCAGTGAGGTGGGGATGGCATTGTGCCTTAGAGGTACTGTTCAATTCGAGTTGTTGAGAATTGTGGTGTATCCTATGTTGTTGTTGATGGATACAACATTGTTGAGAACAGTTACTAGAGAGGTTTTCATTCCATATAAGTTTGTTACTATTGCATCTCCTTTGAATTTTGTTTTTGGGATTATTTTTGCTACTTGACAGTGGAAATGCTCAAGTCTTAAGTTTATAGTTAGGGAGAACTCCAAAGCAGTAGTGCCTTTTGTGCCAAGTGATACTGAGACGTTTTCATCCTCTTGTATGGTTAGTGTTCTATTTGAGTAGTTGATGAGGCAGTTGTTTTCCACTAGGAAGTCTCTGCCGATTATCATGTCATAGGGTAATTGTTTGTCCATCATATTGATTATCTGGACATCTTGTTCAAACTTGATGTGGTTGATTGTGATCTTTGCATTTTTCACGGTTCCTTTTATATTAACATAGTCTCCAGATGCGCTTATTAATCTAGTATCATATGAGGTAATGTCTTCTCTCCTCCATCCTACGTTGCATTGTGGGCACATGTGTCGGACATTATTGTTATGAATGCGCTGGTGTCAACTGTAGCTTTGATGTTGAGGTTGTTGATTGTTAGCGGAATTAGATTTTGTTCCAATAGGTCTGTGACTATCAACAATTCCTTAGCTTGGTCTGGGGCTGGCGCCCTTATATGTTTAAACCTTCTTCAGTGGTGTCGGATTGTTCATGGTGTTCTAAGTCTTTGGCTGTGTAATAGACATCTTCATTGACAAGATATATGATTTTTTTGCATTCTGGTTTCAGGTGACCTTTTTCGCCACATTTTTTGCATTTAACAAAGAGAAAGTCTTCTGGCTTTTCCTCAATTTTCTTTTGAAAATTATCTGTTTTCGTGGGTTGTTGGTTAGTATCCTCTTTGCCAATTGACCCTTTCATTGTTTTCTATCGTGAGTTGTATATTGACTGCCTTCTTTATGAGGGTGTTGATTGCATCTTCGATGGCACACTTATTTTCAAATCGTGTTTTCATGGGCTGTGGTAATCCCGCATGTATATAAGAATATAGGTCCTGGGGGTAGTACCTGTCTTCCTCTTGGGATAGACGTAACAAATGATCGACTTTATAAATATAACTGATAATGTCCTTGTCTTTTTATAGGCGACATGTATATAATTGCATCCAGTACTGCTTCCTTGTACATTCATTGTCAAAGTGATTGCTCATGGCTGTGACTAGTTTGTCATAGTTAGCTTTTGTTGTAGTGTAGAGATTGAGGCAAACGTGTAGTGCTCAATCCTTGAGAAAGAGAGGCCTTTGAGTGACTCTGTTTTGATTTGTTCTGTGCTTTTGCACTAGATGGATTTCAAAGAGCACTATCCACTCACAGAAGGTTTGCCCTTTTATGTCGAATTTTCCTGTGAAGGTTTGGGGCATCTTTTGTATTTTTATGTCTGCTTTCATTGGTTGATCTGGTAACATTGATATTTGTTTCCTTGATCTTGTGTTGAGTGTTGCGTCTGCAGTTGCCGGAGTTGTGGGAGCCAGTGGCAGTCTGCTGTGAGGTGGGCTCAGCAGCGACGACAGCAGATGCAGTGGTGGGTGAGAGTATGATGAACCTGAGCTTTGTTGTGACTGTTTCCAATATATTTGTTCAAAAGACATTTAAGTTTTCTTGAATGGACGACTCTAGATTTAGGAATTGCTGTTGTGTGACATAGTTAGGTTCTAGTTGGGGCGACTCAATTTGAGACAAGAGATTTTCTAGATCTTCCATTTTTTCTTCAAGATTAGAAATATGATCAGTTTGGTCCATTATGATATCCATAAATTCGCTTTTGTTGAGAGTTTTCAGACTTGAGAGAGTATAGTTATCCATTTTTATAAGTAAGCCAAGAGAGAGGGAGATATAGCAGTTGTAACGGGTGGTAAGTGTCTAGTTTAGTACGAGAAGGCTTAAGAATTCATTCAGTAACAGAGTTATAGTTAATACAGTTCGTAATGACAGGTGGCGGAGCTTGGCAAATATAGTAAAACTTATGATTTTGATAAGGTGTTGAAGTTTAGAGAACCAAAATAGAGTGTTCTTTGACTTACGAGGGTCACCATCTAACATCAACATAGCGAGCTGATAAGTTAGGCAAAAACATAGTGATAGTGTAGTATCTAGTCTCATTATAATACATCTCATGTGACTGCATCAGCATAGACAGTTTAAAGTAGTAAGCACTAGTAATAACACATAAGAATACGTGGCAATTAGTGCTGAAGCAAGACTTTAAAGCTGCCATCTAGAATACATCAATGTCTGGATCAGCTATACCCAAAACTGAACGGGCTTAAGCCTCCTTTGTAGACAGGCCAGAACAATCCTACATGCCCGAATACAAACTTGGCCTACTCCCTCTCAGCTTCTAGAAAGTTTAGCTGCTCATTACCATCTAAGTATATAGCATATATGGGCAAGAGAACAGGCTATTGAACCAAAATAATTTATTGAACGTTTGCACACACTGAGGCCCTACATATACAAAATGATTAAAGTAAAATAATAACCTGCCGAGGCAAAACTAATAATGTAAACAACTAAGTGGCGCAAGCAATGGGTAGATGTAGTGCGGGAACATAGCAGAAATTTGCATGAATCGTGGATGCGACGACTCCCCGTGGCGACGATGTGAATTTGCTGGTTGCATGAAGGTCCCGATTGTACATTATATATGAAATATTTAGTTTTTAGTTTAATTGTATCTTTTGTAAAATATATCGCTTTGACTTTTGTTATCAAAAACCTTTGAAATACCAAGAAGTGATATTTTCAATGCTAATTATCTTTGTTCTTAGCTACAAATGTAAAAATGTGTCTTATAAATATTTTTTTACCCAAACTATCTTAGTGTGTTAGACCAGTTTTTATATATAATTTGAAGCACACCGAAAACTTTCTTGTGTGCCAAAATGTTAAGATATTTTAAAAAACTTAAAATTGCAAAGAATTTAAATTGAGATACTTGTTTTTTGTTTAAAATATTATTTGAATATAAAATTAGCCACATAGTATAGAAACATGATATTTTGTGAATCTTCTTGATGTAACTACTTAGAAATCTAGGCCTTGGACTGCAAATTAGGATAAAAAAGTGATCAATTTCTAGTTATAATTATGATTTTAGAATTATAATTTAAATAATTTACCCACAAGCTATGTTAAAATCTCCACCAATGATTACTTCTTTCACTGACCAAAATTTCTGAGTTTGTTTGCTTACGTCGTGTAGTTTATCAAGTTCGCTAACAATGTGAGCAACGTCTGCATGGATTCCAATATAGATGAAGTCGAAGTTACCCTCAATTGAGTGGAATATGCCAATAAATGGTGATCTGTCAAATTCATGTTCGTTGTCATGGTAAATATAGCAAGTTAGCTTTTCAAGTTTGTTGACTCTCCACATGAAGGCATATTTTTCTTTAGAAACACCCAATCTATCAGAAATTTCGTACCTAAAATATAAATACAATTGTTTAAATTACAACAAGATTTATAAAATGGCATATGTAATATAATTGACTTAATTATTTTTAATCTATGTAAGCTTACCACAAGTGTGAAAAGTCTCTTGAATTAATAAGTCACAAAAAATTTGTTTGTTAGTGCTTTGACAGATGCTACTAAAACAGAACACCGTTAGTTACCACCATAGATGTTGATAGATACCGATGCCAATTGACAGATACTTTCGATAAGAACAGAAAATATTTAATTGCACAAATGAGGCATAGCCTATGATAAATCTGAGAATTTACAACGTTTTTTAGAAAGGAATATGTCAGGTCTATAAAACAAACATTCTACAACATCTTTTACAGTGTGATATAATGAGATGGTCTTGGAAAATCCACCA
>CABFPE010000162.1:653308-716150 GCA_900660155.1 Hofstenia miamia | reverse complement strand
ATATATATATATATATATATTTATCTTCTTCGAAATTTTAGATATGAAATTTTTATAAAAGATCATTAATGGAAATGACGGTAAAGTCTGCTAAATATAATGGATGAAGAAAAGATGTGTAGTTATCCAAAATTTTTTGGATTAGGAAATTTAAAAATTTATTAATGAGTTCATCTAGTTGAAATATCGTGCAGCAAAAACATGTTTGAGTCGATGCAACAAATAATATCTTTAAAATATGCTCCCATTTTGTAACAAATACAATTCCATAATTTGAACTTTAACAACATTAGTTGGGACTAAAATTACAACATTTAGGAAACATTGTAATTAATACGTTTTGAAAATCAAAAATAAAATTATTTAACTAGATTTTAACATGATTAACCGTCTCGTGTAGCTTGACCTGACTTAACCAGACCTGTTTAACTGGTTTTCACTTGACCGGATTAATTGGAGCGGATTCAGCACTATATATATATATATATATATTATTTATTGAAACGATAGCCCAACTATTTTTGGAGCATATAAGAATAATAGTCTTCAAAATATTCAATTTATCATAGATTAACTATTTATATCACAAAATAAATTTCCGCGATGTTTACATTCCCTGTTTTAATAATAATAACAAAATAAGTTGTTACATTAAAGAAAACAGTTTGGAGAATATATTTCTTAGCATTGAAATTGCAACAAAGCATACAAAATAAATACCATCAGAGCTTTGATTAATAAATTTAAACAGACGTGTTTCAATTATGGACATTAATGATGCCAAAGGAATTTTCGAGACAACATTATGTTCAGATAATTGTAGATCACACGCCTCCATCCTCTACCCTTAACACATGCATACAACAAGAAGCTCCCAAAGAAAATAATAGCCCCCTGATGAAATCATCAGAATCGAGCAAAAATCCTATTTCTCGCCCTCCAAGAAAACCATGTAAAATCAAACCAGGTACTAATTTCTTAATTCTAGGTAGCTCCATGTTTAGGCTTTTACGCTCAAGCAACATAATTCAAAACAAAAAGGTAACTGTACACTCGTACCCCGGTCCCCATATCCGAGCTACAGCAGACATTGGAACTTTATCCAAAAACACATATTAAGAGTCTTTGTGCAAATTGGAAGAAACGATATCCTCAAGGACCTAACTAATTAAGCAGCTAAGTTTTCTAATCTTAATAAAACAATCAACCATATTTTTAGTGCAACTAAGATTTTTCTAAGTGAAATCCCACCTTTTTGCAACAGACTCCTTCAAGGCAACAATAAGTTTTAAAAGTCAACAAGATTATTTTTAACTTATCTGAAAAATTAAAATACTCTATTTTTAAGCTATTCACACAGTTTTGTTTAGGTCCCAAAGTGGTAAACAGTCGCCTTTTTTCAACAGACGGTATTTACTTTTAACAGTATAGGATTAAAAAATTTGTCACTGCCATTAAACCCTTTTTCGGGCTTATATCTATTTACAAGATGCAGTTCAAAGCCTCTTTTGACAGTTTCGTTAGCAACCTGCCGCGATATCCCCTTGCACACCCGTCCTGGGTAAAATTATACGCCGCCGCACTTTATGACACGCAACGCCCTGCTAATCAACCAACGCTAATTAATCAAACTCAGAGGTCGCCGCCACCATCTTTGATGTCCACCACACGCTACCTAATTTTTGTTTGCAAAAGCCCAGGCTAAGGAAAAATTACTATAACCCTAAACTCCAATTAATTTTCACTGCTAAAATTAATCTATTTGCCTTTATTTATCTCATTGCTACCCTTAACACCCATGAAACTAATTTACTTTTGCCATCGCCTTTCTATCTTCATGTTTATAATCCATCCATTCATAGTAAAAGTAGTCGATTGTTTATCTCAATCAATCAAATTTTTTCATTCATTATCAGCTTTAAAAAGAAATTAATAACAGCAATTATATACTTTAAACATTGCCGACTAGAATTACTTCATCGAACACCACACTAATTGATTACATGTGCTTTCTGAATCAAATAATGCATGTTACAATTTTTATTCATCCGAATGTCCTTTTTCTGATCACTGCATTACATCTATTGAGTTTTCTATACGTAATTCTTCTACTAAGAATTTTACTAAGTGGATAAAAACCCGTGAAAATCTACCGATAACATAAATAATTTTAGATCGACACTCTCTTCAGAAAATTGGCTTCCGGTATATTCTGCAACAAATTCAACTACAATGTTGAAATTTTTTAATTTTATCTCAAAAAAATTTGCCCAGAAAAGAAAATCATGATTAATTCAATCCTGAAAAGCAACTCAATCAAATCTCCACAAAATAAGCCTTCGTTAACCGAACATTGTAAAGAATTTATTAGTAAAAAGAATATCGCTGTTAGGAATTTTAAAAGTTCTCAAACTCATAGTAATTTTACTACATATAAAATGGCTAGAATTGTCTCCAACATTGAAAACCGCAGGGCGTATAATGAATACGCTTGTCTGCCAAATCAAAAATCAAAATCGAAGCTGATTCACTAATAGTAAGAAATCTAAATCAAGCTCTATTGATGCTATTAAAATTCATTTGAAAAAATAATTACTGATGATTATGCAATCTCCAACGAATTAAACAAGACTTTTATTAATCTAGAAAAATTCAGTGGCCCAATCTTTAAGTATGAAAGTAAACTGCCAAAATTTCTTTAACCCTGAATTTTCTTTCCGTTTTACAACAAGTATTGAAACCTTAATGTTAACAAATCAAGCGGGCCTCCTATAATTCCTTCTTGGGCACTTAAAATCACTGCAGGTATTATAGCGAGTCCTCTAAATTATGTATTTAATGAAAGCATTAAACGTAATTACTTTCCGGATTACTTAAAACTTGCTCTCATTACGTCTATCTTTAAGAAAAACGATCCGTGTCATGCCAAAAATTATCGACAAATTACTTCACCAATAAGCAAAGTATTCGAGCGATTATTACATAACCAAATAACGGAGTATCTCAATAGGTACAACCTACTATCAAACACTCAATTTGGATTTCGTAAACATTTTTCAACTACCGATGCTCTATTAAGCATGATTATATCTACAAAAGAATTTCATCCTTAAATTAATAGTTTTCATTTCTTGAGTTTGCAATACACTGTAAACTTCCAACTAGAAGCTTGTTAATGTCGGAAGAAATTTATTACAATGTAAATGATTAATTAAACAACAGAATGCAAATTCAAATATTATTGGGGAAACTTTTATCTCTAGAGGGATGCAAAAATCTGTGTCAAAGTTTCTTGTAATCATTCAGTTGTATTACTTTGCAAAAGTGATAAAATATTGAAATAAATAATAGTTATTGATGAAACTAATTTATTTGCATTCCACCATCTACTTTTATCATCTGTCAAGAAATCGATGATAAAAGTCAAATAGTGTGAACACTCTGTCTGCTTTTTTATTCAGCTGATAAAAGTCGATAGTCTGAACAATCCATCCGATTTTTTGGCAAAACAGCAATATCTAGCTACTAAATACAAGGGACATCTACTCAAATATTCGTTCAAGAGTTTCCATCACTCTGAAACTTCTTTTGAAACCTCACGAATGTGTATATCTAGTGACGTCAAACCCGGGAGCTTAAGCCCACCCTCTTGTTTTTTGAAAACCAACACATTTATATGTAATTTTACTAAGTTTTTTTAATTTTCTCATTCATTTAGTGCATTGTAGAACTAAATATTACACAATTATAACAATAATCAATGTAATTTTTAAGGAAACTTCCAAATTATTATGTTAGCAAATCACAAGTAAGATTTTACAGCAATAAGTAACAGGCATTTTGTCAAATATACATGCTTTCATTATTGTTTTCTAAGCAAATAAAAGCTATTGACTCTAAACAAACTAAAATTTCAATTATTTTTTGCAAAAGTAGATAGCCAATGAATGTTGAAAATTTTTTCTCAAATCTTAAGTGCTAAATATCCAACATTTTGCCAAAATAAAATTTTTGTAATTATTACATCAAAAAATTTCCTACATTCTCTTTAATTTGAAGTAGATGATTAGCAATTCCGTATCTTTCTGAAAAATGAGAAGAGCCACCAACCATATAGAGATGAGGGGCAATTAAATAGACTGTACAATTCGTGCTTTACTAAAAAATCATTCAAAAATATTTTAGTAAGACCAAATTGTTCCTTATTTTGAATGTGAGAATATTTTGAATCAAGAAACTGCAGGATTTAATAGATCAACAATTGGAAACATTATTTATTCAAAGTAGTTATTTAAAAATATATCTTCTGTTTCCGCCTTGTCAATGTGTGCACATTTAGCATAAGTAAACTCTGAAGAAATACTAAAAGAATGCTGCAAACAGTTTTTGTGAAGGAAACTGAACTGAACACTAATTTTTGCAAGAAATCTTTTTGTATGAAAGTTGACTACAAATAAATACCAGTTGTCTTTTAAATTTTTAAAGGCATATTTTACAAATTATTTAATTGAATTTTAAACTTGCTACTAGTAGTTTGAACATTTAAATTTATTCAAAAAACATGCTAAACATTGATATTGAAGTAGATTAAAAAGAACTGTTAATGACAAAAAATTTCCCTGCTTAACCAAAGCCCAAATATTTTTAAAATTGTAATTCAGTCATTATCTGTAAAACAGCTTATTTCTTTTTTAAGTTACAAATAGTTTTTCCACATTTTCCAACTCTTTTCTATTCGGAAATTTTGGAAATCGGGAGCCAAGCAACATCTTTTGGTGAAGGTGTTACAACATAATTGTCTACTAAGGTGCATTGCTATAGCTGCATGTTAACTTAAAAAATAATTAACTATTTTCCTTGAAACTTCCGATTTTTAAAAGGATTTGCTTACTCTTTATACCTGACGTTCATGTAATTCTATGATTTATTGTATGTAAAGTGTATTTAAGTATTTCGTAGTAGCTAATTCTGTTTTATATTGCTATAACGTATTGTTATTGAATGAGCTTACTTGGTAGCAGAGAGTGGTTATGTCGTCCTATAACAGTCCTCCATCATTTAATCCTGAGTAGTTAACAATGTGGCAAGCACGTTCCACTTTTTTTCTGATTGGTTGAGAGTTGGGGAGAAGCCCACGTCACTTTCCTCTGATTGGTCGAGGGGGTTGCCTTTCATCCCTGTGCCGCGGTGGATATTGACAGGGGGTGTTGTAGTGATGTCATATAACTTTTATAGTCATGTACTTTTACTAGTTTTTATGTTATATATATGGCCTAACTTTACATGTTTTATTTTACTTTACATAGTTGCTCTTTTATTAATATACATGACATTGTATAGTCATTGATTCATGTACTTATACTAGTGACTTACTTATTTATGTGGCCTAATTTAGTTTTGCATGTTTTATTTTTACTTTACATACTTGTTTATATTTACTTTAACAAAGTTATTGATTCATGTACTTTTACTAGTTTTTGTGATATTTAACAGAGGGTCAATTTAGGTTGCATGTGTACTTTGTTTGCACACATCTTTCTATTATTTGTTAATATACATGATATTGTTAGCCTAGAGTTTACTTTGCGTTTGCCATACTTAAACATTACAGGTGCATGAAATATAGACTTACATGATAAAGGCAAAATTGTTTTCCAAATAAATTATACATGCAACACTATTAGTAGGATTTATACATTATTATGATATTAGTTTTACACAACTGTTTTTTCTCTGCATTTCTTTTTGGTTTATATAGATTTTAGGGGATGTATTCATTTTGCTGACTGTTACATCTTTTGTCGAATTTGCACGTGTTTTAGTTTATTTGGTTGCATGGCTGTATACATTACATGGGATTTCCACTTCATCCACAGCTTTTTTGAATTTACACATCATTTTCAGCTTATTTTGGTTTACGACTCTTGCATGAGTGTATACATAACATGGCTTTTCTGCTTTTGTCGCTTTAATGTACGTATTCCTTATCCACTCTCATTAATGTTGGTACAAAAATGACACATTTGTTATTCACTGACTTGTAGTTGATGTCATTTCACCTGTATTGTATAGTTGACATAGAAATGAGAATACATTTTTCCAGTAGATTCACCATTTTTGTAGTTGTCACTCGATTCCCCTTTGCTGGATATGATTTCCAATTATTACTTTATTATTATTACTTTAAGACAGTCGATTGCGCTCTCCGCTCCGCACTTAAAAACGTCACTGACTCAAACATCAATAAAGACGACGAACACTGCAAACTTGTAGCACCATTTTTGGCCCTCAGTCGAGATGAATTATTTTCATTGCATTCATTTCTTAAGGATCACACGCATACGTCCCTTACACCTAACTCAACAGCAACAAGAAATAAACCTATTACTCGCTCTCCAAGAAAACCTCGCAAGATCAAAACAGGTACTAATTTTTTAATTTTAGGTAGCTCCATGTTTAGGAAATTACGATCCAAAAACATAATCAGAAACAAAGAGGTCTCCGTGCACTCGTATCCCGGTGCATGCATATCTGAGCTTCAACAGACATTGGAACTCTACCCGCAAACAAAAATTAAAACAGTTTTCGTACAAATTGGAAGAAATGATATTCTCAAGAACCCAACCAACTACGAAGCTAAGTTTACTGATCTTATTAAAATAATTAACCATATTTTTAGTCCTACTAAGATTTTTCTTAGTGAAATCCCACCTTTTTGCAACAGCCTGCTTCAAGGCAACAATGAAGTAGTAAAAGTCAATAAAATTATTTCTAACTTATCAGAAAAATTAAAATTTTCAGTATTTAAATTATTTTCACAATTTTGTTTAGGTCCAAAAGTCATTAACAGTCGTCTCTTTTCAAAAGACGGCATTCATTTCTCACAGAATGGAATTGGAAAATTTGTATCCATAATTAAATCCTTCTTCGAGCCTCCATCTTGTCGCACAATTCAATTCCTCAAAGCAATGCCGACAAATAACAGAGTCTTTGAAAGCTTTGCACCTCGATTTTTGCCGCCTTTCGCTAGCAACCTGCCGCACAACCCGCTTGCTCGCCCGTCCAGGGTATATAAATCATACGCTGCTGCACTTTATAACAATGCACTGCCTTACTAATTCATTCACCGCAATTTGCTCTAACTCTGATGTCACCGCCACCATCATAAGCGATCTACTTCAACAGCGAAGATACTTTTTTATTAGCTATGTCGTGTGAATTATTATATTTTTGTTTACTGACGCCCAGGCTAAGGAAAAATTACTATAACCCTAAATTCAAATTGAAACTCAAATTTGTTTTCAAAGTAAAATTATTACTCTTTACTTATATTTTCCTTATTTCGACATTCAAATCCAATGAGGATGTCTCGCTCTTACCAGTACAGTTTTACTTCAATACATATAACTCAACTATTCGCTATTCAAAAACAGCTTTAACTTTCTTAACCAGGCGCATTTGTATTATCATAATCGATTTAAAAAAGTCATTTGTTATTTCTCTCATAATTTTCCTATTATTAGCAGTATATGGTATTGAGACTAATCCCGGTCCGATTTTAAATTTTGAATCATACATCAAAAAATTGAATACCGGCTCAGATATTGTGAATTACGTACATTTAAATTTTCAGAATCTAAGTATTAAAAATTTCGAATATAGGGAATTCGTTTCAAATACTAAAAATGATTTAATTCTCGCAATTTCTGAAACTTGGCTAAAGATTGACGATCTAGATAGCACATGGTCTGTTAATGAAAATTTTGCACTATTTAGAAAGGATAGAGTTTTGAACAATATGTTAGGAAAATCAAAAGGTGGAGGTGTATTACTTTTAGTTCCAAAGTCATTCAATCCCAAAATACGCAACGATATTAAAAGTCCTAACACATCAAATTTTGACAGTCTATGGGTTGAAATTACTAATCCAATTAAAAATTCTAGATTTCAAAAACAATTATTAAATGTATCATACTGTCCGCATAAGAAATTTGCCAATTTTTTTATTCAACAACTAGAAGAAGAATTATCACTTGCCTGTTCTGAAAATAAAGATTTAGTACTTTTCGGAGATTGGAACCTCAATTATTTAAATGCTAATGATCAATGTAAAATGGATTTGTTCTTGAACACATTTAATCTTGAATTGACCAATAAAACATTGCCCACTAGAATCACATCATCGAGTAGGACTCTAATTGACTACATTGCATTAGCTGAAAACAATAATACACACTTCCAGTACATCTCTTCTGAATGCCCATTCTCGGATCACTGTTTTACATCTATCAAATTTCAAAAGTCTTCTCACTCAACCCCAAAAATTACCACGAAATGGATTAAAACTCGTGAAAAGTGTATTGAAAATATTAATAATTTTAAATCATCCCTCTCATCAGAAAATTGGTTTCCTGTATATTCTGCATCAAATATAAATGAAATGCTAAAAAATTTCTCAGACATTTTTGAATTTTACCTCAACAGATTTTGCCCTGAAAGGAAAATAATGGTTAAATCCACAACCAAATCCAAAGCAAACAATACTTTTTCTAACAAACCCTGGATATCTGACACTTGTAAAGCTTTAATTCGCGAAAAGAACAAAGCATATAAACATTTTATAAATTCTCGAACTAACAAGAACTTTGCTGCCTATAAAAAGGCCAGAAATGCCTCGAATATTGCATCTCGTAGGGCATTCAATGAATTTATCAAAAATGAGTATACGCGTCTTCCAAATGAAAAGTCAAAATGGAAACTAATAAAAGAAATCACAAATTATAAGCAATCTAAATCAAACTTAATTGATGTGATTAAAGATCAAAATGGAAATAATCTAACCGACAATTTAGAAATTTCTAATGAATTAAACAAGACTTTTGTCAACTTAGGAAATTACAACGGCCCCCTTATTAAATACAAAAACCTCTCACACAAAATCTTTACACCTGAATTTTATTTCCGATTCTCAACTACCTATGAAATTATTAAATCGATTCTTAAGCTTAAGTCCAACAAATCAAGTGGTCCCTCAAATATCCCCTCTTGGGCTCTTAAAATGACTGCAGATATCATTGCAAGTCCTTTAAATTTCATCTTTAATGAATCTATAAAATGCAATCACTTCCCAGATTATCTAAAACTTGCTCACATTACTCCTATTTTTAAGAAAAACGATCCTTCAATTGCCACTAATTATCGACCAATTTCAATTACTTCTCCAATAAGTAAAATATTCGAAAGATTATTGCATAACCAAATAATTGAACATTTTAATAAGTATAATTTATTATCGAACACCCAATTTGGATTTCGCAAAAATTTTTCAACAACTGATGCACTATTACATGCTACTGAAAAATGGAGAGCATCCCTCGATTCTAATAAATTTGTAGCTATAGCTTGTTTAGATCTCTCAAAAGCCTTTGATTCGATTAATCACAACATACTTATTGAAAAACTATCTTACTTAGGATTTACTTATAATAGTAAGCAATTGATAAACTAGTTACCTTAACCAAAAATTCCAGCGAGTTAAATTAAACGATATTTTTTCTGATTGGTTACCGGTTTACAATGGAGTGCCTCAAGGAACGATTCTAGGTCCTCTTCTTTTTAGTATTTATGTAAATGACATGCAGTCAATAACTAATTGCAATCTAATTCAATATGCCGATGACACCTGCATCTTCAGCGATAATACATCATTGCACTCAGCAGTGGAATCAATAGAATTCAATTGCAACAAATTGTCAAAATATTTTTCAATGCATAAGTTGATAATTAATGAAGCTAAGACGGAATTTTGTATTTTACAGCCCAATAAAAATAACTACGATGTTTCCAAAATGACTTTGAAAATTAATACTGTTAATGTACCTATTGTAGACACTTTCAAGTACTTAGGCGTAACCATTGACTCAAAGTTAAAGTTCAACACTCACATTAACATAACAGTTAGAAAACTAGCTATAGGTATAAAAAGTATGACACTAGTAGTTAAGCAGTTACCACCTTGTGCAATTATTCAATTCTTCCATGCTTTTATCATGAGCCACCTTACTTATGCAAACATCTTATTTACTGATTTAAGTGATGTGCTTTATAGAAAACTTGACATTCAATTAAAATGGGCACTGAATATCTCAGGAAAAAATTCATCGAAAACTAAACATTACATTTCTAGGTCAATTCTCTTTCCAAAACAACTTGTCATTTTAAATACCTTGCTGACATTTTTCAAACTAGTAAAAAATCTATCACGTAATAATTCAATTAAATTCCCGGGATTTGCACATAAACAGAATTGAAGATCTAAAATTTTTACATGTGTTAAGTATAAGAAAAAAGTTTTGAAGAAATCTTTCATTAATGTCGCAATTCGAACCTGGAATTCGCTACCTAAAGAAATTAAAAGCATTGAAAAATTGAAACCTTTTAAAAAGCATTTAAAAATCTTCCTTAAGCAAAAATATATTTTAGGTACATCATGGTTAGGATTTAAATTTTACAACAATGACTATACGATAACTCGTCATTAAAATAGCAATATAAAGTAATTCATCCATAGCCTGTAAGAATTGTTACTTTTTGTAATGTATGTTGATTTGTAGATTGGTTACTTTTTTATAATTTATGACGCTATTCAGATAAATGATCAGTTATTGAATTGTAAACATTTATCTGAATATAGAATCTCTTATCTTATCTTATCTTATCTTATCTTATTAAAATTAGTTGAAACTCCATGTTGAGATCCCCTTCTAAAATGTGCAATGTTTGTAAATAGTGTATTATTCATACAGGTACATGGTATTTAGAAGACAGATCACCAAGAATTTTGAGAAAATTATGAAATATAATTTATAGGTGAAAAACAAGGTCTATAAAATCGCTTAATCGCAGTATAAACTCTGCTATGATCTGAAAAATAAAGATAGATTGGTAAGAATTTTGAGAAAATTGCAAACTAATATTTTGTAAGTGTAGGAGCTCTACAATGTCAGCCATATGTCAAGTGTTAGGTCGAACATTACTAAAAAATACAAGTATTAATACCTGCTCGATTAAAATACAAGAGTTAAAAAACCATAAATATTAAGAACATGTTAAATATGAAAAATTAGTATAAACAATGAAAGCAAAAACATTAAATTCAGGGATCAAGGGCATACCATTGTTTCTATGTGTAGATGTATTTCGAGATCTAAACAAAATCCCCAGCTTTACATGTATTTTGAGATTGAAATCAATGCAAAGTATAACCTAGAACAATGCGAACAATTTAGATTAAATATTTTCGCTCAGTTAGATTAAATATTTTTGTTGCACTTCAATTAGATTGTTGACTATGGCTCCAAGATAATACATGAATTCGATCTGTTAAATTAAGATTAATTAGCTTAGTCAACTATTAGTTAACACCATGTTGCTTTCCTTTTTTGAATTGTATTATAAATATTTTGTTTTCTCCCATCTGATGTGTTGTTTTGAAATTATAATCTCTATTGGAAACTTGAATATGGCGTTTTGACCCAAATAAATTTGTATAGCATTCACTTAATGTAGTAGAAGCTTTCTTATTTGATATATTATTAAAAATAATTAAAGAAAGTTATTATACCAATTGCTTATTGAAAATAACAAGATTTATGCTGTCAAATAAATTTGACAATCACTGCACAATCTCTGTAAAAATACATAATGTTTTTGTTTTTACTTAATATTTGTATGAATTTTGATTTTTTTCACAACAAATAGTTAACATTTTGCTGTGTTAGCGAATTATAGGGTGTTACTAGATATAATGATTATATGTACGCCCACATTTCATTGTAATTATTTAATTTATATAAAATTAGTATGATAATCATTTATTGAAAATATAACATGATTTACGTTGTTGACTAAATTACCACACAATCTCATCCATAAAATTTAACAATGTTTTTTTGTACTAGGGAATTTTTGCATCTTCACTTGTAAATTATCACGCATTGTAAAAAAATTTAACAAATATCCATACAAATCATATATATTTGATCGTTCACAATACGTGAAAGTAAACAATTTATCGTCAATGCAAATATTGGTAAATAATGGAGTGCCACAAGTATCAGTTTTAGGACTACTATTATTCAATATATATGTAAATGATATTCCTAACTTCATTGAAGGCAAATGCATTCAATTTGCAGATGATACTCTATTATATACATCCAAAATAAAGATTTACAAGAACATATAATTAAAGTAAAGAAATTTTTTGACCAGAATATGATGAAATTAAATATTGAGAAAACTACATTTATGATTATAAAGAATAAAAATGGAAAAAGTGAACCATTAGAATCAATATATATTGAAAAAAATATCATTCATGAAACTAAGAAAATTAAATATCTTGGTATTGAAATTGACAATGAACTTAAATTTACAGATCAGATCAATGCAACTACGAAGAAAATGGCCCATGGAGTTAAATTGCTAACGAAGATTCAACATATATTACCAATGAATTGGAGAATTGTACTACTAAGATCTCTTATACTGTCACATTTTTCATATTCTTCTTTTTATTTACCAATGTTACCAAGAAAATATTTAAAAAACTTAAGAAAGTTTTTAATTGGGCAATTAATACAATCTGTAGTAAAAACGATCAAAGTAAAATATTAGAAAAACATAATATCGAATCATTAGAATACCTATTAAAATTAAATTGCCTCTTACTATTTTGGAAACGACCTTCAGTAGAATTACAGAAAAATATACACAAGCGNTGTTTTTACTTAATATTTGTATGAATTTTGATTTTTTTCACAACAAATAGTTAACATTTTGCTGTGTTAGCGAATTATAGGGTGTTACTAGATATAATGATTATATGTACGCCCACATTTCATTGTAATTATTTAATTTATATAAAATTAGTATGATAATCATTTATTGAAAATATAACATGATTTACGTTGTTGACTAAATTACCACACAATCTCATCCATAAAATTTAACAATGTTTTTTTGTACTAGGGAATTTTTGCATCTTCACTTGTAAATTATCACGCATTGTAAAAAAATTTAACAAATATCCATACAAATCATATATATTTGATCGTTCACAATACGTGAAAGTAAACAATTTATCGTCAATGCAAATATTGGTAAATAATGGAGTGCCACAAGTATCAGTTTTAGGACTACTATTATTCAATATATATGTAAATGATATTCCTAACTTCATTGAAGGCAAATGCATTCAATTTGCAGATGATACTCTATTATATACATCCAAAATAAAGATTTACAAGAACATATAATTAAAGTAAAGAAATTTTTTGACCAGAATATGATGAAATTAAATATTGAGAAAACTACATTTATGATTATAAAGAATAAAAATGGAAAAAGTGAACCATTAGAATCAATATATATTGAAAAAAATATCATTCATGAAACTAAGAAAATTAAATATCTTGGTATTGAAATTGACAATGAACTTAAATTTACAGATCAGATCAATGCAACTACGAAGAAAATGGCCCATGGAGTTAAATTGCTAACGAAGATTCAACATATATTACCAATGAATTGGAGAATTGTACTACTAAGATCTCTTATACTGTCGCATTTTTCATATTCTTCTTTTTTATTTACCAATGTTACCAAGAAAATATTTAAAAAACTTAAGAAAGTTTTTAATTGGGCAATTAATACAATCTGTAGTAAAAACGATCAAAGTAAAATATTAGAAAAACATAATATCGAATCATTAGAATACCTATTAAAATTAAATTGCCTCTTACTATTTTGGAAAAGACCTTCAGTAGAATTACAGAAAAATATACACAAGCGAACTAAGACTTATCACAAAATCAAATTTAAAAAGAAAATCTTTGAAAAATCATTTACTAATTTTACAATTGATTTATGGAACAAACTCCCTCCAGATATTAAAGAAGAACGAAATTTCAATAAATTTAAAAAATCATTAAAAATTTCACTAAAACGAAGAAGATCCAACTACTTATCAAATTATAGAACAAAGTCCATAAACTATAACAAAGCTATTGAACAATGAAAACCAACTATTTATATCATCAGGGACAATAAACTTTTGAAACCAAAACAAAGTATTTTTTCAGAACCAAGTTAATTTATATTTATTGTTTTAATTCTTCATAAGTGTTAATCACTTGATTTGTAAAAAAAAAACAAAAGAATTAAATATTATTATTATTATTGTTCACAAGGATATTGATTGTTATGATAATGGTTTTTGAATATTTATGCATTGAATATATAATTCCACGCCTAAGATTTACTGTGAAATTTTCTTTTTTGCAATGAATAGTTGGCATTCTAACAGGTTTTTGCTGTTTTAATGAATTATTAGTATGTTACTAGATATAACAATCTCTTTATGTGATGGTTCAAATATATCTTATCTAACATTTTGATTGATTTAATCATTCAAGCTGTTATGTCTTTAATAATAGTGTATATTTCGTTTTCATGATGAATAATGAAGGATTGATACAATAGAAAGCCCTGATATGTGTTATAAAGTGTTGAAGTCTCTAATGCACATTAGCATTAATTGAAAACATAATAGGTTTTTGATTCTCACTTTTCTACATGAAAAATGTGTTTGAATAACTAGTCATTAATCATTACTATAAAAATATATCTATATACCTAAAACTCATAAAATCTAATGTGTTAACATGCGAAAGAATGAAAGATGAAAGTGTATCGGTCCATCTAAACTCATTTAACTTGTAAATTGTGTTCTGTAATGTGTTTTATACCTAATACACTGTTCACATATATTTTTATCAGTTTCAAAAGCAAATAACTATTAAATTATGTATTTTAATGATACTTGTATTTTTTCTTGAATCAAATACGCCCCTGTTTTTAAATATCAATCAATTTTCCTACAGACCAACTAATTTCTTAACAATATTTAGGAATTTTTGTTATTTTCCCCATGATGCCTTAACTTGATCTGTGATTAGAAATAATTCCCATTTATAAAATTGATTTTAACAACTTTAATACAAATTTGGTTGGTAAAGATACTAAATGTGTAGAAACTAGGAAATTTTATAATAATTTGTAATCATATGGAACAAAGTTACTAATATTAACTTATTAAAAAGCAAAAAATAGCCTACATTGTTGAATAAATTCAACCATCATCACTTGAATCACTCTAAAAACTAAATAATTTGTTACAATGAAAATATCTTTTCGTCATAGACATTTAACAAAATGCAAATTTTATGACATTATTATTTTAAACTTTAAAAACGAGAAAGAATAATATACATACACTTAAATTCGATTGTTCTTTATTGTTTTCAGATTTTATTTCCATATTTTGAAGTGTTAATTGTTTTGTTTTTATTAAACATGGCACATAAAGAGCCATGTTAAGGCATTCTAAAAAATTACATTCTGTAGTTGAAGGATAAACTACTATTTGCACCACAATCTAAGAAACGTCGCCGCCACTCACGCTCCCCCTTAGCTCAAGCTCATCACATCATTCAGTCTCACAGCAACGCTCGCTGGAACGCCATGAGCAACGTCGTGCTTGTATCTCTAAAATTAGTTCTGAAACTCTACACCTTGACTTTATTGCAACACAAACCACTCGCTATATTACTGCAACTAATCTCTCTCAAGAAAACAAACTCTTCATTAACAAGCAACTGGATACCGCTAATCACAAAATTAACTGCTCTGTCCTACCTTCCTTATAGATTCAGAAAGCTACCAGCAACCAATACACTTATCTTTTACACACACGAAATGTGTGAAGCTGTGAACAGATCCTACTTTCGAAGTACGGTACACACTAGTTTCGACGCAGAGTTCCGTCTTACTAACTCACACTGATTGCTTACCTACAAGGATTCCCCAGTACTACAACCGGAAATAAACCAATCACGAGAAAACATTCTCATAATTTACTTCTTGAAAATGAAGAGCTCTGACACTAAGCTTATTGAAAAACTATCGCTTGCTTACCGACTAGCAAAAATTCATAGCATCAAATTAACAATTATCATTTCGGACATCCTACAATCTAACCTTATAGGCGTTGAAATCGATGAATTAGAGCTTAACCTGGATAACCTCTTTATACTTCGCCCCAAAAATTTTGCTAAACTGGGCCTACAAAATTACGCTGCATCAACAGCCTCAATCATACACATTGATCTTTTCCTTCATCAGATCTGTCCATTACACAGGCTCTTGGTAGACAAACGCCTCGCAATAGATGTACTCATACAGGCGCAATCATATGAACTATTAGCCAGTGCACCAGCTCCACCCGCTATTACAGAAATAAACGAAGGCTTTGGCTTCTCCCAATCCATCAACACACTCAACGAAATCAACAATATCTGAACAAACATCAAGGCAGATAGGCCTACTGATAACACCTGGCCTTTCATAAACATTACTTCTCTATCCGGCTCTTACCACCATTCAGATAAACGCATTATCACTGACACTTAACATAGTTTCACTGCTCAGAAACAAACAGACTTCCGAACCGCCTTTTTCGAAAAAACCAGAGCCCTGGATGTAAATGCTAATTCAACACTATGGCTACTTGCCATTTACTCATTGTGTGGTGCCCTGAGGTTGAAGCTTTAATAAATAATAATAATAATATTTATTTTTAAATCATCCTCTGTATATATAATCACTATAAAAATAAAGTGATAAGCATTTAAGATTTTAAAAATAGTTTTTTTCTGGTTCAATGATTAATCTTGGTTGTTGGGATTGATTGAGTTCTTAAGTAATTTAAATAGTTAATTTTTCTTAGTTTCAAATACATTTTTACATTTCCTTTAAAGTTTTTAATTAATTTTTCTTCTTTAAACTGAGATAGTAATTCATTCCATAAGTCAATACAAAAATTAGTAAATGAGTTCATTCATTATATTTTTCTGAAATTTAAGTTTTCTATAAGAATTTGTTCTTAAATGCAAGTTTTAGCAAACTCAATAGTATTTAATAGTATTAAGTGAGAGTGGGGTACCTAAACTTTTTTGCAAAAAAATTTACAATTTAATGTGTAAAAGTTACGCATAATATTAATGTTTATTAATTTTATTATATATGTATCTGAATACAAATGTTACAGACAGACTATATGACAATAGGTTGTACTGATTTGGGTGTTCGGTTATTTGATCAAGCATTAATCTTCCAAATACTTTACATATTGGAGATGTGATCGAAATTGTCGATAATTTTGAGCAAGTGACTGATCGCTTTTTCCAGTCTACTAGGAAATTTACCTAGGTTGGCATGTAGGGTTGGACTACTTAAAATAGTTTAATATTAGAGGATGCATTAACTAAATTTTCGCTTTGGTTTGATGTTTGTTAAATTAAGTAAAATGTTTAATCAACATGGTTAATTTTTAATGGCATGGTTTAGCTAATTTTTAAAACTTAGATGAGTAAAAATATTTCATATAAACGCCGCTAAAATTGGGTATACATAGGAAAGTGCCAATTACATCAGTTTTTGATTTTGCAACACAAAATTGAATGTTAAACAAACAAAATTAACCAGAAAGGCACTATTGTGATCGAGAGTTAGAAGGGCATTATTAGCATTTAATAACATTATTCATCGGCATATTTCAAAATAACTGATGTTTGATTTTAGAATTTAAATAGCAAATAACCGACACAAAAACATGGCAAAATTTGATTAACAAAACATTTGTGTTTGGCGGTAAATAACAAAAAATATATTTAAATTTGTTCCCTTTAAATGTTTTTTAAATAAAAATGAAATTAAAAAAATTGAGAGAAATCATAAGCTTAACGTGTAATAGAAGGGCATATCCATTTTCTTGTGTTCCTTAGTAAAGAACCTATCGCTAAGTGTGAACAGTCTTTTTCGATTTTGGATATATTCAGAGTTTTAGTAGTTATATTTATTCATAAATAAAGTACAATACTATCAAAATCACCGTTTGATAAAAAATTGTCGAATATTTTTGTAAATTACTTTTTCAGTGATTTTAAATTTTATTAGTCAATTGCATTAAAACACGTTCAATTGTTTTGTGTGATTACTTTGATCATGGATGGGCACATAAAAATATAGGTTCTCCATAGAGTTGAAATATGTGAAAGATCAATGTCAACGCACAAATTGATAGTTGTTGTGTAAATCGTTGAAAGTTTTATTAAGCACAATCACTCCCATTAAGTTATAAATTTGTTGTCTTAAAGATTAACTCATGCTATTTACATTTGGATCTTACAATTCACTGTTTTCTAATTTTAATTGCCAATGCTCTCAGACTTTTAGCCAATACTGTTTGTGCATTGCATAGCTACAGTGATTGTTGAATTACTTTAATTGAATAGCTAACATTGCACTGGTATAAACATAATCTCTTTCAAAGTCATCTTTAATGCAGTTTGATTTGGACTGCGTGAAGCTTTTTGCTCTGCGATCGCTTTTCTTTCATTTTCCGCATGTAGGGATCAATGCGGCTGGCGGGAGCTTTTTTACTGGTTATCTAAAATTACAACCGTAAATTCAAGTGAGAAGTAAATAGCGGTAAATAAGAAAATGTATGGCATGTTATTGAAAAGACAAATTCAATTACGAAAAATACGTTTACAGAATTAGCTGTATAAGACACAAAGTTAAAAAAAATGAAATTTTTGTTCAAAACAGACTTACATGTTTAGGAAATTCGCTGGAGTCCTCATCAAGATCGAAACGTGACTTAGGTCGAAAAACATAATCTTTAGTAGAAGGCATGGGTACTCTAGCACGAGCTATGAATCCAGGATCGCCAGGCTTAGAAGCAGCTCTAATTACCAATTGAATAAATAAAACAACTTTAGAAATTGCTTACGTTTCCGTTGTAGGATTGCCTTCAATTGAGCTAAATTAAAGATTTAAAAATTTCCATATAAGAAACTAATAAAAAAATGCAGTCAAGGAGCTGAACGTCACAATGTTATACAATACAACCTTGGGCATAATAGTTTGGACTAATGTTTTTCACATTAACGTTGTTCTCTTCGTTGTTACTGGTACTTTGAAAGTGTGAATGCTTATTTCAGAATTTACCTGTTAGCATTTAGGTCAAAGCTTAACATTTCTGACAATTGCTGAGCACTTATATCATTTTATTCACCAGTAATATGCTGGTCCCAAATTGTTCCTTCGAAATACGAAAAACTATAGTTCCAAAATTCCTGGAAAAAATTTCACAGAAAATATTTCTTCAATGATCAAAGCAAACAGTATCTTCAATTATGTCACATTATGAAAGAATCGGTCAAATTGGGCCATTAGCAAAACCAGGGCGCCCTTCTAAACCAAGAGGCGGCCCCAAGCAAATTTAGGCCGGCTTTCCAGTATTTGCCAGCGTTTGATGTCGAAGCAGTTGAAAGTAGATTGGATAGATGTGCATGAATCCATACTTCACCGAATTTTAAACAAATATGGGCTATATGATCGCTTAAAATTGAAATTATTCAATTAGTATATTCATTAAACAAAATTGTGGCAATATGTATGGAAATTTATAAACGTCAATTCAATAGGAGCGCTCAACATTTAAACTTTAAGAAAAGCGAATTTATACCTTAAAGTAAATTGCATTAATTTCTGCAATCCAAAAATATAATTCAATAAATTTTGAGCAGGTGCTTATTAGAAAAAACAAATTAGCATGAGGGTGAGCAAGAATTTGTAATTTTTTAAAAATTGGCTGTTAAGTTACATATATGGCATTCAAATTGCGGTTTGTAATGATTTTGTTACAAAATATAAATGCAGTAAATCTTTGACGTAATTGACACAAAATATGAACGTAACACATTTCTAATAAATTTGAAAATAAATCAAACTTACAACTAACACACACTTGTTCAACTTGACCGAATTCGGTAATGCCGACATATTAGAGTTACATATATATCTAGATAAACACTAAGAAAGCAAAAGGAACTTGAAAGTTACTCAAATCCTTTCCCATAACAGCTTTAGTTTATATCTTCTGCGGGATTCGGGAAAAACAAACATTCTGCTGAGAACTGCTGTGCATAGAAATAAGAATGCAAATTTGATAAGAATGATAAAAAGCTCGTGAAGACTAGAAACTCAGCTAAAAAAGAAGTCTATACTCGAAAAAACACATTATCCGATTCGCCCAGTCGTTTAAAAGTGTCAAGCTTCAAAATACGAATGTCAATTCTCAGATAGGTTAAGATATGCAAAATCTTCTTGACTCTGAGACCTTTAATTTTGCGTCCACCACATTTCAAAAGGTGTAGGTGTGCCAGCATATCTACATAAAAGAAATCTTTCAAATTAGTTGTTGCTCTCATAATCTTTACATTTTATTACTGTAACATCATATATGAAAAAAAACTAGAATTTTTAACCCAGCTTTTACTATAAGAGCTTAAAAGTGACAAACTAAATACTAATCAAAAGCGGCCGGCAAATGCCGTAATTTTGAAAGCGAGTAGTTTGATTGCATCCTGGTGCGTTTGGGGCTGCTAATTTTAATTATACTTGGTTAAGCACGGCATGATTACCCCGAACATTCAAATTCTTATCAACACTGTTTTGTATACTTTTTTATGATGCCGACCTTTTACTCAAAATCACGTGAACGTGTATTCACGTTTACAAAATTATCAGCCAATCCTTATGCATCAGTAAACATATAAATTAACTTGCAATTGTAATACGTACATTTATGGTGTATATTCAGCCAAAGTAAGTTTGTCACTTTAAAGTCCCATTAGTACAAACCCTCAGAACCTACAAATTTTGAATAAATGGATGAGCAAGTAGATGTACTTGTAAAGTGGAACAACAATGAAGAACACAATATTGCTAAATTGTCTAATCTTTGGTTTCTTCTTGAAGCTGACCTCATTGGGGCTCGAATTCAATGAAATTACATTGACAATGATTATGTTTGGTTTGGAACTATTACATCTGTAATGCCAGTAGAAGATAAAGTCATTGTAAAATGGGATAAAGATGCCACACAAAATGTCATTTCCCATTCTGATATTGTGATGATTAGCTGCAACAAACTTATAGATGCAAAAGTCAAATGGCTGCATGATAAAGAATGGGATGATACGATTGTGAACGTAAGTTGCATTGCAAATATTTTTATCATTCTTTTTCAGTACTAGATTGATTTTGCATTAAGGAATATTAACTTACACTATTCGCAAATACTATAACCATATGTGTATATTCCTATAGTTTTATATTCTTATATCTCCAATACCTAGGCGCATACATGCTAGACATAAGAGTTATATCAATTTACATCCATATTTTTCATCAATTCCAGTCTGCTGAGTGAATCTAAATTTAGGTTTGTACATCTGAAGTCGAAGTAACAGAGCAATCAACGTCAACTGTAAATCAGGCTACTTCATCACGAATTAATTCGGGAAGAGAGTACTGGGAATCAGCTACTACCCAAATTCCTCAAGTTGCCAACGTTGTTTCTAGAGATAGATTTTATGAAATTAAGACTAATTTATGTTTTTATGATGTTCTTGGCGACAATGAAGACATAAAGAAATCTCATCCAAAGACCTACATATTCGAAATGCTCAGATTTCATCTGTATGCAAAGCTATTCAGCCAGATGAGTTTCTTGCAATAGACGAGCAAATCTTACCTCACAAAGGCAAAATGACATCCTTGCGCCAATATAATCCCCAGAAACCTAAAAAATGGGGCTATAAATTTCAATTAATGTGCGGTAGTGGAGGGCTTCTACACAACTTTGAGCTTTATACTGGCAAAACACAAACTGCTTCAACAGCAGATGAAAAAATTAGCAAGCCCGGTGAAGTTGGGCAAGATTAAGCAGCATAATTCCAGCAAACATGAATTATAAATTGTTTTATGACAATTGGGATAATTCATATGATCTCCAAGTACCACTTGCTAAAAGAGGTATTCAGTCAGCTGGAACACTACGAATTTCAAGATGCAAGGGTCTAGCATTCCCAGAGGACAGACTTAAAAAGCCGTGGTCGAGGATCATTTGTTGAAAAGCAATGTCATGATAACATGAATGTACACATAGCTGCTGTCCGTTGGTTTGACAAATTTTTTAAGAAAAACAGTTCATCTTTTCCAGGCACAGCAAAACACTGCACTAGAAACTTTCAACAATAGATGGCTCATGAACTCGACTGTCAAATTCTTTGAAATGGAAAAATTTCGGTTTGCTCATTTAAATAGACATTATCTGATTTAAGGTTAAGGAAAAATAAATGTTTAGACAAATTTTACGATTCTAACTCTACTTTGGAAATTTATCTTACAACTAGTTTGAAAATCCAAATTTCATACAGCCTCCAAATGTGTGTCATTCAATGTACTTCACCAATCCTCCAAGTGTAATAGAATGTGACTGCAAGAGAAGAGATAATTATATCGCATTTAGCCCCGTGAGTCTACAAGTGTGTTATTTCCCTAAGACTTATCAAGAATGCTTGGATGAGAAGCAATTAAAAAACGAAAGCTCAAATGCAACACCGTGAATAGGGATTAACTTACTAATCATCTAAGTGATATTTTAAAGGTTAAAAAAAGTGCGCACAGTTCCGATTAACCTGCGAAAAAAAATTCATTATTCCGAAAATTTACTACTGTCACTTTTGATGATATAGTTGGGCAACTAAAAACTTAGATTTTTCCAATAATTTAACTGTTATATCTATATTTTTCTGATATAGGGACAGTTTAGAAATAATCACTACAAGTAGGAAATAGGCTGTTTCAGAAAGCATCATTTATCAAATGAAAACAGTCACGATAAAATCTATCCATTGTGCTGACAAATATTTTTGTTAAAATTATGAATTAAAGTGGGATTTGAAAATATGAAATAAAAAGTATGAGACCTTTGTCGTTTGATTCTGACCATCTTCTCCTGATCCCGATCCTGACGCTCTTCTTTTGTCATATCACTGAAGTTGGAAGTCAAGCCAAATATAGGCCGCGCCCAATCGTCTAAACAAAACAACTTGCGTCACATTGGTCCAAAAACTTAAAAAATGATTTTATTGCCTTAGTACTGTTTTAAGCTGAAGCCAAAAATTAAAAACCAGAATTATTTTACGAGAATTTGCCTACTTATTCAAAATTTACGAATTTGAAACATGAACATTCAACAGAAGTGAATTTCTTTAATGTGTTTTGCCAATAAGAACATTTAAACAACCATGAAATAACTCACTGATAAGCTTAAAGGCAATAGCCTTGTTTGAATGGACTTCTCGGGGATGTTTATAAAGTAACATAACTGCACGTCCAACTCCACTTTCTTTGAGCACCATAGAATCGATTGCGGGCAACTAAACACAAATTAATTACAAAGCACATAGTTAGTGAAGTCTTAGAGGAGACCAATGATATACATAATATGGCACATCAACCAAATGATTAACTAACTGTTGGGACATATGGCAAATCATTTTAATATAAAGCAGAGATGCCAAATTACATTGCTACATGATTGTGATATTATATTCAAATTCACAACATTGAATGTCATTCTAAACAATTTCGAAAAAGTCCAAATGGAATATTACCAACCATAACACTTTTTGCTTCGCATAGTGATACCAATTAGACAATGTTTGACAAACATTGAAATAGACATGAATATAGAAGTTGTCCAAATCGGATCAGGCATGATCACATTGTGCAATAAATGCATAATTGCATATACATTGGCTGCAAAATGGTATTTTCCAAATAATAGTTTAGACTACAAATTTAAATTTAATAGCTTTACACTTACTAGCTTCAAAAACGATATTTTAGAAATCTTTCTTGAACAATGTATAAATTAAAGAATGAATATTGCGCAAAATAATCATAGTATTTGTAGCAAATGGCCTCTAAACATTTATTGCCAAAAAATAAAAGAAAACTTCCAAAGTCCGACGCCTTGTTAAAGTTTAACATAGTAAAGGCACGCGAAGTTCTTGTAAAGAGCGTTGGAGTATTTAAGAATTTTTCTATCTAAAAAATATCTCTTTCAAACAAGATAAATATTTTTATTTTGTACGATTCCGAAATCATTAATTTTCTAAAATATATTTTATCAAGCAAAGTAATACAGCATCATGTTCGTATTCTTGTGCAATCCCAAATCACATTTCAAAATATGATAGTTTTATACAACCAACCGTGGCTTTTAACAACAACATTTCCTCTATCAGTACGTTTTGCGATTCTCGCGTAATGAACGAAATTGTAATGAACGCTTTTTACATTAAAGTTTATTAGATATCCTCTACTATTCTAGTTTACCTCACGCAGCCCCTGGGTATTTGCAAATACAGCAGAAACTATTGTTCTAGAGATTTTCCCAGACAATTTAAGGACCACATAGACCAATCCAAGAACCGTCGCAAACCTACCAAGTAGTTCTCAAATTACACGTGAAGGTTCGACATCTCTTCCGCAGCCTTCTTAACACCAGTGTTGGCAAAATAACGTTATTTTCTGAAAAATAACGTTATTAACGTTTTTAACGTTATTAACATATTAATAACACATCACTCTTGAAAAAAAACATTTCAACAGCAGTTAAATTTACTCGTTGAGAATTTTCATACAAAATGTCAGGTTTTGCACTTTTTCTGGTGTCAGTTGATTTCATGCGTCATTATTAGGAATAATACTCCACACTGGTGAACCTATGATCATAGACTCGCGACGTATCCACCTCGGCGCTCGTCTTTTCAAAGCAGCGGTTTCTCACCCCAGCCATGCTTTACATAGTATCCTTCCGGACACATTGTCCTATACCGGGAAATTCCGCGTACACCGCCTTAAATTACGCTGACATGCTCGCCAGTTCATTCCTTTTTATCCAAAGTATTTTAACTGTTGTATGTTGTATACGGTTCTTAAATTTGTAGAGTAAACACCTGGAATCACAGAGAATTGTAGCGCGGGAGATTTTATAAACAATTTTATCGTGTGCATGAATGTTGTGTTTCTTATTAAATATCTATCATTATTAAACGTTAATCATGGCGTAGTCAGCGAATCAAGAAATGCCTATTGATGATTACGACCGTGCAAAAACCTGGATCGTCCAATTTAAAGCTAAATGCAAAGTAAGAAATTATGAAGACAATTCTGAATTTCAAATGACTAACTTTTTCATGGCTACTTGTGGAATATCTGCACTTGAAAAAGCCATTTGTATATTACGTCCCAAGGAAATTGAATCAACCCCTTTTACTGTAATTGAAAAAGAATACCTTAATTTCCTACAACCCGAAAAAAGGCTAAATCAATTCCTAAGCTAACGCTTTACAATGGTCAAACAAAAAGAAGGTGAAAAAGCCTCTAATTTCTTGAATCGACTTAAAGTTGCTTCTGAACATTGCGATTTCCAATCATTAAAAAATGTTATTGATATTGATGCCGAACTTGTCATGGCTCAATTCATTACTGGCATCTTCAATAAAGAGCATCAAAGAAAGTTGATAAACGAACTACAAACAAACAGTAAGTTAACGCTTTCACAGGCAGTTGCATATATTCATAACCTTGAGAATGTTGATGTTTTTACTACCACGACGACATCAAAAACGGATATATGTTTTGTGAAAAAAGATAATAAATACAGTCCTTCCAAAACAAGCAAAAGTCTTTGCTCTCGCTGTGGATATGAACATCCATATGGAAGTAAATTTTGTAAAGCCTTCGGTAAGACATGCATGAGATGTCATAAGATGAATCATTTTGCTAAATACTGCAAGCAAAAAAACAATTCTGTAAATGTAGTGGATGAGGATATAGAGGATCCAAATAATATAGTAAGTGATTCCGACAATGAACCCCAGAATTTCGTATTTGTTATTAAAGATAACAAATTTCAATGGGAAAAATGTTCTTTGGAAATAAATGGCAAGGCACACACAATGAAATTTATTTTGGATACTCTGGCCTCCCGATCAGTAATCTCGGAAATGATCTGGCAACAATTAGGTTCACCTAAACTCAAAAAGGCTAAATCAATTCCTAAGCTAACGCTTTACAATGGTCAAAGTCTAATAATAATTGGCGTGCTCAGTTGTCTCATGCAGTTTCGCAATAAATATTCTCCATGTGAATTAGTTGTTGTAAAATCTCCGCATAGCTTTGGTCTTCTAGGAAATGATATAATGAATGACAGCATAAACTCTCTACAAACAAAAGCAACTGCCAATCCACCTCTACCTTTCATTAATTCATATGAAGCTGTGATTCGTCAAGCACCAGGTAGCCAACCACGACACATGGCACCTCGCAAAGTACCATTAGAATGGCAAGAAACGGTTCGACAACAACTTGATAACATGGTTCGTTCTGGAATAATTGAACGAGTGGAAGAAGGGTCTGACTGGGCAAGTCCAATGGTTCTCGTTAAAAAATCAAATGGTAAAATTCGTCTCACATGTGATTATAATAAAGCTAGTGGAGTGAACAAGGCGATTCTCAAGGATTCATATTCAGTACCAAACGTCGAGGAAATACTAGGAAAATTAAAAGATGCAAAATGCTTTGCTAGAATTGACTTGAAAGACGCTTATTTTCAAATTAAACTCTCGGAATCAAGTCGTGGAATAACTACTATTACAACACCATGGGGTTTATTTCGTTTTCTACGACTTTCACAAGGCATTAAAACAGCATCGGCTATCTTTCAAAAGGCATTAGAAAAGATATTAGGTCCTGAATTAATGCAGCTTTTAGTGGTCTTTCAAGATGACATACTCGTGTCTGCTAATTCTGAAAAACAACTTGACAAAATTCTTCAAAATGTATTACAGAAATTAAAGAAAGGCAGGTGTACAATTTCTCAGGAGAAATCAATTTTCAAGTCAAACTCCATTAAATTCCTAGGATACATAATAACGGCAAAGGGTATTAGTCCGGACCCGGATCGTATTTCTGTACTGGAACACCTTCCAATTCCAACGGACAGGAAAGCTCTTGATCGATTATTAGGCCTTGCAAACTGGCTCACGAAGTTCATTCCGGATTTCTCAAATGTTGTTGAACCTCTTTATCGCCTTCTTAAAAAAGGCACCTCTTTTCTTTGGGGAAATGAACAAACCATAGCCATTAAATCTATTATTAAGCATTTGAGCGGAGCACCAACATTGAAAGCTTATGATCCCAAAAAAGAATTATCACTCTACACTGATGCCAGCAGTTTTGCTTTGGGTGACATCCTTACACAAGAAGGACATCCCATATATTATCTTTCCCGCACTCTATCAGACTGTGAACGGAATTATTCAATGATTGAAAAGGAAGCTCTGGCAATAGTGTGGGCGGTGGATGAATTACGCCAGTTTCTGATAGGACGGTTCTTTAGTGTTTTCACTGATCACAGGCCACTTGAATTTATACTTGACCCTAATAAAGCTCTTCCACAAAATACCTCAGCACGTTTCCAAAGATGGGCAATTACATTAATGCATTATGATTATGAAGTTACGTATTTAAAACCAACAACTCTACAACATGATGATTGCTTAAGTCGGGTTGAGGATCCAGCATTAATTGAGGATGGCGCTCAATCTGTGAATGATCTAATTGCATTTAATTGTAACATCATTGACCCAGACGAGCTAGCAAATGAGACTATTCTAGATACTCAGCTGCAATCAATTAAAAGGCATTTAAAGACAAACGCATGGTCTGATTGCTCACAAACTGAACGACCCTTCAAACGTATTAAGTCTCAACTAAGTATAGTTAATAATTACCTAATGAGAGGAGATAAATATGTTGTTCCTGCAATTCTTCATGACAAATGTATCTCAATTGCGCACAGTGGACATTTTGTGTTCAATAGAACCATTGCTTACCTTCAACGAAATTGTTGGTGGCCGGGTATGGATAATCAAGTTAAGCGGTTCATTGAAAGCTGCAACAAATGCATGGAAAAGGAATCCTACCGAATAACTGACGTCACCCATAAATGGGAGACCACATATTTGCCATTTCAAAGGGTTCACATGGACTTTGCAGAGTCCTCGCTAATACCCAACAAATATATGTTCATTGTTGTAGATTCATTCACTGGCTGGCCAGAGTGTCACATTCTTCCAAATAGAAAAATTGAAACAGTAAAAAGTACATTGCGAAGAATCTTTGCAACATTTGGTGTACCAGCGCAACTTGNGTGAACAGAAATTTTCACCTCCGCGTCATCAAGCTTCGAATGGCCGAGCCGAACGCATGGTTCAAAGAATAAAGAGTTCATTGAAGCTGTGGAGTCCTCATCTTGGTGCTATTGATTCGTACCTTCAAAGAATTCTTTTAACCCTTCGTACCACTCCTTCACGTGGACCTGCTACTGCTCCCGCTGAACTAGTTTTTTGCAAGAACTTATGGAGCCCAATTATTAACGATGATTGTTATCGGAGAAGCACTAACGATGATGTTATTTACGAAGGGAAGCCAGCAGCGTTCATCATGACCTTGGGTCGTAGCACAGTGCTGTTAAGGCAGAAAATGATAAACCTATTATTAGTTCGAATTCTCAATTCAGATTTACTAATAAAGAATTTAAAGATGTTAGGTGCTCCAACCAGAGTGCTGGGGTTACACCNGACGAGCTCGCAAATGAGACTATTCTAGATACTCAGCTGCAATCAATTAAAAGGCATTTAAAGACAAACGCATGGTCTGATTGCTCACAAACTGAACGACCCTTCAAACGTATTAAGTCTCAACTAAGTATAGTTAATAAGTACCTAATGAGAGGAGATAAATATGTTGTTCCTGCAATTCTTCGTGACAAATGTATCTCAATTGCGCACAGTGGACATTTTGGGTTCAACAGAACCATTGCTTACCTTCGACGAAATTGTTGGTGGCCGGGTATGGATAATCAAGTTAAGCGGTTCATTGAAAGCTGCAACAAATGCATGGAAAAGGAATCCTACCGAATAACTGACGCCACCCACAAATGGGAGACCACATATTTGCCATTCCAAAGAGTTCACATGGACTTTGCAGAGTCATCGCTAATACCCAATAAATATATGTTCATTGTTGTAGATTCATGCACTGGCTGGCCAGAGTGTCACATTCTTCCAAATAGAAAAATTGAAACAGTAAAAAGTACATTGCGAAGAATCTTTGCAACATTTGGTGTACCAGCGCAACTTGCAAGCGATAATGCAGCCGAATTCCGAAGTATGGAGCTCAACGATTGATTGAAAGGCATTGGATGTGAACAGAAATTTTCACCTCCGCGTCATCAAGCTTCGAATGGCCGAGCCGAACGCATGGTTCAAAGAATAAAGAGTTCATTGAAGCTGTGGAGTCCTCATCTTGGTGCTATTGATTCGTACCTTCAAAGAATTCTTTTAACCCTTCGTACCACTCCTTCACGTGGATCTGCTACTGCTCCCGCTGAACTAGTTTTTGGCAAGAACTTACGGAGCCCAATTATTAACGATGCTTGTTATCGGAGAAGCACTAACGATGATGTTATTTACGAAGGGAAGCCGGCAGCGTTCATCATGACCTTGGGGCGTAACACAGTGCTGTTAAGGCAGCAAAATGATAAACCTATTATTAGTTCGAATTCTCAATTCAGATTTACTAATGAAGAAGTTAAAGATGTTAGGTGCTCCAACCAGAGTGCTGGGGTTACACCATCACAAGACTCTCCTAATAACCAGGTTTCTAATTATGACAGTGATGGTGACGAATCCTTGTTTCCTGAAAAAACAGTATCACATTGTGAAGATCAGCAATGCGATAATATCGCAAACAGACTTCGTGATCGTAAAAATCCTAAATATCACCTACAAGGACTAATAACTATACCCTCGAAACTCACTAACTCAACAAAATTTGAGTTTATCTTTTTTCTCTTCTTTTGGGGAGGGAGGATGTTGTACGTTGTATACGGTTCGTAAATTTGTAGGGAGATTTAATAAACAATTTTATCTTGTGCATGAATGTTGTGTTTCTTATCAAATATTTATCATTATTAAACTTTCATAATTAACTACTTATGGTTGTTTTTATAAATATACGATTTCTTTCTTCTTTCTTTCATAATTTTCGTGCCGAAGAATGCCGAAAATTCCGTTTTGCCCCAATGCCGGAAAATGCCGAAAAGGGCCTTAAGCTAATTGGCTAGTAAACAACATTGAGTGATTCGGAATTCTGTCAGCGTGACGCAATGTTAAACAATAGCAATGAGGTTTTGTGTGCATTTTCACTAGCACGTATTGTGCATTGCAATATTGCATATCTACTGTCACGGCTGTAATTCGTGTTGCTGCGGCAAAGAAATGCCTGCAAATGCTTCAAGCTTGGCTTTTTTTTGAGGCAAATTGTCAAACAACATGCTTGTATGAAGATTCTGGAAACGAAGCATGACTACTTGGAAGTATTTTGTTATATTTGCTTGTCTGGCTTGAAAGTCTCCAAGACTATGCATGTCCCAGATCATTTAAAATCTGTGAAACACCTGAGATCATTAGACTTGAAATGACCGGCCCAACAAAACATTGTCCTGCAACCAGGGAAGAAACAGAAAGAGGACGATTTCAACATTCATTTAGCAGATGCGTGGATTTCAGCAGGGTTTTGACCGTGTGTTGCCATCTATCACATCACTTGCAATATCATATTCCGACTGGGTATTTGATACCAAATTTACAAATTTGAAAGACACGGTGGCAAAGTTTACCGATTATTATTTGAGCTTCGACGAAACCGATTTTCGTTGCTACGAATACTACACTATCCTAATTGGCAAATTGTCTGCAACTGGTGTAAACAGACAATACCTGATGAAGCTGACACGCCAAACCGCATCACCTACCACCGCTATTTCTCAACAACAAATCATGTCTACACTGGGGCGACTCAACCTTTTACGTGACTTCTCCAAATTCCGTCTGTTTGTAACAGACGCCATTTCGTACAATATATCTGCGGAACGGGCTTGAAAACAACGCTTCCGAATTTATTGCACATAACTTGTTACATGCATCTACTGTTGCGTGTTTGCGTCAAGTTTGCCGGTAAGCATCCAAAAGTCAACGCCGTCGTGAAAAATGTCAAGAAGGTATTCAAAAAAATGTGTCTCTCGGCGTGAAGAATGGCTGGAACTAGATTCGGGACGTGATTAAAGGCAGCCTGTTTTATTACGGCAAATTTTATTCACCTCAAGGAATTTGTTGCAATGATACCCACAAAACATTCAGCCGCAGCAGGATCTTTGCACAATTTAATGGAAGATTCAGAAACAATTCTGCAGTTTGGATTTGTGAGAGGACTAGGCTTTCTCATGGATTTAATCTCTAAAAGCGGAGCCTCTGACTTTACCACTGTCAAAGCGGTCAAACAAATTGATGAGATAATCGAAAAGTTAGTCGACATTATTCCCGCAACTGGAAATCCTGCCAATAAGCTTCATTACGTGCTGAAGAAAAATCGCGAAATATTTGTTTTCAGGGACAATGCAAAAGGACTCAACATTTCAGAGCCTTCCGAGATTGCCCTATACGCATTTGCTCCATCAACTTCTATTGATGTTGAGAGATTATTCTACATCTTGAAAAGTTTTCTGGAGGCTCGGACACACAATACCGTCGAAAAACTCATTTTTGTTAAATACAATATCTACTTCTAACTAAAATTCAAGTTTCCACTGTATTGTATTTTAAATGCCGAAAACCTCAAGAAAATGCCAATAAATGAAAAATAATGCCGACCATTTTCATGCAAAGAATGTAGAAAAATGTGATTCCAAGTCATTATTAATGGACCACATGGTGCTGAATGCACGTTTAATGCTAGCCGAATTTGGAGAAAGATCCAGCAAATCCAACGCCAAGGCACACAATTCTCGAAAGTTTCCAACCAGGTAAAATGTGTGAACGACACCATATACAACGTATGATTAATATTGACATAATTTTCGCAGAAATATTGTTAACAACATAACTAGAGATGAGCTCCTACGTAAAGGTTCTAGTTTATTGAAGCAAAGAATCAATAACAGGAGTAAACTTGATAACCAAAGTGCCAACATGTTAAACACTCATTTCTTACGTTTTAATAAAGATAATTTTAAAGATGTTGAGTAGGAAATTTGTGAAACATACTCATTTCCGGAGAACTTACGAAACAAGTAAAGAAAGGATTTTAGAAAATCAAGCCTAAATGTTCGGCCGGCAAAGGCGTTGTAAAATCGTGGGTACTTCGGATGTGTAAAGATTCACTTGTGCGGCATAATCCGTGTGTGGTCAAATAAAGAGAAACTAAGGACACAAATAAGACTAACAGTATAATAATTTGATTAAAATGTAAACACACGGTTATTATCCTTTGATTACTTTGTACAATTTTATACAGTGCAGTTTTTATATTTGTGAGATCGGCAAAACAGTTTGACAAAATACGAACTCGCACGAGCTAAATAATGCTGACGTTGCGTAAAATCAGCAGACGAAGAAAAAGAGGGAAAACTGTCAACAACGTTAAAGAACAGGTACTTGCCGATTGTTTAATTGTTTATAAAATTTAGTATAAATACACAGTAATGGTTGTCATTGCGATGAACGAATTTTACTGGATTTACTGTTATTTTCATTCAGGTTATTTAATTATATTAATGGAAAGCTAAAGGTTCGAGCACGAGAGTAGTCTGCAGGTGGTCCCCAGATCCGGATAAAGGTATTTCGGAGCAGTTGCACGATCCAGCCTTTCAAAAGTGCGGTGCAGCCGGCAGTCGGGACTTCCGACGTGCTCTTAGGTTAAGGTTACGATTAGAGGTTTTTTTATCCGTTGTAGCTTTCCTATCGATTCAATCCCTATTAATACATGCCACTGATAACTCGAAGTAGGCTAACCCTTTTTAGATCCAAATTCGATATCTCTAATGAAACTTATTATACATACGAGGTGCCTACGAGCCCCAATTACTGCCAGTCGGCTTACATTGTCTATAGTGTTACTGTAGTAGAGTGTGCCTCAAACGACCAACCGCAGACCAATTCCTGCTTTCTGCCGACGGCATTGATTACTCGCATGTATCCTAGGCCTTTATGTACGTTTATAAATATAGGGATATTGTACGTAGGGAATAATAATAAGCTAAAGCATCCCGGTTGCGCTACTGTTCTATATTATCTCAATGACAATAAGGGTAATCAATGCAATAAATTAATAGGTTACAAATCACACAAAATCACTGAGAACACTGCCCGCGCACTGTGAGTCACCCTGCGGTTTCCCCGAAGAATGGAAGAGTTACCAAGTTGGAACTCTCTTCTCTTGCATAGTTCTGCGTCGGGTCTCGACCCTCTACCACCACATACTCCCATCCTAAACAGATAGTTACAATAATAAAACCAGAGTCGCTGGATTACCAATAGTACGAATCAATCGGGAGTGATTATGGAATCCCTCACCCCTTTCCCGTAACGAAGAAGGACAAATATTATATCAATTATGCCTATTTCACACGAATTAAGGGTTGACAAGATTCTACATTTGCATATCCCTATTCCGAAATCTATACCCGTGTTGGAAACGTAGACTCGTAACACCTGTCGTAAAAAGTAAAATGCTTGCCTTGATAACCCTTATCTATACCTTCAATATCTGCTGGATGTCTTGATAAAATTGCCTGTAATTTTCTAAACCAGTCTACACCAACTAATATTGACGATAAACAATTTGCCTATCGTAGTGGATTATCTACTCTTAATGCTGCACTAACCCTCACATCTGAAATAACTAAATTATTAGATAATGAGAAAACGATCGTAAAATGTTTATTCTTAAACTATTCTAGTGCTTTTAATACTATTTTACACAATAAACTTGTTACTTCATTAAGTCATGATGTAAATGATGCAACATATGCCTGGCTTCCAAAATGGCTGAAGTCCTAATTGGATAACTTTAAACAATCGGTTAAGATTAAAGAAGGTAAGTGTAGCCAAAATCTACCTGTTTTAATTTGTGTGCCACAAGGTAGTGCTATCCCAGTAAACACACCTTAGTCGAAATGATGGTGGAATGTCGATTTTCAGTCGCAAAATTATAATTATTCGATGTTGTTTCGAAGAAGATGACCTAATTTCTTTATGCCATCTAGCGACAAAATTTATCATGTTTTTTAACTTCAAAATTTAAAAATTGATGACAATTTAAATACAATATTTAATGTTAGACTATGAAAGATTTATCTTACCAAATATTTTAAACATCTCCACACCTAGATTCTTTAAAAAAAGTCTATTAAAATGAATTTCCAATCTAGATCGAAATTTTGTGTTAGCACTTTCACTATGTAAATAAACTCGGATATAAAAATATTTTTAACAATATTGCTAGTCTAAAATGTCCTTTTGTAACTAAAATTTTGTTAGGTTACAAATTCTATTTGAATGGTTAATGTGCTTTGACACAGTCAAATAGCCGCAGAAATTGGGCAGCACACTTTTTGTATTATAAATCTAATTTCTGATTTTTTTGTTTGTTTTTTTCTTCATTAATTGTAAATTAACTTATTGCTCTATGTTTATGTATATCAGTGTTTGCGTATTTTTTGAATTTAAGTAAAGTTATTGCTATTTTATTGAAAACATCAATCCGGTAGTATTTTGCGTACTGTACCAAGAAATAAATCAATACTAACTGATATAACAAAAATATTCAACGAAGTCTCAAGTTTTGATCTTTGTTATTTTATAATTTTCATAGATATTTGGAATATGCACATTAATGTATTTATTAAGCTAAATGCATTAGCAATTCTTGTGCGTAAAACTATTGCTAAAACTTGAAAATTTCAGATTGTCGCGCTACGTAGAAGACAGCTGTAATTGTTTGGAAATGTAGAGTTACTTGAACAGTTGCTACACGTACACGGCGTTTTTATTTTAAAAAATAGAATAAATACTTATTCTATCAATTGAGGCAAATCCATGAAAGGCATAATTGAAAGATAACTGAATTCAGTAGTATATCTTTAAAAATTTTTGACATTAATTATGTACGTCAATTCTTTAGAAATGTTTTATATCGTGGAATTTATTGAAGAAAATAGTTGCGATTTTTTCCCTGCAAAATGGATGGCAGGGCGAATATTCTGTTATTGGCCTCCGAATAAGTGTGACTAGCGCCGTCGTGCTAATGAAGACCCATCAGATGGTTGGGAAAAGATCCCTGTTCGCATTATTGTATCCGCAGGTGAGTAATAACAGCAATTTCCTTATTTAATTGTTCATTGTGAATGAATAGATAACTTTACTCAAAATTTCCACTAAATTATAATAAAAATGTTCATATGCATCGCATAAATTAAAAGTATTGATGTTAAAAAACCTTATTTAGAGTCAACGGAAGAGGCCAGAACAAAATCTATTGATGGGCAGTTTACAAGCAATCTTGATGAACCTCATACCACTGAAAAACGACAAAGGCAGCCATCAAACACACTTCTAGATTCATTAAGTACCCTTAGCCCCTCTGACAGAGAAAATAGACCTTTAGTGTCGTCTAAAACTGAATGTATTGTTGAAATTAACGCTTTTGTAATTATTTTATATTACTTAATGTAAAATACAATTGTCAATTCTTAGACACCAAGTAAACTGTTCGCCAAGACTTTCTCGTCGCCTTTGGTGGATGATGAATCAATGCAATCAATACACCTAATCCACAAACGAATGCTGGATACGTGATTGCACAGAGCTGCAATTGTTTGTGTAAGATCTCTAATGTAACTGCAGTTTGTCAGTTATCGATAATTTAGATGTTTTATATATAAATTATGTTTGAATTTGATGTTAATTAATTAGCTCATCTCAAGTCCATTTTTCGAGAATTGACGAGATTGAGGGAGTCTGTTACTAAGATTCATCTCTTGTCAAACTTGGAAGGTTCTGGTATTAGAGACGAAACTGGCGCCAGCTCTCCTTTTTCTTTTCATGATGAGGTAACCTTAGACAGTTTTGAAATAAAGGACAAGTCTCACGAAAGGGTTTTGGTATGTTTACTTTTTATTAAAACGGTTTTTTGAATTTGACATTAGGCAAAAATGCTTTTTTAAAAAGGACACTACAGTTGCGTCCGTCAGTAAATTCTATGCTGAGGGAAGCACTTTCTAAGGATCTAGCAATGAAGTTCAATCTCACTGGTGCTAATGGAAAAAAGTCATTTGTGAAAAGTCCTCTTTTTGGGATAGTTAAACGTTATCAGTTGATTTATTACTTCCATGTATTATGCAACAATGTATGTGTGTTTAATCAATTTTTTATGATATTCAAATTTTAATGCACAATTTGTAGCTTATTTTCGTCTTCAGACCGTAAGATCTTTGCCATGGTATTAAATTTACATTTTAACTATGCGTCACTAAACACCGTTCTACGGTTTTTCTTGAAAAATTGATAGTGCAGTGAAATATTTCTATCGACTAAATTATTTTAGTTTATATAAATTATTTTTAGAATCCATCCGTATGAATCGTTCAACAGCAAATGCGCTGATAATGAGACTCCCACTAGAAAAGCGAAATTAATTGATTATTTTTATCCAATTCGGAAACTATATATAAGACTTATATCCTTGAATCCTTAAGTGATCACGCACTCTGAATTATACTAGTAATATTCAAGTTAAACTTCCTTACCCTTGCCGTCCCCAGTCAAGCCTAAAAGTTCAGCTAATTCTTCTACGTCTGCCACCATAACTGATGCTTCCTCTGATGAAACTCATTACATCTCTTTTCCACAAAATTCTCCTTTACCAAAACAAAAATCTAACATTGATGCATTGAAGTAATCTATCAAGAATCAACTATCTACTAAGTCAATCAAACCTGGAACTACCACTCTCATTATCGGGTCCAGCATTCTAAAACACGTCCGTTCTTTCAACCTCCCCAAAATCAAGTAACTTCTATACACTCCTATTCTGGACACAACACTAAACAGCTCACAAGCAAGATCTCACAATATCCAAAAAGACATGTTAACTCCGTCGTCATCAACACTGGCCTTATCGATGCTCTTACCACTTCCAAACTCAAATATTCAAAGCAAAGCTAAAAGTTCTCATCAATCAGGTTTGTTCTAAATTCACTCCACGCTATATCCACTTTCTTGAGATCACACCTATATGCCACGATTCAAATCTACAAAGAAATCCCATCATTCAGCAATTCAATAAAGTCATTCACAGTCTATCTTCCAGCAACATATCAGTCGTTCCTGCCTTCAACCAATTTCTTTCTGCGCCTCGTGTCGTAAATCCTAATCTACTGGCCCACGATGGAATTCATCTCTCTCGGTGTATTCTGCAAGACACAGATATTGCAAGGTTCTCTTTCAACTAGGCAATTTTATCACACCTCTCTTCGAAGAACACACAAATCATATTCTCAAGCTCTATCTGCCTCAGCACGTTGGCCTCCTCTTCTACCTACACCTCCTCTACGCCCAATCTTCACATGATCTCCCATCAACTTCGCTACAAATCTTCAATGAATAGTCTTAGGTCTTTCTTATTCTCAAGCAACTTTCCACTCTCATCAAATTTCGCATTTATCGGAAAAAGACCTTCAACAAATCACTCAGCAGGTGCTCTACAAACTTCTTAATCGGTCTTAAAATGAGGTTCGGTGTTTCAATTTTAATATTGTATTTAATATTATTGGCACACTACAAGCATTCACATTTAATAGCCCCAACTAAGATTTCAATTCATTATCATTGCAGTAAACAACTTTTTTCAAACAAAAATCTCAATTTATTGATCGCAACCATTAAAAGTAATTAAATGTTGTTCATTTTTGAAACATTCAGAAATCTCATTAATAAATTACTTTTAATTTCTGGAGATACAGAATGTAATCCCGGTCCTTTTTTATACTGAGGGTAAACTGAAACATATTAAAACGTACGAAAATAATTATAAAATAGCTTTTCTATATGTAAGAAGTTAATCAGCAAATAAAAATTTTTTTTTCGTATTGCTAGTGAAATTGAGAGTAGTACAATATTTGCTTTAACTGAAACTTGGCTCGCGGATTGCGATCACAAATGTTATAATCCCGATCCATCCTATTTCAATATGTTTTTAAAAAATAGAATAGAGGTTGTGGATTAATGTTGCTAATTCCTAAATTTATTGAAACTAGAGAACGATTGGATTTAGAAATTGAAGATAGTCGATTTGAAAGTCTATGGATAGAATTTCCTTCCATAAATTTAAACGGTAAAACTGAATTAGTTAATGTTTGCTATAATCCTAACAAAAATCTCTTGTCACATTTTATTGAACACAAAAAGCTTGAAATAGATATTGCTATAAACAAAAATAAATTTATTAACATTCTAGGTGATTTTAATGCAAACTTCTTGTATAAATGTGAATCCGAAAAGGTGTATAGTATATGTAATGAATATTGTCTAAATATCGTAAATGACAATACTTCTACTAGGTGTAATAACCTAATTGATTATTTTCTGACTGATACTTATTTAAGTTTCCGAACTTATGCAGTAGAATCGTGATCATAATTTATGTATCTACGTTATCAATCTTTGTCGAAAAAATCCGGCAAAAAATTTTATCTATAAACGAGATTATACGAATTTTTAAGATAAAGATTTCGAAAATTCATTAAAAAATGTTGCTTGGGACTACATTTATACATTACAATCAGGGAATGACATGTTACAATTTATTGAAAAGCAACAGGATTTTGCCTTAACTAAGTTGGCGCCATAAAAAACAATTTGTAACTCAAAAGTTGCGGTTCATTAATCAGGATTAACGGGATACCGCCCAAAACTAAGCATCACGTCGCGTATAATTAGTAATATCAAGACGCGAAAAAAGTAATTAAAAAATTGCGCAAGACTAATCACGATAAACGTGTAAAAGAATATTTTAAAAACTAGCTAATTCTAGAAATAAATGAAGCTACATTAAAAAACTAGGTGTATCGCAAAAATCTAAATTTGAGGAAATGAGAATTAAAAATTCTATTTCAGAAAATAAAATTGAAATTGCAAATCACTTAAATGCAACGTTTGCAAACCTAGGTAAATTTTATTTTAACAAAGTTCAAAATAATTCTTTAAAACCCAACACTAATTTTAACAAATTTAGTTTTCGTCTATCAACTTATCAAGAGCTGAGGAGTGTTGTTGCTAAAATCGATAAGCTCTAACAGAATACCATATTTTATTATTAAAAACCACTTTCACATATTGGCAATCATTTACTTTTATCCTTCAATCACTGCATAATGTATAACTAATTCCCCCAAAAACTGAAAGATACTGATGTTTCCCTTGCTTATAAAAATGGTGATACCCCAGAAGCGCAAAATTATCGACCAATTTCAATTACTCATCCATTTTCAAAACTATTCGAAAAGTTAATCACCGCTCAAATGTATGAATTTATTGCTGACAACAAAATACCTTCAGATAATCAATTTGGATTTCGTCTCGGCCAAAGTACATCGGATGTTATTTTATCAATTACTGAACAAATTAAGCTAAATATAGATAAACCATTTTTCAAATCTGTTTTGGACAGCTTGATTTCCTTGAAATTACGCTTTCTTAAAATGCCGACATCATTATTTGTAAAATGTATTTGGAATGCACCACATAATTTTTTAAAATCAAATCTCTTAGTATATGTTTAAGAAATCGGTATAGGTTAGCATCATCTTTCAGCTTTTGGCACAATTCACGGACCTTTTGAATGCAATTGTCAGCTTCTGCTTTGCTTAATTCTTTGGTCTCAGATCTAATTTGTTCAAAGGTGAAGTGAACAAAGGCATCAAGAAATGCAACTTTTTAATTAGTTCATTTTTAACCATTGTATTTTCAAGCTGATCTAATATAGAATCCTCTTGTTTAAGAAAATTTGGTAATTCTGCCAATATTTGTATTTTGAAAAAACTTGAATGTATATTTTCGCAGTAATAAGTATGACTCTTTTAGATCATTTGTGACACCATTGAAAATTTCATTTAAAGATTGGAAAGACTTTTGCCACTGTTGTGTGAATTCATAAGTATATGAGCGCTTTCGATTTATTAAATCTCATCAGGATTATTATTATTATTATTATTATTTCATTTCTTCTCACAGCTTCATGCTGGTATCCCTCTCAGCTCGGGGAACTCACCAGTTCTCAGGGAGTCTGAGAGCTTTCCTCAGGACTCTAGCGGTACCTAACAATACTGCCTTATGTGCTACCGCTCCTCCCCACTTTGGTACTCCCAACTCCTCCAAGTATCTCTTATGTTTCTTACTCACTGCTCTAAGTGCTCCTACAACTACCGGGACTACTTCAACCTTCTTTAACTTTCACAGCAGTTCTATTTCCTCTGCCAACTCTCTATACTTGTCTATATTCTCTTTCTCATTGCTTTCTGCATTCCTGCTCTTTGGTACTGCTATGTCTGTCACTGTTCTCAATCTTTTCTCTTTGTCTACCACTACTATGTTTCGCCTCCGTGCTTCTATCACCTTGCTTGTCTGTATGCTGAAATCCTACAGTATCTTAACCTTCTCATTTTCTATGACGCCTTGTGGCTTGTTCTCATACAACTTGTCTCCTGCTTCTAACTCATGCTGCCTGTTCAAGCTCCAATGTACCATTCGTCCCACCTTTTCATGCCTGAATTTATACTTATTCTGCGCCAACTTCTCACACCCTTCTATCAGATGATCTACTATCTCCGCCTCTTTCTTACATAGCCTACACTTATCACTAACTTCTACTCTCTTGTCTATATGCTTCTTCACCCAGTTTGTTCTTATTGCTTGCTCCTGTGCTGCCATTATCAGTGCTTCTGTTTCTCTTTTTAGTCTTGCCTTCTTTAACCAATTGTTGCTTTCTTCTTTGTCACACTTTTCTGAGTTGCTCCAGTATTCTCCATGCTATCCTACTCTGGTATGCTGTCTTTCTTTCACTCTCAGTTCTAATCTTCCTTAACTCCTTAGTGACCTCCAGTAGTGACCCTCTAGGTTGTGCTTCTAAGTTTTCCGCTCCTCCCCACTTTGGTACTCCCAACTCCTCCAAGTATCTCTTATGTTTCTTACTCACTGCTCTAAGTGCTCCTACAACTACCGGGACTACTTCAACCTTCTTTAACTTTCACAGCAGTTCTATTTCCTCTGCCAACTCTCTATACTTGTCTATCTTCTCTTTCTCCTTGCTTTCTGCATTCCTGCTCTTTGGTACTGCTATGTCTGTCACTGTTCTCAATCTTTTCTCTTTGTCTACCACTACTATGTTTCGCCTCCGTGCTTCTATCACCCTTTTAGTCTGAATGCTCTCTCTGCTTCTAGTATCTTCCTTGTCTCCCTGTCTAATTCTTCCAGTTCATTCTTGTTCCACCTAACAATTCCTGCTGAATATCTTAACACTGGTATCGCCCATGTATTAATTGCCTTTATATTATTCTGCCCATTTATTATTATTATTATTATTCTTACTTCTCACAGCTCCATGCTGGTATTATTATTGTCACATCTCACCGGAGACAGTCGGGTCTCGCTTTCGCTCCGTGAAGCAATAATTTCTAACGCCTTTGCTGGTGCTACGTCCCTGGATGTGGCAAATGCTTTTATAAAAGATAAAAAGAAACCGCCGCATCATCAACTTTTCTCTCGTCTTAATAAAGGAAACGCCGCTGAAGCTCTTCTGCTTCTTTTTTTCAAAAACTCTCTCAGTTCTACATCAGCATCTGCCACTAGTCCTACTCATTCACCATTCTCAGAAGAAACTCCATCATACACTCCTCTTAATGTAAAAAAACTCCAGATCGCCTTCACCTTCTCCTCATCGATATGAATCTTTCAGACGATATCATTCAGATAATTGCTCGCCTCAACCTCAAAATGTCCGTCAACAACACACTCATCTCAAGCCTCGTTTGTCTGCAAAATTTATCAAGCCCGGAACAACATCTCTCATCATTGGAAGCAGTATCTTGAAGTATGTCCATTCTCACAATCTTTTTTTCAAATCAAACAACAACAATTCACTCATATCCTGGTCACAACTCTCATCAACTCTGTCAGAAGATCCAGAATTATCCTACAACGCACATCAACTCCGTTTTCATAAATACAGGCCTAATTGATGCACTCAAATCTACCGACATCAAACAAATTCAACAGAACATCAATCATCTTGTATCTTTAATCCATCGAAAATTCACTCCGCGGTTTATCTATTTCCAGAAATTACCCCCAGTCTGTAAACATTCTGCTCCAAAGAAAAATCATGTTATCACTAGATTTAATGAAGGCTTATCACGTCTCTCTACTAATAAATTCAATGTTATTCCAGTCTTCAAAAGCTTTCTGAATTCACCACGAAGTATCAACTCCAACCTCTTCGCCCGTAATGGAATCCACTTATCTCGTTAAGGAATTGCTCACATCACTTTCGTCTTAAAATGATTCTTCCAACCTCGCCTAATTTCTCAATCTTCATTTCGAATTCTGAATGTCAACTATCTAAAAGCTGCCAATTCTTCAAATCGTTGAACTCTTCTTCCGACGCCTCCTTCATCTTAATTATTATGAAAACGTACAGATAAAGGTAAACTTTATTATATATTATTTAGTTATCTATGTAATATTACAAAATGTACCTCTATATTATATAAATCCAAATCCACATGATTCAAAACATCCCCATTTAACATATTATGCATATACAGTTAAATTCAGTACCCTTCTTCTTAATCACCTCAATAACTATTTTTATTCCATAAGATTACTTCTTTCAGGAGATATTAAACTCAGCCCAGGACCAATTCTAGAAGAATTGCCACTAGAAAATAAACTAAAAAATTACTGTAATAACTATAAATTTGTTTATCTCAACGATAAAAGCCCTAATTCAAACAGAAATGATTTTCTAAACTTAATAAATAAGATAGGACAAAACGTAATATTCTTAATTACTGAGAACTTGGTTACAGCATAGCACTGATCATAATTTGTTTAATCCTGACCGACATTTTATGACATTTTCATAAAAACCGATTAGGTAAATGTGCGCGGGATCATAATTTTAGCTCCCAAATATTTAAAACCGGTACGTAAATTAGAATATGAATTAAAAACGATATATTTGAATAACTTTGGATAGAAATTATATCATTTGAAAATAAATGCCATAAAGAACTGATCAATATCACATACAATACCAATAAGAATTTTCATATTGAATGTTTAAAATTTAAGGCAAATGAAATGTCCGAAATAGGTGATCTCTACTATTCTATAAATATATTTGGTGACTTTAATATAAATTTGTAAGAAATGGAAGCCACCCACCGATATCTTCGAGTTATCAAAGATTGAATTGCAAATGTTGTATTCGAAATTCAGATCAAGCACTGGGTTTATTTGAAATCTATTCATAATGCATTAAGGAAGTTATCAAGCCATGATTTCTATTGCATCCAAAGAGTGACAGAAACAATCAGAAAATTGTCATTCGTTTCAGATCTTACAAAAATCATACGCAACTGTTTTTAGTAATGAAGATGAAAAAAGCGTCAGTACGGCCATTAATGAAAAACGGAGCAATTTAGCTACAGCAAAAAATTGTAATTTCTACGGAAACTGTGAAATGTGTGCAAGGGATCTGTAGTTTGAGAAGTTACTTTAAATGAGGCTTCGATTTTGAAATGCACAAGAGATTATAAATTTTTCGATACACTACTAGTTTTATCATTAAATTAAAATATTAATATTTCTTATTAATTTTCTGATTGGAACTTTTTATATCACTTCCACTTTGCTTTTTAATAAAAGCATTGACTATCTAAACCATTGGTTTGATATTTAAATTTTTGATTGAACAATATTTCAATTGCAAAATTATTTGTTTGTTTCTGTTTACAAGCATTAAATGTAATAATTAATAATGCTTCTTGTAAAACCAATATTTTATGCAATATACCGGTAAATATCCTAGGGTAATTGCAAAACATCTAGACAACAAATCAGATCAAAAATATCTTTTGGTGCCAAAGAATAAAATCAAATCTCACAAGAACTAAGATGCATGATAATTATTTTTTCAAAATGTGACAATTTCCAAGTAAATCCCAATTTTATCAATTTTATACAGCGTTTATTTACAACAAACAATGAATTACTGACCCAATCTAACATAATTGAAAAAGTTATGCAAAACAAAAAATCAATTTTATTTACAATGAATGGCTAGTGAGATTTTGACAGACTGTCTGTGATGGGATTGGTAGCAGTTTGAATAATAGAATCGTGATTGAATTATTTAATGTTTAAATAATACGTTTCACAGTTTATAAATATTTAAAAGGAAATCGCAACCCTAATTTAAAACTAATTTGTCATTTCAGTCTGTAATTGTAATTAACAACTATCTATTTAAAAAATTCGCCCTGCGCTTAGGGCATGTAAAACAAAAAGGCAGAAAACTGAAACAGAAATTACTCAAAGTCTAATTTTAAACTGGAGTTATCTGGATTCAGTTGAACATACGATATGCAATGTTTAGTAGTGTATATCTCCCAATATTACAAATACTTTGTTAACCTTAAACAGCCTGGCGTTATTTTTGAAGGACAAACCGTTTTTCCACATTTATAAAGAATTTTCTTCAAACCTATTTCTAATTTTTAAAATCTTGGGGCATGGGTAGGGGAACATAATTTAAGGCAATAATAAAAATTTCTATTAATTGGTATTGCTGTGCCAGAGCTGGTTGAAGAGATTAAAAAGTTTTCTATGAAAATTTCGAATTTTGAAAAAGATTTAAAATCTCTCCATACCCAGTGTCATGTATTTAGAATGTTTTGAGCCCCTGGAGACAAAAATTTTAGCTATTTCTTGATATGTGCAAAGATATTTCAAGCTCATTGAGGAACTCCTTAATGGGACAAAGTCAGCACGCTGATTTAGAGCGAAAAAAAGGAGACTCTCCTTTATCATGTGGTTTTTTCAGATTGACCACAGTCTTAATAGTTTATGAGCTATAAGAATTTAAGATTTTTTATAGGATCATGAAATTTTTTCACAAATGCGTAGGATGATTAAGGTTAATTTTTCAAAATCATGCTTTACTTTCAAATCCGGAAACATTTTATTACTAAAAAGTGATGATATTGCAAACACATTTAACAATGAATTTAGTCATCTATGAAACTACAAGGGCGATTATATCCCTCTGCAATCAAGAAATCACAGAAATTGTCTTAAGGGGAATCAATTTCCTTTCAAATGTGTAACAAGGCAGGAAATTTTCAAAACAATTGCAAAGCTTAATACTAAAAAATCTTGTGGCCCATCTGAAAATCCAACTTGGTGCATTAAAGAATTTGCTTTTCAAATTATATGTCCTTTAATTTTTGCAATTAACTCATGTATTAAAACAAACTCCTTCCCGAAGCAGTTAAAATTAGCAAATGTAGCTCCCTGTTGCGAAAGGACAATCCTTTAAGTATTAGAAATGATCGACCAATATCAATCACCATTTAGTAAAATCATGGAAAATCTACTTTTTCAACAAATTCATCTATATCTTTCAAAAATCAATATTTTATCGAATACACAATTTGGAAAAGCAGAATTAAGCTTCTGTAAACATCTAAATGACTAAACTTCTAATTTTATGCTTCCAATAGCAAATTCAAAAAATATTTAAAGGTAAAATCTAAGGCTTCATTTAATTTACTGTGACATTTTTAAATATTCAAACATGTTGGTTATTTGAAAAGAGCATTGCCTAGTGATGTAATAAGTCAAGATTAAAAAATGACAAATTAATACATTGATTTCAAGTTATGTATGTGTATGCGACATTACATTACACTAGAATTGAACGCTAGATGGCGCATGTTAAAAACTGGGTATATTGTTTTTATTGACTTGTGCTGACCTGAAATTTTTGCAAAAAACTTAAGGTATATCTGTAAAAAAACTGAAATTTCACTTATAGCTAGTGAAATTTACCTAAATACACCTCTCTACGTAATTTCAGTGGAAGTTTTTGCAATTTAAAGGCATTAAGATAGAGGTCAGCATAAGTCGTCAGTAGAAGTCATGCGTCAGCATAGGTATAGTACAAACACGCATGCAAGTCAGTATAAGTCATGAGGTGTGCGAACACAAATTTTTATATTATATATATATATATATATATTATATTTGTAAATAGCTTTTTGTAGTTTATAGTTTTTTGTACTAGTTTGTTGTAACATGGAATATTTCTTAGAAACCGACTCAAATTTTTGTTTCCACTCTGATTGGGTTAAGCGCTTACATAAATACTTCGGATGCAAAACATTGGCCAAAACTACACTGGTGGAACAGACTTGTTGCATCATATTTTTGCCTTTTCGAACCACTGTCAATAATTTTCAGAATTGCGAAATTCATCCAAAATCTCTTTCCAAGCCTCAACTGCGTCGGCAGGACAAGATGTATCTGCCTGCAAAAATCCAGTGTAGTGGCCACAGGTTTAAGGCAAAGTGCCAATTCGTCACACAACTGGAACAATGCAATGTCCTGGATATTCTTACGCGAATCCGAGTTATTACAAATTGAAAAATACTCTTGATTGTTTTGAACAATGTTTTTCAGGTGTTGCCAGTTACCTAAAAACCAAGTTAGCGTTTTCAGACAGCCCTTCCAGCGTAAGTTACTTGGAAGTGGCGATTTAGTTGACGGTTTGCAAAAGCCATGCACGTGGGTGATGACAGTTACGGAAATATTTAGAAACCACAATAACTTTTTGCAGAAACACTGGAGAATAGAGATCGTTTGCAAGCAAGTTTAATTGCTGTGCTCCACAACCATAATCTATAATCGCAGGTTTATTCTGTTTAATAGTTATTCTCACTTTGCTTATGTTCTCCGTAACCAAACCAATTATATTGCATTTGTATTCTTGCTCAATTTTTTCAATATTATCAGCAACGATTTCAGTTAAATACTCCGCGGTGTGACGGTTTTCTTCAGTAGCCTGTGATTCAATTAAATAATTGTGTGCATACTGAAAAGCCAATAATTGGTTCATTGGTCACATCTCACCAACCATCCAAACAGAGCGTTGCTTTTTTATTCGTGAGATTAGAAATAGCAGTATTTTTCAAATCTGAGTGAACTTTGTCCAGAATTCTTCCAGCCACATTTTTCGTGTTGCAATTGGATATCCTGGTCTGAGGCTGTTTATAAATACCTTGAAGTGTGGATATTCGGTGGCTCAGAAAAGCACATTACAAGTACAGAAAAATTTTCCAAGTCCATACGCGGTTGGTTTGCTCTCTTGGCGCAGCCGAAGAACACTGGTTTGCAGACCCATGCTTCTTTTCAAAATGCGCTCTCATTCGCGCAGCATTTTTTGCAGTTTCGATGTTACAGGTTGCATTTGACGCAATTTGTTCCAATTTCTGAAAATTCGCCCAGATTGTGTCTCGTTTACGACCAGTATTGTCTCGGCTAGGCGTGGTATCTGAAATATAATCTCTATTAGAAATTATTTCTTTGCATAAAATAACACTTGAAAATAACATTGAAAAATAACATGTGTTATTAATACGTTAATAACATCCCTTGTTTTTAACATGTCAACCATGCTCAACACAGTCACGCTATGACTCCTCGCCTATTAACCATCCTGCCTCCCGAGTAAATATAACTCCATCACATACAACAGAACCCATTAATAAACTCCAAGCCGGTCGCTCCTCGTTATTCATTAAGGATTCCACGGTCATTACTAAACCCCAGAACATTCAGCAATTATTACTGCAGTTCTAGCAATACACTACTTTTCGCTTGGTTCACTCTCACAATGCCGAGCAGCTGCTGCACGATGATCTCAATAACGTATCAGATAAACTTTCTACATTTACTATTTCCACTAAAATTTAAAATATGACACCGAAATCTTATACACCATTTTAACTTATTTTGACACTGGTTCATTTTACTCCTTCAGACACTACTCGCTTTTGACTCCACATACTCTTTCCACAACATTACAACTGACTGGAATGCACTTGCGAATTTTACAGACGCGTACGGCTATTAATGTTTATACATATCACACGTGATAAAACATCTGGTCAAGATTGGGGAGCGGATCTTAAGATCACACATGGATGCAATACTTAAAGCACAACATAATTAGAATTTTTTCTCTTCCACCCCTTGCAGGTCACCTACAGTTTCCCAGGAGTTCTTCGTTATTAAAGCAAACAGCAAGTTTCTTATGGTTTGCCGATCTTCTCACCTTATATCATATATTATATTATGTTTCTTCTTTTCTTAGGGAACTCTTAAATAACGCCTACGTTGAATGACATTGTTACTACCTTTGATCTCAAAAATGCATATTACCATTCAGAAGTTGACCCAAAAGATATTTATAAAAGAATTTTTCTCGCACATATGGACGAAGATATCCCATTCGTTCCATATGTTAAATTGTTTGCTCACACGTAGTAGCTTAAATTAGGTTTCTACTGTTTATACGACAATGGTATCAAGGCAGAGATATTCAATGTGTTGAAATCACCACTTTTGCATCTTGAAACTGACTACTGCAGTTACACCAATCCTATCATTCTCCATCAAAGAACGTCAACAGATTCTAGGGCACTCATATCCTTAATCTCATAGATACATTAAACACTTTCGCCACATTATATTCCACAGATTCGATTCGATCTTCATCACTTGAGATACCATGGCCCAACAAAAACAACTATATTTCAGATAATACATGGTTCTCAGAGGCATCGCCCAATTCATTACGTACAGTTGACTATTTTAAGCAAGAATACTCTTATAAAGCAAGTCCCACATCGTGTATATTTTACAATGCCAGCCTAAACAATGCAATTTTTACAGATAACTGAGCCCTTTAGTTAGGTTGAAAGTTGGGTAAATTATGCTCACTAATTATGACAACTTTATCGCAATGTATATACGCATTATGTTGGGTTTCATCTGCTCTCTATGATTGTACACTCAACTTCGCTAACTAAGCAACCTACAGCATAATAAACTCTTTTAAGACTTCTATTTTCTATAAATAGGTCTTATCTTCATCATTGGGTCAGTTGAATTTTGGTATTCGCGAAGCAAAGAGAAAAATAAATTTCAATTGACAAAGGATACATACTTTTAATATAACCATAAACTACGGCTATCAAAAAAACACAAAATAATTATATAATACATTTTTTCATATTAAATATATATATAATTTTTTAAAAAAAATAGAACGCCATTCCAATTTCAAACACCCACATACACAAATTTCAAATTGTAAGCTTGTGTTGAATTTGTTGACGATGAACTTGTTGATAATGAACAGGGCCCACTGAATATACATTCATCATCATCTCGTATATTACTACAGAATGGCTACTTGTTCATAATGACAGAGTGATGCTTTAGAGCTTCGTTATGGACAGATGTCTGGTGGAATATTTTAAATTTCCTATGAAAACGTGGAGACATCTGCGAAAATTATTAAGGTTCTTAGTGTCCTAAATCATTTAAATTATGAATTTATGCGACACTGTATTACCCGTCCAAGTGTTTTGAATGACATCTATTGAAAAATAAATCCCCATTGTTGTAATTGCAATGCTATTTTGGAAAGTACTATTTACCGTGAAAGTCCATTATTATATACTTACTTTAATATTGTTGATAGAGATGGTCTTACAACTCCCAGTCAAACATTACTGTCTTTGCAGTTTTTCAGATTTTACTCCCAAACATTGATACCTTTTTGAAAACAGACAAGCAGTTTAACTTTGCTAAAAGTGTTCGTATGGCATTGCAAAACATTGTAAAATACATCCTTTCTTTTGCCCTCAAGATGAGCTTCACTGTAAAGATATTTTATTTAGAATATCAATTAACATTTGTTTCAACAATTTTCAAAAATCATTTAGGAATGTAACTCGAAAATCATTTGTAAAATAAGCAAAAATATGCATCGGAAAAAACTTTCTGAGTGATGCTATATGAAGTGAGTATTATTTTATCTTCTTTACAGACTTCATATACATCTTCCATCGTTCATAATTTAGTTGAATTTGATCTAAATGTTATAGACATCGGGACACATGGTTTATATAAAGAAAATCACAAGTTTTAATCTTTCAAATAAAACATTTGTTGGCATTATGATTTAATCAAGTTTCAAAATAACATAAAATTCAATTGAATACAGTAGCTTTTTTGCAATACATCGAAAGCTGTTGTGGTGGATGGACTTCAATAACAGTAAAAATAATTTAATTATTGATATAAATTCCAATTTTCCTGTAACGCATAGAAAAAGAATTGAAACGTAATGCAACAGCCTGCATCACATCGCTTTTCAAAAAGTCAGCATTACAAATTTAAACAAGATGACTTTTTTCATAAATGATGCACGGAAAACATCAGAGCAGAGTAGTGGAAAAGTGTAGTGATGAGAATAAGTTGTAGATTATTAAGTAATTAAGGTATACTAAGAATGTGTGTTACACGCAGAAATCCATATTCTAAGAAAGTTTCTTCAACTCAGACAATACATTTGCTTAACCTCATCGTCAAGAAAACCGTTCTAAAATTTACTCTCGCTAATACACCACTAAGCAATGGCGTTTATAAGCAAATAGGAAACCATAAAGCTAGACATTTGAAATTATCTAAGAGCGCATTAACAAATACGTGTAAACCAGACGCTTGCATAATATAAATCGATCAGACTGAACTTTGCATTTACAGAAATAGATTTATGACACATTATGCATTTACACAACCTATAATCGAGAACGACTTTTCACGTTGATATTAGCTTTGCATATGTATAACTGGAACAAAAAACATGTGTATCGACTATGCATTTCAACCAGTTTAAACAAAGTAAATTTTTGGGAATATCAACGCTCACAAACATTTTGGAATTCACACGTTTACAGCGAAGTCCACAAATCGTCTTATCAAAATCATAGGTGTTAACTTCGTCTTAAAATAGGAATAGGATTTAATGATAGAAGCGCAATACTAATGCGAGTCTAAATTTGAATTTCATGTACATAAAATGATTATATTCAGAGAGAATATGAAAAAGATAAATTTGACTTACCTGCCTCAAAAATTTGAGGAGGCCAGTTCGAATATGAAGATGTGGTAGGCTTTTATCAGGTAAAGGGGATAGCCAATCTGCAACCATTGCCAACATACCATTCTCCAGAAAAGCTGTATGCAGAAATACTCTAAATGTTGAACATAGTGCTTTTCTACACGTCATTAACTGGATACCTTGTTAAAAACTTCATTATTTCAACATCAATGGACAAAAATGTAAAAATTTAGGTCCATGAATGAATTTTTAGCACTTGCAAAAATAAATTCATTTTTAATATAAGTATAAGAGACTAAATGATTGTGAGCATAGCTATGAATGAATACTTGTTAAGTTCTTTCACAACAAAGGGTAGTAGCTTGAGTTTTTTGGTGGCTGCTTGTTTATTCTTATTGAGAATTTTATCTTCTTCAAGCGCTTCTTTCATTTCAGCCATCAATGCTGTAATTTTGTCATCTTGATCATTAATGATTTCTGAATCTTTCAAATTTCTTCTCCTCGTGCCTTGTAAAGCTTTTCGTCTCTCCATCATTAAATCCCAATCTGATTTCACATCTTCTCTAAAGGAGAAAATTTAAAACTATATAATTATACACTGTTTAAACAATGTAAACATTTTTGCAGTCACAAAGCCTGAAATCAATCCTATTTTAGAATAAAAATGAAAATTTCTTAAATAAATTGCTAAGCATTTCAAAACGTTGAATAGAAATGTCCAATGTTACGAAAGCATTAAAAGCAATTTTTGTGTACATTACTACGGTAAAATTCCCCTATGTTAGAGACACTGGTTAAGCGTAAAAATAATTGTAACTCACTCATCGCTTGAAGCTGTGATACGTTGCATTTCCTTCTTGATGTTTTCTAAAAACCAATAAATTTATGTTTTGAAGTGGTGAAAACATACGCTGAACTTGAAGATTTTTCTTCTCCACGTCATCGACTTGAAAACCCTCAAAATCGGAGTCTTCATCCGATTGACCAAAAATGTCGGCAATAAGCTCTGCAGTTGCCCTAAAATAAATAATTTAATTGGAAAATTCAGATGTTCGGTTAGAAAAGCTAATCGTTAAAATCAGCTTTAAATTTTAAAAGATTATTTTGACCAATTGAAAATGTGACCTTAGAAAAGAATGAACGTAGTTCGACCCGGTGTGAACATTAGATTTTTACTGAAACCACTTGTAATTTTTTCAGTAATAGACAAATAAAAGTTCTAATATCCATGCTTGCTTATTGTGATGTCACAAATTGAAAAAAAACAAAATCATTAACACATCTTGTTCACAATAGTGTGTGAAAAATGTAACCGTATTACTGAATAATTCATTTACAGAAAAATAAACTTAAAACTGGAAACAATGATAAAAATGTTTAGAAATCAATTATGACAAACATACACTCAAAGTTTAGTCACAAGCTCGAAATGAAAAACTTGAATGCTTGGTAGATGAATTGTATAGGTTAGAAATTGTGCATTTACAAAAGTAAAACTAATTGCAACCTGAATGAAACATAATTGATTGTTTGCTTATATTATTACGGTATGAATGAGATGGTATTCTTTTCCAGAGCATAAATCTTGTTTAGTATGCAATCTCGATCTTCCTGATGGCTATTATCAAATAAATGGATCAAATCAATAAATATAGTCCTAGTGTTAACTAACTATAAAATGTCATCTTTACTGGTATGAAATCACATATCAACGTAGTAGTGGAAAAGTAGATTATCCAAATACAAAATGTATGTAATAACTGCATACCCTAATTATATTAATGAAATTATAATCAGTGGCAAACGTAAATTAGTTGTAGGTATATATACTACTAATCGGACCCCTGCCACTAATTATACCAGTGGCTTAAAAAGTGTTGGTGAAGGATTAGAGAGCATCTCAATAAATGTATTTAAATTAATAGAGCAGACACAATCCTTGGTGTTTGTTATTAGCGGTAGAAGGTGAAAAAATTTACAAGGTGATAATCTGATTACGCCCAATATTATTTCTCAGCATCTGAATGCAGCTTAAACTAAGAGCGAAAATGAAGTATTAAAGGGAAATTTCCAAACTTAAGATGAGTTGCCAACTCTAGATGAGCTGCTTGAATCTATGAGAAATAATGCTATAAAGAACTATTTGCCAAAATATTGAAACCTTTCATGTATCGCATACAAACTTTCACAAGTACAGGACATTTATTCTGAGTCAAATGCAAAAAAACATTAAAAAGAAATTGCAAAATCGCATTAAGGAATAAACAGATTCTGAAGTACACGCAAACATTATTAAAATATGCAGTACAATAACTCAAAATCTGCACAGAAACACTCATCTAAAATAATTATGCTTTAGCAGAAATATGAATGCCTGTTTGACATTCAGATCAGCATGAATTTAATCAATTTCTGATATAGATTATCAACATGATATACAAAAATATTAAAATTATGTAAATGGAGAACTTCCTACAACGTTTTAAAAGACTAATTAACTTTAAATTAATTTGAATATCCTATGGGAAAGATGATAAAGAGATAAAACAGACACCAAATAAAAATCAAATAAATGAAAACTAAACAAATTTGTTCTCAAGGTTAATCAGCAATTTAACGAGCAATATCATATGATAACTTTGAAATCAAATGAATTAGATGCTTCTTTGTACTGTAAATACAAATTTGTTAAAAGTATTTTTCCATTATTATATAATGGTAAGGGTGGGATTATTTCCAAACGTAGTATTGAAATAATTTATAACATGTAGTGATGCAAATTGCTAATTAAATGAATTAAGTTGTTTTCATGGCTACACTGAATGGTTACATTAAATTTATTGACGCTCCAGATTCGGGAATAAAATTAAATATTAAAGTCAAATCACACGTTCTTCCTAGCGTTTCATATTACGATTATTAATTGGATCGGCCTAGATAAAATTCAAATTTAACCGTATTGCAATTGGAATCTACGCTAATTTCATTTTGACAATATTCATAACCTCAACTACAGTTACCTACCGACACTATTTCGGCGTTTTTCTAATTAATATGGGGAACGTTAAGCGGATATTTATTAAAACATTCTGCCAAAGATTTATCTTTAATGGGTGTTAAAATTCCGCTGTGGTTTTAACTAAATACTTACTTTCTAGCACTAATTTTCGTTGGAAATAAAGCAAAGTCAATCAATTCTCACGTAAGAAGAGTTTGATAAAACTACAGTTGATTACAAAGATGGTTTATAATAACCGAAGTAAGAATTTTATGAGTGTAAAGCAGTATAAAAAATCGAAAATGAGTCATACATCATACTCTATCAACACTATCATTTGAAGATTCGTATTTTCACAGTACTGAGAAATTCTTGCAAATTTAGCTTATCAATAGAGAGTGGTTGACAATGCGACGAGCGGAAGGACAACTTCAAACAATCTTGGCTTCCGCTTAAGAATTAGATAGCAGTTGCAATCTGAAACGATCTGTTATGTTTATGGGGCACAATCATGATGAAACAGTACGATTAATAAAACCAATTTAGTCGCTTGCAAAACAACTTCCACAAGAACAGAGGCTACTGAACAGGGGTGGCTGGAACCCCAATAATTCTCACACGTGGCACTTATTTTGCATCACAAATCTTTTTATATTTAAGAAATTTAAGTCTTTGTATACGAAGGACCTTAGTTCAACCCTCCAACAACAATAATATTGTTCCTTAGCTACTGTACAAAAGGAGCTGCTGTTTCACGCCAGCTGACTGATTGAATTTATATTAACTATGACGCTGAAAGTAATGTTTGTTACTATAGATTCAACCACACAGATGCACCTCAAAATGTCATCAAATTAATCGACATAATTCAAAAAAAAAGATTTTATTAGAGAAAACAATTATAGACATATTAAGACATCTGAAAGTCACGTCGGGACTATCCCTAACGCTTTTTACAACCTTTTATATGAGCAATAGGTGCTTTCTACTAAATTAATATCCAAATGATTTCATTTTCAGTCTTATATTTCAAAAAAAAAGATTTTATTAGAGAAAACAATTATAGACATATTAAGACATCTGAAAGTCACGTCGGGACTATCCCTAACGCTTTTTACAACCTTTTATATGAGCAATAGGTGCTTTCTACTAAATTAATATCCAAATGATTTCATTTTCAGTCTTATATTTGATATCGAGAAATTTCCGTTCAGCTTCAGTTCAAAAAGTCCAACCATTTCAATTTCAGTTATATATCTGGTTTTTGCCTAAATAAAAGGGCTGTGAACATTTTTTAGACATTCGTTTCGTACAATTCTTAACTACAATGACAAATTAGCTTTAGATTATAAGTCTATGTACGAATTCGCTATTGCTAACGCTACATGTTCGGAAATCAAAGATATTAACATAAAATAGCGTAAATCTACAAAAGCTATTTCCTTCACTTGAAATTAAATAAATTTTAATGTGCTTAATAGAAATATCAATGGCATGTCATTTTCACAATAGCGTTCTACACATTTACATTTTGATCATTTAGAGGGTCACGTGGCGTAATGTCCCCTTCAAGCTTTAAACATTGATTTTTTTGGTTCATGAGATTTTTTAAAAAAATAAGTTCAAAAATGAAAAAAAACTTTAAAAACGAATTTTAGCAGTTCATGAAGGAATCTGCCACGTAATTGAACTCTAGACTTGATCGAATTGAGAAATCCCCGTTTTTTGTGGATACGCTCCTGATTTAGATTGCCAAAAAATAAGCTAGCTGACATTCAGAAATCTAAATAATTAGTTTTACATTTCTCATTGAATTCAGTTCCATGTAAAAAACTATGAGCAATGTTGTTAAACGGAATCATTGCCATTTGAAAATTGGTGAATGCAAACTTCCTGTTTTCCACTGAACGAAGCAGTGGCGCATGAAGATGTTCTTCTCTTAAATCAATTGCAATAATTAGAAATTGAACTCTCCAGTTGCTCAAAAAATATCATTTTCATTTAAAATTAAACGAAAAGATTCTGCTTGATTTCACAATGCGATGAAAATGTTTCAAAATTGACTCAAAAGACTGGTTTCAATACGAAATTTATCGAGTAAAATTTGCAATCAATTTTAGGTTTTTATATGCTCGATACACACACCTTTCCATTATCCAGCGGTTAGTCAACATATTAAACTACGATTTATTATCATTGCTCAAATACTTCAATCCTAGCGAGAAGAAATTAAATTACGAGTATGGCAATATCAAAAAAATTAATTTAATTTTGTTTTTTGGACATTGCGATAACCAGAGCTGGCAATACGTCGCGCACAATGGGATTTTCCGCTGCCCGTGTACAGCATTTTATGAGCTGTACACAGCGCCTTCCATAGCTCGTCAAGAAAAAACGCTTTCTGACAACGAAAGTTTTTATTAACCAAGTTAATTTTAATCAGAATCTTCTTCCAATCGAGCAAAAGTCTCTTCCGCAGTTTCTTTCTGCTGAGTTTCACGTCTTGCAAATTTCAATACCTCATCAATGCTGTACCGAATGAACAACTGGTTGTCCAATGTGTTGGCATGTATGTTAGCCTTAAACGATTGTGGGCTAGTCGATGTCGTGAAAAAGCACGTTCTACCGCAGCTTCACTGATAGCAATTTTCTTGAATGTGTTGTGCAAGAGTCGATGAAAAGGGTATTTACTGAGAACCACGGTTTTTTCCAGGTAAATCAAATCACTGATCGCATTTTGGATGATGGAAGTAATGCGGACACCCACGAATTGAATACAGTGTAGTCGTCATCGGTGGGTTCAAAGAGTACAATGCCAGTCTCATGATGAGATGTTTTATTTTCTTGAGAACGACTTGAAGACATTTCGTGACAGATCCGAGAGAACTGCTGATGAATTGACTCAAGCGAAATTCGTAGATTTTTTGGACATCTGATAGACCAGGATTATTCACACGTGAAGACACTTGAATGCATTGATAAGATCAAAAACATTGGATCCATCCTTCAGTATGTTCAAGATCTGCTTGCAGGCTTCGGAAAGAAGGCGCTTAGTTTGGTCGACCCGCATAAGTTCAAATTCGGTACTAATATTCATCATTTTGATAGCCTTTTCGATTGCATCCAAACGTGCCGTCCAGTAGTTTGGAGAGTAGTGAGGTAAGAATCCTTCTCTAACATATGAGTCAATGTGTGAAAGTGCCTTCTTTGCTATTTCGATTTTCTTGAATACGTCTTTGATTATCAAGGTGAACAAATGAGCAGCACACCTGACATTCAATATACTGCGGAAGAGACTTTTGCTCGATTGGAAGAAGATTCTGATTAAAATTAACTTGTTTAATAAAAAGTTTCGTTGTCAGAAAGCGTTTTTTCTTGACGAGCTGTGGACGGCGCTGTGCACATCTCACAAGATGCTGTACACGAGCAGCGGCTTTTCCCTGTTGATAATTTCCAATGCTTTTTGTACGCTTCGCGCATTGTCTGCGACCGCAGCAACAACTCGAGAATCTCCTAGTGTCTTCAAAGTATCAAGAATGACGTTCATACCTTGAATCTCGTTGGTAATAATTTTCCTCCATTCTTCCACCATAGTTGAAACTCTTTCCTCAATCTTCTTCCGAGATTTTATGGCGCACGGATAAGCCCATTGAAAACAGTGGTCTTAACAGTATTAAACGGTAAAATATGGTTAGAACAGCAAGCAGCAATAGTCTGTCGTTCCAGGGCTGGCAGATTTGGTAATTTTTTCTCGCTGGTTAACGGAACGGCAAAGTCCGTAATCTTAGGTTTCTTTGACTTTACCTCCTCCAATTTATCGCCATGCTTTAGATGGATATGGTTCCGTAATTTAAAAGAATGTTTTTTGGCCGATTGGAATGTTATTTCCGTGGCGCAGTAGTGCTTACATTTCCGTTTGTTGGGCGGCACAACAATAAAATGGCTCTCGCACATAGATGACATAACACGTATCTGAAAACAAACACTGGTTTATTCATTGCTGCTGTGCACGGCCTCCTATTGGCCGTTCCAGAAACGGCCACAAGCTGTGGATGGCGCTATGCACAGCGCGGCCGTTCCCAGCCCTGGCGATAACACATTGATATGACAATCAAGAAGAATTAATGAAATACTAAACATTGCATCAAAAATATAGTGATTTTAAGCACAGATGAATATAGAAACACTTACTGACGACGACCTTCTTTAGCCAAAGGCTCATCTAAAAAAATTGAGTGAAAATTTATGAAGAAGAAAAAATGCCTGCATTTTTCTCATCATCATCGTCTGCTTCATCATCGCTATGAAGAAGTGCACGTTTTCGTTTTCTTGTAGCTGCGTCTTCAAAGGGTTCATCGAGACTTTCATCAGAGTCTAAATACAGAGTCATCATTTTGTAGTCATGTAATTAATCTACCAAAGAAATAGGATCAATGCAAGTATTCGCCATTGATTGAAAAAATTTGCAATTTCTCAAAATACTCACAAATATCTCACATTACACAATTTCGCATTATAGTAGAAACTTCAAACCTACTAAATCATTCAATCCAGAACATTCATGAAATTATATATTATATTATAACACTCTAATTATTATTATTATTATTATCCTTGCATCTCACAGCTTCATGCTGGTATCCCTCTCAGCTCGGGGAACTCACCAGTTCCCAGGGAGTCTGAGAGCTTTCCTCAGGACTCTAGCTGTTCCTAACAATGCTGCCTTCTGTGCTACTGCTCCTCCCCACTTTGGTACTCCCAACTCCTCCAAGTATCTCTTATGCTTCTTACTCACTGCTCCTAGTGCGCCTACTACTACCGGGACTACTTCAACTTTCTTTAACTTCCACAGCCTTTCTATTTCCTCTGCTAACTCTCTGTACTTGTCTATCTTCTCTTTCTCCTTGCTTTCTACATTCCTGTCCTTTGGTACTGCTATGTCTATTACTGTTCCTAATCTTTTCTCTTTGTCTACCACTACTATGTCTGGCCTCCGTGCTTCTATCACTTTGCTCGTCTGTATGTTGAAATCCCACAGTATCTTAACCTTCTCATTTTCTATGACGCCCTGTGGCTTGTGCTCATACCACTTGTCTCCTGCTTCTAACCCATGCTGCCTGCTCAAACTCCAATGTACCATTCTTCCCACCTTGTCATGCCTGAACTTATACTCATTCTGGGCCAACTTCTCACACCCTGCTATCAGATGATCTACTGTCTCCGACTCTTTCTTACATAGCCTACACTTATCACTTACTTCTGCTCTTCTGTCTATATGCTTCTTCACCCAGTTTGTTCTTATTGCTTGCTCCTGTGCTGCCATTATTAGTGCTTCTGTTTCTCTCTTCAGTCCTGCCTTCTTTAACCACTTGTTGCTCTCTTCTCTATCACACTTTTCTGTGTTCCTCCAGTATTCTCCATGCATTGCCTTCTGCCTATACCTTGTTTGTCTCTCTGATTCCATCCTACTCTGGTATATCTTCTTTCCTTCACTCTCAGTTCTTATCTTCTTTAACTCCTTAGTGACCTCTAGTAGGGACCCCTTAGGTTGCTCTTCTACATATTCCTTTAGCCCTAGTGCTTCTGCTTCTACAGTCTCCTCCACACTTAGCAGCCCTTTACCTCCCTTATGCCTTGTCATGTACAGCCTATCTACATCTCCATTGAGGTTGAATGCTCTCTCTGCTGCTAGTATCTTCCTTGTCTCCCTGTCTAATTCCCTCAGTTCATTCTTATTCCACCTAACTATTCCTGCCGAATATCTCAACACTGGTATCGCCCACGTATTAATTGCCTTTATGCTGTTCTGCCCATTCAATGCTGACTTCTGTAGTACCTTCCTTACTCTCCTCTTGTACTCTTTCCTTAGCCTCATCTTCATTTCCATGTGATCTGTTCTGTCCTTCTCTATTACTCCTAAGTACTTGTACCCCTCCTTGACTTCCTCAATCTTATCCCCACTGCTTGTCCTCAAGCCCTCCCCATCCACACACTTGCCTCTGGTCATTGTCACTGCTGCACACTTTCCTAATCCAAACTCCAACCCTGAATCTCTGCTTGCCTTCTCCAATGTCTCCACTTGCTTCTGCAACATCTTCCTTGAACTAGCATACATCTTCAGGTCGTCCATGTACCACAGGTGACTCACTGCTCTACCATTCTTCTCCATCTTATACCCTATGCCTGTCTCCTTTAACTTTTCTGTTATAGGTATTAAGCTAAATACAAACAGTAGTGGCGCTAAGCTGTCTCCCTGGAATATGCCCCGCCTAAACCTCAACCTATGCCAATCTATCTCAGTCTGCCACTTTGCCATCCATTAGCCTCTAATGTCTTCAATACCCACTTATGTGAAATGCTGTCATATGCCTTCCTGTAATCTATCCATGCCATTGCCAAGTTTGTCTTTTTTCTTTTACAATTCTCCACCACTGCCTGGTATATCAACAACTGATCTTTGCATCCTCTTGTCTTTGTCCTACATCCCTTCTGCTCCTCTGGTATCAACCTATTCTCTTCTTGCATTATTATTATTATTATTATTATTATTATTATTATTATTATTATTATTATTATTATTATTATTATTATGGCGCTGAATAGCTGAATTTCGGGAATTTTCTTGCATTCAGCGCCTTTTGCAATATTTGGCTTCAGTTGTTATTCGATTTCAATGAAACTTGGATCGTAGCTTCTCAATGCAATGCTTTGATTGTGCCTTAAGTTTGAGCAAGATAGGGGCTTTAGCTTATAAGTAATAGGCTTACAAATTTTGGCAAATTGAACTACTATGATGGCCCTAAAAATAACTAAGGATCTATTATAAGGGCGCTTAATATTTTATTGAAATTTCTTAAATAATATTAGTACATCTTACTGTTAAATGATAAACTAGATGATGACATACAACAATCAATACATTTGAACAATTTTTCCCACACTTACATTGGTTCTTGAAGTAATAATTTTACCCAGACAGTCTTAGCAAAATCAGCTCTTGGGTTTGCTTAAACTAACTTGAAAAGCACTTTCTCGATGTAAAATAAAGCTTAGAAGGGAATAAAAGCACTCCGAAGTCGATAGGAGCATTATTCGCAGCACAATTAGCATTTCCCAAATGTCATACCCCTAATGAATTTTTTAAGGGAATGACCATAATAAAACGTTGATTGTGCAGCTAATAATGCTCGGATCGACTTCGGAGCAATTATATTCTTTTCTAAATTACATTTTATATCTAGAACAAACTTTTAAACTTATTTAAGGGAAAGCCTAGTTCAAAATTGTTTGATTCAGTAACGTTTTACATTATCCTGTCCCTACAATGGTTCATGTTAAGATCCCTTAAAAATATCGGAATAGATCGCTTCTAAAAAAACAATGGAAACAATTTTTAGATGAAAAATTTAATGTAGTTTGAAGCTGAACAATATTTGCTAAGCAAAGTTTTCGTATGGCCGTGATGCTAAACGCTTTTTATTAAAAAATACTCAAGATATTATTGTATTCCGAAAATTCAATATGGATGTAACTCATTCCTTAATCTATTTCATATATACCAAAAAAATCAGTCGTTTTCAAAAATAGTAATAGCATTGAGCGCTATTATAATAACAATAATAATAATAAAAATAAGAGTTATGTATATAAAATCTACAAACTAACACGACAAAAATACTTACAAAACTATTTACATATGCATTATTAATTAAAAGTTAGTTTTAAAAATAATTGTGTTTATAATTTTTTCTCACATTTTATATCGATACTTAATTCATTCCATAAGATTGAACATCTGAAGGAAAATGCATCTTGACGATTATTGACACTAAAAAGTGTTTTACTTGTAATCCAATTATTGAGTGAACTTAATTTATGAATCATACATAGAGATTGATACTGAATAAAGTAACTCGGGGCTAAAATATCATATGATGATCTTAATTGTGTAATAGACTCATGCTTTTCAATATAATTCAGTGTTCTAAGTGACCAGTTAAAAATTTTTGATAGTGATGAACGTTTTTGCGATGTTATATTTTGAAAGAGAAATGCACAGTAATAAAATTGACTTAGCACAAATGAATTAAGTAATTCTACATGAAAGGTGTTTCCTACATTATGCAGTTACTTAGAACAGAATAGGTTGATACCAGAGGAGCAGAAGGGATGTAGGACAAAGACGAGAGGATGCAAAGATCAGTTGTTGATAGACCAGGCAGTGGTGGAGAATTGTAGAAGAAGGAAGACAAAGCATAATGCTATAAATATAATGTATAAAAGATAAACTCATCCAAATATATTAAATGAACTATTTTTGGACGTTGCCAAACTAGTATTATACCGAAGGTCATCCAAATATCGAAATGCACTATTTTGTATCTCTATATTTAACAATAGATATAAGTCGGTATAGTAAAACCCAAATTGGTATAAAAGTCACATTAATGCACTACTTTTAGACGGACTACTTAAGGCGCTGAAAATTTCATTTTGAGGCCATGCACGCAACTTTATACTTATCCACCATTTTTTCATATTTTAAAGGGTTAAAACCTATAGATAGGTAAAATTTGGATT
>CABFPE010000162.1:594477-608909 GCA_900660155.1 Hofstenia miamia | reverse complement strand
AAAAATTTTTTTTCCCTTAAATGCCCTTTTTTCCCTTTTTTTTTTTTTTTTTTTTTTTACTTTAAATGAAACTTATTGCTTAAGTCGGCAACAATTCGGGAGTGCTTTCATTAGCAGGGGGCGACACGTTGCTTCTGGGGGTCTTTTGACTACCCAGTCCGAATTGTGGTTCATTAAGTTATGTATACGGTTACGTATAAGGAAATAATAAATCTCTCGTTCGTATTTCAACACGTACATGCACTTATAAAACCTTACACTCTGATGATACCATGCCATTGGCTAGCACGAATATCTGGCAATTACAGATTATTTAATAGTGAGCTGAGAGATAACAATGAAAATGAGAGTTTGTATTTTTGAAGTGAGATAGAAATTAAGCAAGTGAGACAAATAGGGTAGCACCAGTCAATAGGTTGAGCACTTTACTTCTGGATGTTCCGCTTCGGCTGGAAGCCATAGGAATTGGTCATCTTGGTTCTTACCTAAAAGTAGTTCTGTTACTTGGATGAATTACCAATGTTATATCTATATGTGATAAGTTCTCTGTTAACCTGTTTCTTGGAATCGTGGCTGTTCAGTAAACGCTATTCAAACCTTTTGTGGAGTCAATTAAGTTTCTAGTTAAGTTTTCCTACCAGCCACCGATTCTACATAATTATATTGGGATCATGGGCACTTAGGAAAGAACCCCTTGGAATTTTTAAATCACAGTTTATTTACTACTAGCCATTTTGTGAACATACCTTGAACTACCAATTTTGAGGCTTGTTCTCAATGCATTGTTTCAGTGAGTATATCTCTTTGCTCATAAATAAATTTTTACAAAGGGATTTGTCTACAAATAATAATGGACTGAATCTTTTGCAGCATTAGGTCAAAGCAGTCATTTTCACTCCATTAAAATGATAATGTGGTGTTATGAAATTTGCAATTCTAATATAGACTCAAATCACCCTTCCTATTTCACCACTACACATATCAAGTGCGAAATTTAAAGCAGCAACATATCTATTGCTCTAATCTACTGTCAAGTGAGTCATATCTCCTATTAAAAAAATTGTTGAAAAAAGCAAAAATTATTAAACAAGCCTCATCACTGATAGTAATATATATGTCAGCATTGATTTTTCTTGTTATGTGAATGAACCTGTTAAATTATTGGTTTGAAAATATATTATTTGCATCCCATAGCTTTTGAATTATTTTGAACTATGATTCCATGTGATATTAGCAATATTAGCTAACACATCAAAATATTGCCTACTGTTCTTGATTGTATAGTAGTGATTTATAGTTTGAACCCAATAAAACCTGACTCAACATTGGGTTTCAGGGCAATTTACTAACCACCAATTTCCTTAAAATAATATACAATAATACAATTTTAGTAGCTGTGGAAAATATCAGACTATTGCTTCTACTATAAATTTATGCATCACTATGAATGAGCACTAAGAGCATGGAATTTAATAATACAAAGAGAATTCTCAGGACCAATTATTTCATTATCTGCTAATTACATCTGTATTGCTAGTTATATTTATTACTCCATAGTGCAATTGCTAAACAGCAATCCTTGTCAGGATACTTTTGAGATAGTACTAAGCAGTACAAATCAAGTTCACAAGAAGTGACATCAAATATTGATTTCATTCACTGTTGATGATATTCATTTTAAAACATTTTATGATTGATTATTTTCAACTAAATTCAAATGTTTCAATTTTTTTTAGTAAGGATGGGTCAGATATGTAAAATTTTGAAGTTATCAATCATTATTGTATGATATTCTACTCATTAGAAATCACTATAGTAAATATGAAATACACACCTTAGAATCAAACTTTGTATTTACAGTATTTCAAATAATTATTTGCTCAAAATCTACCCAGTGGTATAGTATATAGATGTAAAATTTCAAAGATCTTGTGGTTAATATTTTTTTACTGTTAAAAATCAAGATAATAATAAATGCAGGAGAATGTGAAATATCTATATTCTTAAGAAGATCTGTTTTGAACCATTGAAATGCTGTTAAAAACATCATTGCTAACATTACAATTAACCACAAACACATCATTTGCAGAAATATACAAATTGGACAACCAAGGGCTAACAAAAAAATAATCAACTTCAAGAGCCTAATTTCATAAATTATACTTTCAAAAATTGGATAGGTTTTATACCAATTTGTTGTACTTTGATTAAACCTCTTAATAGAATGGATTCCAATAAACAATATCAATTTTTTGGACATTATATGGCATTGTAAGTTAATACTGAATAATATATTTTATAAAAAAGTGTTCAATAAAAGATCAGCATGAGCTGGAAATCCATATTTTGAGGTTATCTACAGCAATTGTAGATATTAAAATTCGTCACCCACTCCTTCTAACAGGGATATATGAGTACCCATAATTTCAAAATTTTATTAGCCTGTCCTCTACAAAATTTATTTCAATTGTGAAGAACTGAAAGTCAATCAAAGTCTGCAAACTAAAATCATATAGCATTTCCTCAAGGGTTTTGGTAGTTTTTCTTAGATATCAGTAATTTTTTTTGAGACAATGGCCTCCTAGAATCCTTTTATATAATTTGCAAATGTTGGATTTCATTAATTTCATCAAAGTTACCAAGCTTTATTGCAATGCTCAATCACATCTAAGAATATACAGTACTGCTCAAAAGTATGGCAACACTTCAGAAAATACTATGTGTTTAAAAGAAATAGGTACATACATATTAATAAAAAATTTCAATGCAAATATAATGTAATGTAAATGCATTTAGTATGCAAAATGTCTATAAATCACTCACAATAAGTATTAAGTGACAATATTTAATAGCTCCACCATTGTTGGCGAGGCATAATGCCAAACATTTTGGCATTGAATCTATCAACTTTTTGCAATATGAAGAGTGATGTTCATAGACATTTTGCAAACTAAGTACATTTACATTACATTATATTTGCATTGAAATTTTTAATAAATATGTATGTATCTATTTCTTTTAAATACATAGCATTTTTTAAAGAGTTGCCAAACTTTTGAGCAGTACTGTATTATACATTATATAATAAGATATTTGAAAAATTATGTAGGGTGACATTTGATTTTAAAATAGGTGCTGACAGTATTCCTATATCCACTACAAGGTTGTCTTTAAACTCTTAATGATGTCAATTATTGAAGACTAGACATTTTGGCCATATGATTCCATTTTGATCATTTAAAGCATATATTCAACTCTTACTTGTGTCAGGAGTAAAAGAAAATATTCTATATGAACTTCTCTAAAAGTGATACTTGATAAGGAGTACTTACCAGCTTTATATCAAGCTCGAATTTGCTGTAAGCTGGTTAATAAAGTTGGCTATGTAAAAGAATTTAGGATTTTAAGCAACAAAAAAAATAAATATTTTCATTACATTGCAACCTAGTTTTTTCATCATACCATATATGAACTTTGAATAAACCCATTCAATTCAAATTACTGCTTACCAATCCAAAAATTGGCTGTATTTATACTACAGTTTGAATGTCAACTCTCATAACTCAAACCAATTCATCTCATATCAGGTTTCTTGTGTTCTCATTGTTTATCAAAATTCAAAGTTAACTTTACAAATTCCTTTTAATAAAATATAATTAATTTATTTTTCAAAAGTTTTTTTGATTATTATGTATAAAATCAAAATACAAAGCTATGATGACACTTCACAAAGTAGTTTTAGTTTAGCTTTCACTGTGTTCTACTGGTTTGTCTTCAACAGAAATATCATCATTTGGAGAAGATTTTCCTATTACACTCCATACATCTGACATAGTGACTGCTCGTTGTGGTCTTTTGCTTTTCAAAAAAGTCTTCTTTAAAGAATCTTCACTTGCAGATACATTAGGAGTTAAGTTTAGGTATGAAAATTTTTTCTGACGATTTTTCTCTTTCACCCAATCTTGATAGGATAACTTCGACTTATTTTCTTTCTCTGCAACATCTGCATGTTTACTTATATTAGCAGGGGAAGGCTCACTAACTAATTTTTTATACGTATAATCATCTTCTGTATCTGCTTCTCGAATAAGTCGTTCTAAAACATTCTCATTTGCTATGCTCTCACTCAATTTCTTTTGCTCTTGTCTATTTTTAAGTTCTTCTTGAAATTTTAACCGAATGTGTTCCTGTTTGGTAATGTTGCCAACATATTCTTCTTGATAAACCCGAGATTTACTATTCTCCCTTGTCTTCTTTTCCCTTTCCTGTTTTAGCATCTTAGATTTTTGCTCTTTCCATCTTGCAAATGCTTCTTCATTAATTTTTCGTTTTTCTTCGTCATTACATTTGGAATGTTTCAACGATTCAAGTCTTTTTTTCTCATCCTTTCGAAGTTCTTTATTTTTCTTTATAATCCAATCTTTAAATGATTGCTGATTTTTCTCTAAAAGCTCCCCATCATTAGCGTTTTGCTTTTGTGGTCTTTCCGAACTGCGTATTTTTCGTTTCTTATGCACCCATTGATCATACGCAAAGCTTGCTTCCTGACGTCTAGCTATTTGAGCATCAATAACATTCTCTAAGTTTGTCAGTTGAACACTATGAATGCGCTTCTCTGTTTTTCTCTTCATTCTTTGCTCATAGTTCTTTTTACGTAGCCACATCAGCAGTTGCGGATTATTTGAATTTTTCAAATGAGTATCACTCAAATTTGTAGGATTTACTCTAATTTTTTCTCCAAATTGTTTATTTCTCTCAAGATGTTTAGGCGCTGAACGTGATTTTCTACTTCTGAATGCAAGGGTTGACTTTTGTTTAACACTATCAGAGTTTTGTGTTGATTTGCGCTCGGATGATTCATTTATAGAATCTTCGGATTCGAAGATTGAGTCACTATAGAACCCATCGAGAGATTCTTCTCGATGTCCTTCGTCAAGAGATTCAGAGTCTGTGGGCGATATTGAATCCTAAATATCAGCGATTAAATATTTAAATACTATTTTTGTAATGAGCAGGTGCATGCCTTGGGGTTAAACAGGATCGTTTAGTCCGATGGAATTTATTGTTCTCAGTCCCACAGTACTGCGATCTGACACCTAGAACCAAAATCGCTAGGACTGGGACCATAGGTGTAAACTGGTCAGGTCAACCGGCGTGACCGGCACAGATCGGGTCGGGTCAGTATTTTATGAAATAAAGGTTGAGTGAATGGCAATGATTTAGTTTCTGAAGATTTATTAACTTCTAGATTTCATACAATATATTCTAATTCTTTTACTGTAGAAACCCTAAATTTCAACATCTACTTACAATTTGATTGACTAAGTTTTGAATTTTAGGAAAATTGAAGTTACCTAATTCTTTAAATTTCAACATTTCAAAGTCGATTCCAAAACAACTCGTCATATTGAAGACCCTGTTGTCATTCTTCAAGCTAATAAAAAACCTAACACCTTATAATACGATTGAAATACCAGGAATTACTCATAAACAAAATTGAAGATCAAAACCTTACACATGTGTCAAGCATAAGAAAAACGTTTTAAAAAATCCTTCATTACTATCGCCCGTCGAACCTGGAAATCGCTACCTAAAACTATTAAAGTCTTTGAAAAAATACAAACTTTTAATAAGCATTTAAAAATCTTAAATATATTTCTGGTAAATCTTTGCTAGAATACAAACTGTATATGGATGACTACGCGATAATTTGTTATTAAAGCAGTGCTATAGTAATTTATTCATAGCCTGTAATATTTGTTTTTGTAATTTATGTCATTGATGCTATTCATATAAATCATTAGTTATTTAATTGTCAACATTAATTTTAATAAAGAATCTCTTATCCTATTTTATCTAAAATGTCTTATGTATATATATATATATATATATATATATATATACACACACGATGTATATATATATTTAGCCATACCTCGTATGTATGAATATTATACATACACACGAGGTATGGCTAAAAAGAAACAGGACTGACATCACATATTGCGCCACATGATTAATCATAGGTAATCAACACTTTTACAGTGTGGCATAACATGTGTTCTTTGATTAACAGCTGTTTAGACACAATAACGATAACGCAATTGATTAATTGTTGAGAATTAACATTAAATTTTCTATCAAACTTGGAAAAAACAGCAACGGTGACCTTACGTGATGTTTATGGAGATTCTTCTATGGTCAGAACAAATTTTTTTGAATGGTATAAGCGATTTGTGGGAGGCAGAGAAGATGTGGAGGATAATCTGAAGTCAGGATAGCCTTGCACTTCCACAACTGATACCAACATCGAGAAGGTTCGGCGTCATTGCCAACGAACTTGAGATGGACAAAGAAGCGGTCCGCACCATTTTGGCTGACATTTATATGGTTAGCTCTGATGTTAAATCTCTTTTCACTAATATTCCAGTCACAGAAACGATTGATCACATATGAAATGTGATTCCAAAAGATACTTTGCCAATTTCTCACAGTTCAATTAAAAGGCTCCTTCGTTTTTATTAGTGGACATATATATAAACAGATTGATGGAATGGCTATGGGTTCACCCTTGAGCTCTACAATTGCTAGTTTCGCAATGGACATAATTGAATGTGAATTTGAAGGCTATGAATTTCTATGCTATAATAGAGAAATTGACGACTTTTTTGACTTTATATATATATAGCACTTTTTCATGTCAACAATTTTCCTCACCGGCTTACATTTATTAGTGGGACTAATAATGAAGGAACAAGTACCACATATTTCAGAATATTAATCATAGTTTTTGATAATGTTGGTAAAAATAGAAGTTATGCGTGATACTAATGGGACTATTTCTTGGGGCCGAATCCAATGGGACTGGAACCAAGAAAATCGTAATCCTGCAGAACCCTAGAATACTTCCCTAATTTTTATTTCTTGGGAAATGCATTACTGGAATAGTTTATTAAACTTTATCATTACATGGAACGGATTCAGTGAATTGGATTCATATCTGCCATGCTTACAAAATTTATCCATTTTTTATGCATTGACTTCCTGTGAGTACACTCCGTATAAACAAGATGCTTATATTTCATGTAACTGTTACTGTAAAGAACTTAATAATAAAATAATTCATTGTTGTACCTAATGTAACAAATGCATATATATGCTAAACCACAACTGGTGGAGGAGACCAGATCCTCACGCAGCGCGTCCCCGACAACACAGGCAACTACCTTGCACCTACGCGTGGTGTTTACCATTTGCATGGACAATTACTGGGAAGTAATATATTATATATCAAGTTATGTATAAAAATAAGGTATTATGGTAAGCTATAGTTTATGAAAACTAAAGTACGACCTTTTTTTTAAGTGATGAACTTTGACATTTTCTTCCTCTTTCAGAAGAGGTGAGGTTTGCTTCTGATAAACAACGCTGTTGTAAATCCATGGTTCGTCGAAAAAACTCTTCCCGCAAAGCTACATGTTTTTCTAGGAATTCGTTTAATAGTTCTTCCTCAAGGCTTCGGTAGTTTGAGAGAACGCTCTTTGGAAGTACTCGTGCGGAAATAACAGGCCGATGTTTTCTAGAATTTAGCAAATTTGTACAAAATTCCCTTGAATATCAAGGTTATAAATTGGTTGTGTTGTATTTTTACGACAGTGGAAAGGTTTGTATTTGTAAGAACAGATGATAGTTCCGGTTGGGTTGGATTGTGTTTGGTAAAATTTCCTAAAGATGCAGCCTATTCACTTAAGTAAGTGTTAAGGTGTTAAGGTTAAATATATGTGTTGTATATGTTGATATGTAAGAGAAGATTACATTTTCTTAGAAGTGAAATGATTTGATGTCGTCTGTTTGAAGATATATTTTATCAGCATTTCAATATATTAGATCATGTGAATAGGTGGATTGGATTGGTTTGGGTTTGGTCAGATTTTACAAGTTCCTATCTGGGTTGTTTGCAGCACTGAAAAACCTTCGAAAATTATATTTTTAGAGACTAATCACATACCCGTTGAACTTTTTGGTACGGCTTTAAATGGAAATACCATTTTCTACATTTAGAAAAAAATTCTTCAAATATATTATGAAATTTGAACATCGTAAGACATGTATACATCAATTGATGAACTTGCCTGCATTAATGTTTAATATTTTGTAGTAAAGTGTATTTCTGTACTTGAAAAAATTTAATTCTCACCACAACTAATTTTCAGGTAAATATAAGGATTAATTTCAACTGTTTCCCAAACCCATTGAGGCTGTTCAAGATTATGAATGGTCTTAGCTCTTAGAAATTTGATAGTATTGACTTATGTATCAGATTCGATTCTAAGAAGAAACTGCTCTTCTACAATTCTAATGAATGATTTAAAATTTAGACTTGAGATAAATGAGACCAATTGAACCATTGAATGTACACATTATGAGAGCAGTCCATGTGCAAACTGAAATATACAAAACATATTACTACAAACTTTAGGTTAGATTGATACATTAATAAGCAATTATAAAAATAATGCTTTCAAGTTTGCACTTTTGGCTTTGAGAAGGAAAGTTTGCAAAGTAATTATTGTGGCATTTTTTGGAGTACGTAGAATTGGTTATTTTATTAAATGGAACGAACTTCTCTTCAAAGAATGGCAAGGACAACATTTGCACCAATGTAAGAGTAAGCACGTAAAAATGCTCATTTCCTTTTGTTATTAAAAGCCTTGTTTCTCGGATGTTAATTTTTGTTTTAAAAACATGAATCAGGGTAACATTGAAATTCAGTTGCAAGATAAAGACTGAAAAAAACATTTCTTTGTAGAAAGCGCTTTAAATATCTAAAAGTTTATTGTTTCCATTAAAAATATTTTTCCAAACCTGTGGACCAATGTGGGAAACGGGTCGATTTTTTTAACAGAGATTCCACAGGGCCAGCGTAACAATAACCTACGAACCTTCTCCATCCCGTTTAACAATGACTCGTGACCCGACAAAACCAACCTAACACTGACCCATTGTTCGACCTGATCAAACAAAGATTACTAGTATGACATGCAGGAAAATATTTCAACATAAAAGTGTCAATAAAAACAGTACAAAATCAATAAAAAATACAAGAATAATTAAGATCATTTAATGTTTAAGAATTTCAAGAATTCAAATGTTTGACTTGTTAAATTGTTCCTTGTGTTTGTTCTGCCACCCAACGATTATAAATGACAGTGCAAAACGAACCGACGAGTAGGATCTACCCGTTTTTCACCAATCTATTAAGAACTTAGCTAGGAAATATAGTAAATGCAGAAAAATCTTACATGCAACCAACAAACCAAAATATGGCAAAGCGTGTCGACACAAGTGGAAAGGAGTCCTACTTTTCAGAAAAATGCTAGGCTGCTCTTTGAATTTTTAAGCAATTTGATGTACATTAGATATTTTGGGTTATGTTATATAATTGTTTTTGTTTCCTTTTCGAAAGTGACGAAAACTTTTGGGACAATATATATTATAAATATTTTTATCTGGGTAATTTTACTCAATTTTGCTTTAGTACAAATAGTTTGCTAATTTCTACAGCTTTTTTGAGCTCGAAGATTGATGAGACATGTAGAAGACTAAAAGTAACATTTATGTAATTATATATATGTAATTGCATTTAGCATTTAATTCAAAATAGTGTGATTGTAACAAAATATTGAAATAGTACACAATTGTGCTTTAGGATGAACATGTTATCTGCACTAACTTCTCAAGCCTTTGTGTAAAAAATGTGTTTCATTTTACATACAAAAAGATCTTTTACAAAACTAGCAAACAAGAAACAACCATGGTTGCTTGGAATACTAACATTACTAGAATTTACTATATTTAATGGTTTGTATCAAATATGTTACATACCGGGTGTTCCAAAAGTTTTAGTACAAAGAATAAAACGAAATTTTCATTCCTATTTTCGACGAAACCCAGCAATGCACTACCAGCAAGATGGAGCCTCCCCTCATCATTCAAGGGCAGCCAGACAAATTCTTGATGACAAACTTAATGGCCGGTGGATTGGTCGTCGAGGGCCAATAGAGTGGCCCGCAAGGAGTCCCGATTTGACTCCTTGCGATTATTGGTGTTGGCCCTACCTCAAGTCATTGGTTTTGAAAACAATCATCGTTTTGCAAGCTTGAACGAGTTGAGACAAGCAATTGAAGCAAATTTTCATGCTATTCCACTAATACAATATCGCGATTCAATGAGAAATTTCCAGCAGAGGATTCATTTCTGTAATGATGCAGAAGGTGGGGTCTTTGAATAAACGATAAATGAATTGTTGTGTCAATGAGCTTTTCATAATTGTCTAAATGTTTCTTCTAACGTTCCTTTTAACGTTGGACATAAATCATGTTTTTGTATTTCAAGTACATGAATCATATGTTATCTATTGTAACATTTTTTTTATTTCTGTACTAAAACTTTTGGAACACCCGGTAATTTTGAAGTACACCCTCATTAATGCATTTAACTATAATGCTACCTGCTGTTTGTCTAAAACCCATGTTAGTAATCATCACAGATTAGCCAACCAAATACTTCATCAATTCTTTTAAGTTAGTATTATTTAATATACATTTTTTACTTAAGTAGAGACATCACTTGTAGACATTACTTTAAGGTCCCCAGCAATCTTTCAGTAAATTCGAGTCGTTATGAGTTACTTCAAATTCCCCATATGTCATATGTGGAACCTTTCTGTAAAAACTATCCTCCCTATCCGACCTGCATTATTTTTTAGTTGACCCGGCCTGGAGATTTGGAAAATATTAAATTATAATCTTACAGCTGACCGAGTAAACAAATAGAGCCCAATAACTGCAAGATCTCAATAAATACTTGTAAAGTATGGAGACTAAATAATTGAAAAACGATTTTGTTGCACATATTTGGATTTTACAATTTTATATAGGGCAAAAAAATCTGCAAATGGAGAAATACTTTTTTAAATTGGAGGTTGACAAAGCACCTTGACCCGACCCAACCTGTTGTTCTACTCGTCAAACTTCCACCTATACCATATGAAAGGATTGGTTCTTAAATTAAGTTGATTCCATTCTTGTCTCTACCAGATTTGATCCTATTACTCAGTTTCATAATATATGTCTCTACATATAGGCTTCATTTTCCAGCCACCAATAAAATTTAAAAGAGCAAGTAAAAGGTATACCATAACTTCGACGCAGTTTTTGATCTCCGATAAGTTACAGTTTAGATTCATATATCGAACTACTGCTATCAATATATTTTCTATACGTTCTGAAAAATAGTCTAACACAGTCTTTAGCATTATTAATGATCCATTGTGTATTCTTTTAACGCAATAATCATTGCATTCATTTTTTTAGAAATATCTGTTTTAGAATGTAATTTTTAATTGTTTAATTCTTCGCTCCATTTAAAATGGATGATTTCTGGCCAATCGAACGAATTTGGCGTCATCTCGTGAATGGTGTCTTCAGCGAATGGCCCTACCACAAAGCGATGCGGAATGGAAATCGCGAATTCAAGCTGCTTGGAATTCCGTTTCCAAAGACTTTTTACTCCATGAAAATCCCACCCGACTTCACGAAATTTCAAACAATCAAGGTGAAAAATTCATCCGTCATGGCGCTGCAAAAATTCTGAGAAGAAATGTCTTTGCCCTGTTTGTTTCAATGGTGATGATCACGAATTTGAAATGATGCTGTTGGAATTAAATGACGATTATGATGAGTGTTAATGAATGATTCGATATCTATGTTAATTGCTTTTAGATGCACATATACCATGAATATATAATTTTTGTATCAATATGCTTTCTTTTCATTAACAAATGTGTCGAAAAATACGTCGGTTTGAATAATTTAACGTTAATAGAAAACAGCGTCGAAGTTACGGTACACCCCTTACTTCATGTCGTTCTAGCTGCGTTTTTCCCATGTTGATATCAACATCAATATCTAGCAGGGCCATTTGAATAAGACCCGGTGTTATTTTACCAATTTATCACTTTTCATGCAGTTGGCGGGATATGGCAAGAATTCTTGAAATGGGATTATGCATAAGATCATTATGTAGCTTCAATGCTATGATTTGCTTCAGAACAGATTCTTATATTTTCTCTTTCTTTGGCATTAGATCAAACCAAGTCTCACTACACACAGTTTTTGATAAAAAAGAAATTTTCAACTGAACTGAGTTTTTTCATTATCATTATACCGTAAATTGGGTATTAAACAGCTGAATATAGTCATTGAACTATAATGAAAAACCTCTTGCAATACAAACATGAAACTCAATTAAAGACCGAAATATTGATTAAATGTTTCAAGTACGTAAAAAGACTTTCGCATTTTTCCGAAGAAAGTATACACATACAATGTTCTATAACTACTTCACGTTATATATATATATATATATATATATATATATTTCTAGAAAACGTTTTCAAAACTAAGATTTACAATTGAATAGTTTTATTAAAATAAATATTTTTAAATCGTAGGAAATAGTATTAGNTATATATATATCTAGAAAACGTTTTCAAAACTAAGATTTACAATTGAATAGTTTTATTAAAATAAATATTTTTAAATCGTAGGAAATAGTATTAGCGATATATGCTAGTTTGTGTGCATTCACAATGTATATACAATTCGAAATCTAGTATTTGGAAAATGTTTGTTTTATATATTATCAAAGAAACGCTTACGTTACATGAATAAAAGGCAATATTGTGTTAAAGCAATTTTCAATTCGATTTTGCTTAGCAACCAATTTTCATAACGTGCTTTATTAATACCGTGCAACCACATACGAAATTTTCTTAAATGCCTTATACTATTAAATAATCATTATCTCATTTTATTGCGAATGTTGCTGTGCAAAAAATAGATATATTCCAAATATAAATGTCATTTTATAAAAATATATAACAATAAAATTGAATATCAGCATTTTCAGTAACCATATCTTACATTTAGAATGTGTCTAGCAAAAGCTGATCAAGAAAAAGGTAACAATAATCATGCATTTAAGCAATCCAACTAAAATTGTTAAGTAATGGAATGATAATAATAAAATATTATTGCATGTGCAAAAACGAAGATATAGTTTCTTAGAATACGTAGAAATGGTCAACTTTGTCGAATGAAATTTCAATAGTATCCTAAAGAATATAATCCAAGGATTTTGTACAGATAATTTCGAAAACGAATATACATTCGTGTTCATAGTACTAGCAGAATTTGTAGAAAACTATATTTTGAACTTAAATAATGTTGAACAAAATCCATCTCCAAAGTAAGTAATGTGTTTATAAAGCAGATAAACCATTTATTTATCGCGAGCTTGTGAATAATCATTGCCACTTCACTGTTTTATTGATCTTATTGTGCATGGACGCAATCAATTATTCACAATTTTTTAACTAAACTAATGTTTCAAAAGATAATCTGAACAAAAACTCAGCTGTTTCATATATGAAATGCTATTTGCTCACTAAATTAAAATTGTACTGAATTATTGTAATTTCTAATACACGTAATTGAAGCATTCCTGTTAATTAGTCAAGGTTTACCTCTAGAATTTAAGAATTGAAATTTCTCACTTCAAAATATAGACATTTAAAATACTATAAGTTACAATTGATAAAAATATTCCAGCTAAAGTGAACTTACATAAAACCCATTACAGTATATCTATAACAGGCTTGATCAACTTTTTAATTTAGTTTCACATCATTGCAGCTGGCAAAAATGAGCAATAAATTATTTATTGCCTTGAATTATATTAGCAAAATTTTTGATATTATGACAAAATTTTTTATATTATTTAGCAAAGTCTTAAAAAATGTATGCAGATATTTTTAATAATTTGCAAAATTTTGTAAAAAATGCTTATTAACTGCATTGAGCAAACGAAACTAATATAAGCAGACCACGTAAATATATTAAGTATGCACGCTATTATATATAATTATATATATGCTGTAAATTGTGTGTTTTAATAATGAAATACTAATGCAGCCACCACCAATGGACAACTTGCGTGAAAAAAGTTGCATTAACTTCAAGTTTCTGAATTACATTACTACGATATCTCCTAAAATCTATAAAAAAAAATCCAACCTATGTAATTTAAAATATGTAGCTACAATGAAATATAATAATGATAAAAAATGTATTGCTAAAAACGAAGTAATCTGAATTCGCATATATTTTTATGTTTTCAAGATATTTTCACTTTTGGCAGATTTGCATAAATACGGTAATCTTTTGTAAACGTGATTTAGAAATGAAATTACGTCAAATTTCAAAATTCAAAAATACGACTTAATTTCTGTTACGTATTAATTTTTGAATTGGATTTTTAATGGTTGAATTGCAATATTAAAACAGTACTATATGTATATATATATATAT
>CABFPE010000162.1:565232-587966 GCA_900660155.1 Hofstenia miamia | reverse complement strand
GGGGGGGGGGGGGAGCTAGTATGTTTTTCTATAATGCACACCTTGTCTCAGCGTACCATTTATATACATTTATATATAGCTATATACTTGTAAGTTAAAAGGATTTGATCCAAACTTGGTTATTAGCTGGAGCTCCTTTATTCGTTTGTGTAAAATCAAATTTAATAAGTGGCTTAATTTTACACAATGTAGCGTACTTCTTCAGATTCTATTTAAAAAATATTTAATCAATCACTTAACTGAAACATTAAAATATCAACTGCAGTTGCCTTAGTAGATTATCCAACAATACTACATAATTTTCCATTTAAAAATGTCAATATTAATAAATTTCAGTGAAAAAATAAATAATGATATTTTATAGAACTCTATCAACATGCAGGCGTTAACAAGAAAAATTCTTGAAGAAAGAAATTTTTGAGAGTAATGTTTGTCGTCCATACATTGTTTGACTTTTGAAGATTTTAAATAAAGAATTGTCCAATCAGAGCAGATCTAATAAAAACGGCGTCTACACAATTCTTATTAAATCTTTTATTTATCTTTCAAAATGAAACTGAAATTGACTTCTCAAATAGTATGGAGTTTTATTCAAATGGTTTTCACTCATTTCAAAAATGTCATTGCTGCCCTTACCGCAAGATGCCTCTTCATTATATTTTCAATATATGCAATTGTTCAGGCTGAAAAGGCCGCTGGCGACTTCTACAAGTTTCTTTTTATTCCAATTGCGTTTCTAATGCTTGAAACTGCTTACAGCTGCTTGAAGCGAGTGGGCAATGAATATAGATGGTAAGTGTATACAGATAGTAGAACATATCAGTATTAATCTTCATTTTTCTAATATGGATTATATGAAAAAAGGGCATGCCTTAAAAAATAAACAACTTTTTTCTCGCGCTGACAGTTTTTGAAACATACTTTTTAAAAAATTTACAGCTACAATGTTTTTGCAAGACAAGATTTTATGAAAAATTTGTTGTAAGACAACTACTCTGATAGAAGAACTATGTGAATTGGTTGAAAAATACATTCACAATGATCTAACTTAGCATACTTTCTTCACAGATATGTATTTAATAGCCCTACACTGCAAAAGAAAATGTCAAGTGCCCTAGTTCAAAAATATTATTAGCATTTTTTGGCTATTCAAATCTCTCAAAGTTTTTTCTAATATATGTTTTAGAAAACGCGAATGACTAAATTTGTCCGTAGCAAAAACATTTTTCAACCCCACTACCGGTAAATATTATTTCGTAACTTTATGCAGAACTAATTTCTCTTCTTCATTGCTGCATAATAAAATCTGCCATGTGGTAAAATCTAGTATGTGAATCAATAGTTATTTTATTACTTCGTATAACGCTTATAAATTGCTGTAGGAGTAAACCGTATGAACAAAATTTTATGAAGGAGAAGCTTTAAGTTCTCAAATGCAAGATCTTCATATATTATTCATGATTCAATATTAACAAATTTCTAAAGAATTATTAACAGAATTACGTTAATTCTTTCAGTTCTCTAAATCTTTTGATTTTCTCTGGAAACGCAGTTTCAATCTATTTTAATTCAAAAGAAGAATTCTTTTTAAGAACAGCAATAAGCTACTGTGAATATTTAGCTAAGCCAGTGCGGCAAATTAAAACATTTGAGCATTTTCAATTTCCAAATAACTCTGCTCTTTTCAAAAAACTGGAATAATAATGGTGAAATTTTAATGTCTATATAAATGATTGTATAACTAAGCGAACAAGAAATTTACCAGAATCCAAATTTATGTTGTGGAAATTGTATGATTTTTATGTATTTGATTTATAATATGTACTCTATTTGTTCATCTAATTGTGATGATTTTCAAATAGAGATAATTTTCTTCTGTCGAAATATCGACCAGTAGTTTCAACTTCTTACAATCTAACTAAAATACCTTTTCATCAACTTGTAAAATTAGCAGAAGAAATGCGAAAAAACTTGTAGACATATCTACACGTTCGAACTCCAGCACACCTCTTGATATAGGTACCGTTACATGTACGCAGACCTATATTAGGCAAAATTGAGATTATTTTCAAAACATTATTGCTGCTGTTTGTTACAGGTTTGTAATTGCCTACACTATTATGTTTCAATATTTTTTTTAAAATATAGTTTGAGAACACTCTAAACAAAAAAGTCCATGTTATTTTGGAGTCACTATATTCAACTTGAGTCTCACAACAAAATGTAAATTTACCAAACAGGCTTTTACGGCTACCTTTGTCAACTTCGTGAAAATGCATTTTTTAGGTTTTGTCCCTGTGTGTTTCTATATTTATTAGCGACGATCCCACCAATTTGGATTTTTGAAATATACCTAATGAACAAAAAAGACGAAATCACCAACAATTCAATGTCGGCAACCACTCCGCTTTCAATGACGAAGGTCATCAACATCGTAAGAGTTTCTATGTTTCTTACTGTTACGTATCAAGGCAAATTCTAAGAGCGGTTGTAAATATAAACCTCACAGTTGTAAAGAAGAAAAACTCCCCTAGGAGCCCCTAAGTTTGCATGTTTGGCTTTGACAAACTATGATATTCTTTCTAGATTTAAAAATAGAAAAATTTAAATTTTGTAACCATGTGGCTGATTTCGATGCTTTGCTATAAAGTCTTGAAAAATGTGTGTGAAGTATGAGCTTCCACCTGTAGGTACAAAAACAACAGCTTGACCCAAGGAACTATTGCCACCTTAAACTTTAAAGATCTTTCAAGTTCTTATAAGTTTTCTTAAAAATGTCACTGTGACTTGAAAATTATTTGTTTTGTTTTTTAAAACATACCATTGAAACTGTTTCCCTCAAAATAACATGAAGTTATTGAAGATTCGCTACAAAATATTAATTTGCTTGATAATTTAAGTTGAGTTATTTCAAACTTTCAGAATGAAATGCAATGTATTAATGGAATACAGAATTGATTTTGATCTATGAAAACAAAGTTATCATACCATATTCTCCAATACAACTCTTTAAAAATGCAAATTGATTTTTTTCTAATTGTAGTGACAATTTTAAAATTCTTATAAGAACTTGAAAGATGTTTAAAGTTTAAGTTAGTAACAGTTTCAGGGGGAATTTGGACAGTTGAAAAAAGTTGAAATATGCCCTTGTACATATTGAATTTGAATGAGCATGGAACTGTTACAAACTTAGAATTTAAAGATGTTTCAAATTCTTTCAATTACTTATAAGAATTTTTAAAATTGTTACTATAACTAAAAAAAAATCAATTTGGGATATAAAAATATGCCTTTGAGTATATTTAGGAGCAACTAGTTTTTAAGGACCAAAATTAATTCTATATTGCATTGCATTCTCAAAGTGCAAAATATCTCAAATTAAATAACGAATAAAATTCATATATAAATACCAATCTTCAATAACGTTATGATATTTTGAAAAGACCAGCTCCAATGTTATGCTTTAAAAAACAAAACTAATAACTTTCTTGCTATAGTGACACTCTTAAGAAAACTGATATGAACTTGAAAGAACTTGAAAGATCATTAAAGCTAAAGTTGGTAAAATAGTAGAGACAAAGTATAAGCAAGTTCCATAGTTGAAACAAAGTCATGTTTAGAAAAGTTTGGGCTTAAAATAATTAAATGTAAATTAATGAAAACATGTTTGACAGGTGGTAGCAAAAGTCATCTAAATTTAAGCGACAACTACCATAATTTAATATAATTTAAATGTGGTTTAATATTCTGATGCCATTTACTTCCATGTTTGACAATAACATTAAACGCCTCACACAATATGTAGCAATTACAATTTTGCAATTATTAAAGTTATTAACAAATTTCATGCTCCACTTCTTTTCAATTTAATTGCATTTAACATGTCTTGGAATGATTTAAGAAACTCACTTTTCAAGAAATGTTCAAAATGTTTCAAAAAAGTTCGCAGTTTCTTATATACTGTCAGGCGCTCTTTCAAAATGGGCCAAAGAATAAGTTGCATATTCTTTGTAAAGGTTTGCAAAAATCTGTTCATATTATTATGGATATGTAATTCAACTACTTTTTTGTAAGGTCAGAAATAATATCTTCGTTACAAATATCAATTAATAAATTATTGTTCTGCAAATGTAAAACATTTTTTCTTCCAAATACACGTTTGGCAGCTTTCCCTTGCTTCATAATTGCATTCATTTAATTATAAACAGATGTTCCAGTGTTATGACTCATAGAATAAATACAATATCTGTTAATACGTAGGACTTTAAAGTTAAGTTTTACGCCCGATATAGAAATTTTTCAACGTCAAACTCTACGGAATAACATACCTGTCAATGGATTAATTTTTTTTGGATCAGATCCATTCCAGACCCATAGAATTTTTATATATCAATTCCTGGATTACTAAAAAGCAAGTTATTAAAGAAAGCAGTTAGTATCATAAAGTATAAAACAAAATAAGTAGTTTGTACCATCTCCAATACCATGATATCTTCCAATATCCACAGTATTTTCGAGTTATATACAGAAATATTGATAAAAAATAAGAAGAACAACACAATAATTTTGTACATAAAAATCATTTGCTTTTTAAATCTCTATGCACTAAATTTATAAGTAATCTTATTTGTAAAAAATGGAGAAGTACTAACTATAAGGTTTTTAGCAGTGGTTTGTTCACTGTTATGTATAGTTTCTTAGAAAAATGGCAACCTATGTCCAACCCAAATTCTAATGACCCATAAAGATAAATTTTAAGATTTACAACATTATATCTTCACATGCAAAGATAATTTTGTTGGCATTTATGTCAATACTAACGTCTGCTGCATCCATGAAATATCACCGAGATCCATGGAATTTATTTTCAGATCCAGATTCAATCCAGATCCATGAACAAGTCTGCCGATTTACAATTTTTTTGAATAACCGTTTTAAGTATTTTGAAATTTATAAATATTGACACAGCTATTTGTGAATATGCTTCTACTATATGAATGATAAACATTTTTGATAGAAATTATTCATGTGCACAAAAATCTTAGAAATATAAAAAATTATGCGATAAAAATGCGATTTTTGTAAAATTCTTTTAAATCAGGTTAAGATTACTGTAAATAATAACCGAATGTATGGTAAAATGCTAACTAATGGCCATTAATATTATATTTAAAAAAAACTTTAGCGAGTGCCCCCCCCCACCTTCTTACATTTGACGCTTTATCTAGCTCATGTAAATATAAACTGTCCTTATATAAAAAAATAATGAAACATGAGTTCGCACTTTTTGAAAGAAAATCAAGATCGAAACAAAAACATAATAAAAGCAAGTTAAATTTGATAGTAAGCTAATGTTTCGAAACACTTAGTATTATTGATTGTTTCATCAGCTGTATTTTAATGCGAAAGAAAACTGTGCCTGCACCTGCTCCTAATTTGGTTATGTTCAGGAAGGTTTTGTTTTCCCAAAATTTAATATTCATGTTTTACAGAAATTTCAATTGAAATAATCTGATCCCTCAATTACAGATATTCTAACTGGATTACTACAAATGTTTATTACAACAATTCAAACACTCTTAGATACAAAGTTGTCATCAAATCTGCTAATTCAGTGTTTTAAAATTTGATTGCCTGCTTTTTGACATTCTTACAGTAGTATATAATAAAATGCACTCAAAATTGTTACAAAAAATTATGAACATCTTTATATTTTTGTTAATTTGTTGTTTCGGTTTCATACTTTCTATGAGTATTTTCCGGGTCATTCAGTGACATGGGATTAGGATCTGACACTAGGTACTTTAGTGGGACTGGGACCAGAGCATTGTCGTGTATTACCGATACACGATATTCTACACGAAAATCGTGATAACGATACACGAAAGTAACGGTATACGAACAAAATAAAAATACTACACGAAAATCGTGTATACTACATGAAGCTCGCATTTCAGGTATCAATTGGATCTGTCCGTGCCAAAACCAAATGAGACTCGCTGGAATTCTGAATTCAGACTAGTTGCCCATGTTCTGAAAAAATCGACTTAAAAAAACGAAGCATTGACTGAGTGTGATAGAAGCTATCTGAGAATTCGTGATATTGAAACACAAGAATTATCCAAATTATGCGAAATTTTATAGTATCTCAGGGATGCAAGCGATCTTCTACAAACTGCTACGATCAATATACACCGAGTCATTCCTGTTTTGCAAATGCTTGAACAAGCACTGACCAGTTTTTCTACAGAAATAGCTTCAGTTAATGCAATGAAGGAAATTTTTTACTTTCATATCTAGATGGTAAACGACGAGATTGTAAAATTCTGGGAGCAGTCCCCCATGTGCAGGTATTTCAAAAATGCTGTTTATGAAATTCTGGCCATACCCGCAAGCAGTAGTTCTATTGAACGGATGTTTTCGGTATGTAAGCCTTGCTCCAGCGATAAACGCAGCTCAATTTTACCCAAAAATTTAGAATGCCTAGTGCAAGTTTCTTTTGAAGAATAAATTTTTCTGGGTTTAATAAGTTTTCCTAAATACACGAAAATACATGAAAATACACGACTCCCAAATACACGAAATACCGATACACGAGAGCTCTAATACACGATAATACCGGTATACGAAAAAAGTGGTACACGACAATGCTCTGGTACACAGCGGTTTTTCCATTCAGAAATCCCCAATTTTTGAGTTATGTGGACTTTGACTATACAGTGATAATTGTATCCATGTTGAGCACATCTATGCGAAGTTTGAGGCTTTTAGCCCCAACAGCCGATTTTCTGTGGGTAACTTTAGGAATTTCCACTGTGAAGTGCTACATGACCCGCTATTCCCATGGGATTTAGTAGTTTCAATGCCCAGGAAATTAAAATTTCGACGCACTTGGTACCAAAATGGGACTGGGACCTCAGATTCCAAAAAAACCTTCATAATTTTTTCAAAATTCCGTTTCCAAATGAAATGTATCCCATGGGATCACAGGTAAACATGATGGAATAAGAATATTTACTGGGATATGTCTTTTTATGCATGTGGGACCAATAATTTACATGAAACTTGGTCTTGGACCAATAATTTATGGTCCTTTCAGACCTTTCGTGCATAGCGGTCATTATCAAAATTGGGAAGTTCCGCTGTGAAGTGCTACATGACCCNAATATCTGTTAATACGTAGGACTTTAAAGTTAAGTTTTACGCCCGATATAGAAATTTTTCAACGTCAAACTCTACGGAATAACATACCTGTCAATGGATTAATTTTTTTTGGATCAGATCCATTCCAGACCCATAGAATTTTTATATATCAATTCCTGGATTACTAAAAAGCAAGTTATTAAAGAAAGCAGTTAGTATCATAAAGTATAAAACAAAATAAGTAGTTTGTACCATCTCCAATACCATGATATCTTCCAATATCCACAGTATTTTCGAGTTATATACAGAAATATTGATAAAAAATAAGAAGAACAACACAATAATTTTGTACATAAAAATCATTTGCTTTTTAAATCTCTATGCACTAAATTTATAAGTAATCTTATTTGTAAAAAATGGAGAAGTACTAACTATAAGGTTTTTAGCAGTGGTTTGTTCACTGTTATGTATAGTTTCTTAGAAAAATGGCAACCTATGTCCAACCCAAATTCTAATGACCCATAAAGATAAATTTTAAGATTTACAACATTATATCTTCACATGCAAAGATAATTTTGTTGGCATTTATGTCAATACTAACGTCTGCTGCATCCATGAAATATCACCGAGATCCATGGAATTTATTTTCAGATCCAGATTCAATCCAGATCCATGAACAAGTCTGCCGATTTACAATTTTTTTGAATAACCGTTTTAAGTATTTTGAAATTTATAAATATTGACACAGCTATTTGTGAATATGCTTCTACTATATGAATGATAAACATTTTTGATAGAAATTATTCATGTGCACAAAAATCTTAGAAATATAAAAAATTATGCGATAAAAATGCGATTTTTGTAAAATTCTTTTAAATCAGGTTAAGATTACTGTAAATAATAACCGAATGTATGGTAAAATGCTAACTAATGGCCATTAATATTATATTTAAAAAAAACTTTAGCGAGTGCCCCCCCCCACCTTCTTACATTTGACGCTTTATCTAGCTCATGTAAATATAAACTGTCCTTATATAATAAAATAATGAAACATGAGTTCGCACTTTTTGAAAGAAAATCAAGATCGAAACAAAAACATAATAAAAGCAAGTTAAATTTGATAGTAAGCTAATGTTTCGAAACACTTAGTATTATTGATTGTTTCATCAGCTGTATTTTAATGCGAAAGAAAACTGTGCCTGCACCTGCTCCTAATTTGGTTATGTTCAGGAAGGTTTTGTTTTCCCAAAATTTAATATTCATGTTTTACAGAAATTTCAATTGAAATAATCTGATCCCTCAATTACAGATATTCTAACTGGATTACTACAAATGTTTATTACAACAATTCAAACACTCTTAGATACAAAGTTGTCATCAAATCTGCTAATTCAGTGTTTTAAAATTTGATTGCCTGCTTTTTGACATTCTTACAGTAGTATATAATAAAATGCACTCAAAATTGTTACAAAAAATTATGAACATCTTTATATTTTTGTTAATTTGTTGTTTCGGTTTCATACTTTCTATGAGTATTTTCCGGGTCATTCAGTGACATGGGATTAGGATCTGACACTAGGTACTTTAGTGGGACTGGGACCAGAGCATTGTCGTGTATTACCGATACACGATATTCTACGCGAAAATCGTGATAACGATACACGAAAGTAACGGTATACGAACAAAATAAANACACGAAAATACATGAAAATACACGACTCCCAAATACACGAATTACCGATACACGAGAGCTCTAATACATGATGATACCGGTATACGAAAAAAGTGGTACACGACAAAGCTCCGACTGGGACTATTTGGAAATAGTAACCGAAAATTTCATGGGAACAAGATGACACGAACCAGGACCATAGAACCATTTCCGATGGGACTAAGTAGGACTGGAACTCATATATANATATATATATATATATATATATATATATATAGCTCTAATATTCTTTGTTTTAATGCACGCCAAACAAAATGTGAGAAAACAGTTGTTTATTATAAATGCCTCATTATATTTGCATGTAGTTTTCACATTATGAAAAAATAAAAAATGATTCAATAAGCATAGAGAAGTATAATTAGCTAATTCTATAGTTTGATTACGTCAAGCAACTTGTTATATCATGGTCTCAATCGCCATACCGGGATTACAGTAGGCCAAAGAACGCTATTTTTTATTTTGATATTATCCTTAGCCACATATTTTAACAAAACAAAATTCATTCATTTCCTGTGAATTTACATTTAAGGCACACCTTTTCTGATTGGTGAGAACACCTTAGCCAAAGATTACGAATACATGTTGCTTGTTAATACACGCAGCACCATGGTATTGATCAAATATTTGATACTCAAGTATTGAATTTCTGAATAGGGATCGCTGTCACTTGAAACTACATACTTGACACTTGTAAGAAATACTTGCAAGGACTTGATAATATAAATAGACATGTTGACATTTTGTGATAGAGTTTTAAATACATTTTTGCAAAACTATCATTTCCTCCACAGTGGTCAAATCAGAGATAGAAATTCAAACAGAAATTCACCCACTGCTGCTTTTACTAGCTACAATAGCAGCACTTCAAAGATTTCTTCAGTAAAAAAGACCAACCTATAGTGAAATTAAATCCACATACTAATGGAAAACATTATAACAAAACTATTTATTGAGGTAGATGTATTTTGAAAATATTTGGTTTATGAATGCTTTATAATACGCACTTGAAAAATTATTCAAGTACTTTACTCTTCATGATAAATATGATACTTGTCAATGTACTAACAAGGAATAAAGTAATTTGTGCAACACTGATGTCAACATTCAATAATTTCAAAAACCATTACAAAAACTTCAAGTTAAAAATTTTTGATATTTATTATTTTGATAATTTACGTAGGGTGCAGTACAATAATATTGTAATTATAACTTGGTATTTTTGCTTACAAATTGTTTTACACAAAAATATAGACACAGAAAAGATCAGATAAGGAAATGATCATTTATCGTATATATCATATTTTGCCAGTAATTTCATTTCATCGTAGAATTGAAATATCTCGGTTTCAATAAACTTAAGTTGAAATATAATTATATAACAAATTGCCCAATAAAATGAGTTGTTTGAAGAAGTGAACTTGCTAATGTGAGAACGTAGGAAGGGAAGGATGAAAGTAATAAATATTTAAGACATGAAATCTGCGGGAAACTAATTCTAGATAAAGTCAATTGATTTGTATATGAAAAAAATTGAAAGTTAGAATAAATTTGATTGATATTGGAAGTGAAGAACGCGATTTACACAAACACAGCTCAAGATATAGTTGCATATATAAGGAATGCCTGTCATATCATGCTGAAATATTCATAAAAAATGTATGAGTCTTATAGTTAAAAAATAATGTCGGAATATTTTTGCAGTACAGCATGCACCTACATTAGATGGAAGATTGAAAATGAAGGAAATCAAATCGTTCATAAAACAAGGATTGAGAAATACCGAATGCTTTTTATGACAGTGGTGTTTTGAAAATTGAGTATTAACAACAAAAAGCAAAAACCAATGAACCCGCAATTCTAAGCTACTATGTACATTATGTAAGTCCATTGACTGCGAGTTTTGTGACTTGAATCTCATAAGTTAAGTTTTCACTAAACGTTTTCCCATTGTAGTAAATGTACAATTAAAAAGAATACATTCAAATGATGTATTAAAAAAACACTAAAGATTTTGAACCTACACGTTTGAAAGCGTTAGGATTTTTAAGCAAAGTAGGATTTGTTTTTAGAATCAGTGAGTAGGTTTTAGATAGTATTTTTTGGATGATTTTACATAATAAAAATTTTGTTTCTAAAAATTGACTATCAATTATTATATGTAAGTAGAATGCATCTATAACAACTAAAATTAAGAAGAAATTGGCATTGTTTTCAATAAAAAAAATGCAGTAATAGAAATTTTATTAAGATCTTAATACATTTAGTATTCTTCTCCTTCCTCTTCACCTTCGCCTTCAACGGAGTCAACACCGACTTCTTCGTAATCTTTTTCAAGTGCAGCCAAATCTTCACGGGCTTCTGAGAATTCGCCCTCTTCCATACCTTCACCGACGTACCAGTGAACGAAAGCACGTTTGGCGTACATCAAGTCAAACTTATGATCCAAACGAGCCCAGGCTTCAGCAATAGCAGTAGTATTGCTCAACATGCAGACAGCTCGTTGTACTTTAGCTAAGTCACCACCAGGTACAACAGTTGGAGGCTGGTAGTTGATACCAACTTTGAAGCCAGTAGGACACCAGTCAACAAATTGAATTGTGCGCTTGGTCTTAATGGTAGCAATAGCTGCATTGACATCCTTAGGCACAACATCACCGCGATACAAGAGGCAGCATGCCATGTATTTGCCGTGACGAGGATCGCATTTGACCATCTGATTGGCAGGTTCAAAGCAAGCATTAGTGATTTCAGCAACGCTGAGTTGTTCGTGGTATGCTTTTTCTGCAGAAATGACAGGAGCATAAGTAGCCAATGGGAAGTGAATACGAGGATAGGGTACCAAGTTTGTTTGGAATTCAGTAAGATCGACATTAAGAGCACCGTCAAATCGAAGAGAAGCAGTGATCGAAGATACAATTTGGCCAATCAATCGATTTAAGTTGGTGTAAGTTGGGCGCTCGATATCGAGGTTGCGACGACAGATATCGTAGATAGCTTCGTTGTCTACCATAAATGCGCAATCAGAGTGTTCCAGTGTAGTGTGAGTTGTCAAAATAGAGTTGTAGGGCTCAACAACAGCTGTTGCGATTTGAGGCGCAGGATAGATAGCGAACTCCAACTTTGATTTTTTACCATAATCGACGGAGAGACGTTCCATCAACAATGATGTGAAGCCAGAGCCTGTGCCACCACCGAAAGAGTGGAAGATGAGGAAACCTTGGAGACCTGTACATTGATCGGCCAACTTGCGAATGCGGTCGAGAACTAAGTCAATGAGTTCTTTGCCTACAGTGTAGTGACCACGGGCGTAGTTGTTAGCAGCATCTTCCTTAGCAGTAATGAGCTGCTCTGGGTGGAACAATTGACGGTATGTGCCGGTACGGACTTCATCTACAACTGTTGGTTCGAGATCTACGAACACAGCGCGGGGAACGTGTTTACCAGCACCAGTTTCAGAGAAAAAGGTGTTGAAGGAATCATCGCCACCGCCAATGGTTTTGTCGGAGGGCATTTGACCATCAGGCTGAATGCCATGCTCAAGGCAGTACAATTCCCAACAGGCATTACCAATTTGCACACCGGCTTGACCAACATGAATTGAGATACATTCACGCATTTTGAGAGCTTTTGAATAATCAACTGTCTACGCTGAACTGAGAAAAATAATGATATGAGTAGCTTAAGCACACCGCTTTCAAGTGTATTACCAGCCAATGAGAACGAGCTATCGTTGCTATGAAAACTGTTACTATAATATATAACAAATGTCACGCACACATGTTGCCAACAGTGACTTAAACAATGCAAATTGCGTTACAGTGACTTGAATAATTGCGTTGAACAATAAAGTAGGCTTTTGAAGAACGTAGTTGTCAGCTTCAAATGTCTTTAATTGCAATGTTTTATCTATTTTTAGTCATAGCACCTCTATTAGATATCAATACAATCTTAAATAATTTCTTTTGTAAGCTTTGAATCTTAAACGAGCTACATGGACACTAGTAGGAAACAAATACACACAAAAAATTATGCAATCACTTTCATTTGTTTAATGCACTACTAAAACTTATTAAAAGTAAATTGTATTAAATTTAGTGCAAGCGAATATTAGTTACAGGCATGAGAGAAATTGACAATTGTCGCTTAGAAAGGACATTTGTTGGTGAACACGATAAATAATAGTTTCTCATATTTGGATAAACGTAAACCACATGATTTATGAAAAATAAATGTTCGCAGTTAAAAACATGAGATACTATTTTATGCTTATGTAATTGAAATGAGAATTGTTTATACAAAACAATGAATTCATCCAAGATTATTATATATTATAATATTATATACTATATCGACCTCTAGAAGGATTGCCTCAGATTTATATTCAACTTATTATCATATTGATTTGTGATCACATAAATCCAGGATAGGAAAAAAATCTTTTTCAAAATTATATGTTTTCCCTTTTATACGGCTCCCCGGACAAACACACCATACATTGTCAATCAATGTTTTTTTGAACAGCAAAATTATAGACTGATTCATATAAGCGATAGATTATAGACAGACTTGTCAACGAGCCGTAATTTCTAAGCTCGGCTCGGTTAATTTTTGAGTAAGTTCGGCTCGGCTCAATGTTTTTTTTAAAAATATCGTGCTCTCAGAATTTTTTCCATTGCTCTTCCTATTATTTAATAAACATTTCTAAAATAAGATTAAAAGTAAGGAATATTGAATGAAAAAATAAGAAAAATCTGCAGAATCAAATTAACAAGCAGCACAATAAATTTGGTTTGCTTAAAAACGGCTCGTTTTGTATATCCAATACTCTGCTCAAGCTCGGCTCGGCTCAGCTCAGCTCGGCTCGACTCCTTAGAAGTCGTTTTAGCTCGATATATTTTTTAAAATATTGTGCTCTTAGAATTTTTTTCATTGCTATTCCTATTATTTAATAAACATTTCTAAAATAAGATTAAAAATAAGGAATATTGAATGAAAAATAAGAAAAATCTGCATAATCAAATTCACAAGCAGCACTATAAATTTGGTTTGCTTAAAAACGGCTCGTTTTGGGCTCGTTGTATATCCAATACTTTGCTCATTCAAGCTCGGCTCGTTAGAAGTTCGGCTCGTTGACAAGTCTGCCGCTAATGCAAAGTNGCTCAGCTCGGCTCGACTCCTTAGAAGCTCGGCTCGTTGACAAGTCTGATTATAGAAATCGGTATGGTTATTCAGAGGTCATTAAGAACTCAATTTTTGAAACTTTATAGGCGTTTTCCTCAAAACTAAGGTTTTTCAAAATACGCTAATTGCCTGCTGAGAGTAGATATGTGTATTATTTTATCTACACAATAGATTATTTGCTTTGTTGAGTTAACAATTGCTTGGAAATTATCGAACATTAACGCGTCAGCGTGTAAAAATTTAAGCTTTAACGCGCTAAGGAAAATGTTAGCTTCCTCTCAGCTATGATCAGTTATTCATTATATTCCGGAAACGATCAACAATATGAACCTTTAGCTATTCATAAATCGAAAAAGCCAAAATAATCCTCTTGTGTCCAGATTTGGGAAGAATGTTCATTGATGCATTCGAGATTCCTTCTTTGCACTCTCCAATGTATCAAATGTTGATAATACTTCACTTTTTTCAGTATAAGGTGCTATAGTAATTAGCATATATAATAATGAAAACAATATTGAATTGGCAATTGAAGGAAGTTTAACAAATAAAAGGAGTGTCAATATTTTGATAGATTTCATTTTTCACCCAGCAAACTGGCATTCAATGACCGGTAATTTCGTTTAAAATTGCAATTAAATGTAATAAATGATACTTACCTTAACTGTCAGACAACATAGAAAACGGATTGACTGCTATTAATGATTATTAAATTTCTTAATAGGCCTATTCGGTACTTTTTAAAATGACAATTAAAAGTTCTTCTAATATTTGCTAAATAGTCTGTCAGTCTTTTCTTATGCCCAATACCCGAATCGTATTAGCATTGAAACCGATTGTTTCAATATTAGCAAAAACAACATACTGGTGGCTAATGTTAGAAGTTTTGTAATCCGACTCACCATTCGTATGCCCAATATCAAGCCGACAATTTCTCCAGAAATGTTGACTCACAACTTATGTCATACCACAAACTGTTTAAGAAGTTTACGAAAAGCATTTATAATAAACAACTTATAAAAGAGATAAAATGAATGCACATTTTAAGCAATAAAATCATGTTAATTAAGCAAACTCAAATTTGAAAAGGCCTTTTTTAATGTTGAATTGTGTATGGTAAAATCTCTAATTTCCTTTGTATTGTTGACCGGACAAAAGAAACTACTCAAGTTTCTGAGGCGCAATGCTGATGTTTCATTAAGAATGACATTGAGCAATGTGTAGCTTAAGAGGGTAAAGCAAACTTTGGACTATTACAAATGTGATTTGATTTTTAGTCCAGCACAATAAGGAAGAAACGACGATGTGTAGGTTCGTACTAAGTTTGGGGAAGGCAAATGCAATTTATCTGAGAGAACCATGTAGATATGAGTTTAAATTTGACAGAGTTGAAGAAAGTTGCTCACATATTGTACTGGTAACCCATGGCCATGCAGGACGTTAACTAAGTTATTGCAAAAATGGTTTAAAATTAAAAACTCTGAATTGAATATTGCAAATGCTGCAATGTGTATAATAATATTAATATTATTTGCATTTTGAAATTTTGTAGTGTTTCTGCTTTTCTACAATAAAATTTAGGTTTTTAATTTCAGTGTGATTTTATTGTAAATTTCCCAAGTGCCAAACATTGGACTACAAAACCAATAAATTGAAGAATTTTTTGCAATGATCATTAAAATGGGTGGAACCGATTTTGGAAGGGCCTGAAGTTTCCTCGAGCGAACGAGTTTCAACCTAAATTTTCGGTCCATTCACATCGCAGTGATCGTACCAAGGATTGTAGCACACTATATGTCTATGGAACTTCGTTTATCTATTTATCGAAACTTAATTTTTTTCCCACAAGTGTTGCAAACAATTCTACTTTAGTGAAAAAAACAATAAACAAAACCTAAAATAGAATTCTAACTATCTTATAATAAGCATCATCAATGCAAAACATAACAGAAATAAAATGTTGAGTGAAAGATCAGTATAGTACATAATCTAAATTCATAAAAAATTAAAATTTCAGCATACATAATGATTTTATTGAATAATATGAAATATATCTTAACAATGGTAAAAACAGAGCAAATTTCGCTAAAAATATAATTTCAGCAGGAAAACTGGCACTTCTATGTTAATAATTGGTAAATATTCGGGCCTTAAATGGCTTAGAAACCGTTATTTCGAGGATAGTGATGTGTTCATTAATTGTATTGCTTTAAGCATTGAAGTTGGATGCTTCTTAACAACCAGTGAAATCACTAAGCATTTGTTGAGCAAATAATGTGACAGCGCCCGTCGATGTGAGTAATGTGGTCAAGTATTCTGCCAAGTGCTTTCGTTTGATGTATTGAGCCGTTGCCAGGCTTGAACAGTCCGTGTTGTCATAAATGAAAGAATTAAATAATGTTAGCTACAATAATTTAAAACGACTGTTTAAATTTAACGTTTGGGACAATCGAAATATTTCCATGGGTAAAAATTATCATGAGATTGAGCACCTTAGGTATGTTTCAGTGGAACTGAGACTATTGATGAACAAACGGCCCACGGATTAAAAATATTTCTAATAATATTTTCAACCGAGCCTACCGAGAAGTTGGTAGGCATTTTGCGAGGATGTCAAGCTGGCCCAGGTCAAAAGCAAGCCAGGAATTTCTAAACATAATAATCTGTATGATATTAGAGTAACTTCATTTTAATAACATCGTGAGATGCACAACCTAATATAGTTTTGTCTTCTATATATTTATTTCTTGCTTTATAATTTGAATATTCTCAAAAAATGCCGAAGACTGACAAACCTGGCTAAGTGCCTCCCCTGAGATAGGCATACATATTTTTTTAGTTTATATAGTGCCTCAACATGAAATTTTACATTTATTACATGTATAAACCCAAAGTTTATGCAGAAAGAATTATAAAGTTCAATATAAGAACACGTAAAAGTAAAAATAGTAATTGTTTATAATTTTTCAATTCTAGTTCGGTAATAAAATTACTCTAAAATTAAATTCTGGAGTAAAATATATATCTTTTAGAATTTTAATATCGTTGATTGCGTATATAACGGGAAATAAAATGTGTTGTAGGTGAATACTGATTTTGAAAATGATAAATCAACGGCGTAAGAAAAATGACAAATTTGAAATATTTGATTGTTCCTCAGGGAAGACTACTTCCAAATAATTTATTTGCGTTGTATTTTAAAATATGAAGAAATGCGGTCGAAACTTTTAATAATAAGCTATTTGAGAAATTAAATGCAACTTCAAAATTCCAGTCTAGGAACTCTCAAAACGCTAGTTTTTATATTAACAAAATATTGCAAATTGTCGGAATAGTTTTACGGAATGAGAATTTTTGCTCATACGGCAACCTTCGCAAAACCCTAGTTGTCATTGTCCTGGCAAAGCTTACTGAGGTTTCAACACAATAGTCTTTTTCATTTTGTGGAGATGTGACTTTATTCTAAAGAAGTTGATTAAAAAATTTCGCTATAGAAAAAAAGCAGTGATTTGCAGGCAGGGTTGCTAATGGGAATGGAATTCTCATTCGTATTCCATGGGAAAATTTCTTATGGGAAAATAATGGTAAAAACTTAAATGCAAAACTTCATCAAATTATCCCACTGTGTATGCGTAGTACAAATATAAGATGTAGTCACCTCTTGAATATAAAAGTGTTCTTCAATAGAATTTTTAATGTAATGTTGGACATCTCGAAAAGAATCACGACTGGAATTCATTTGATGCTACCAAGAGAGGTCCTGCAGATCTGATTCAATTCTGCAAAAATACTAAAGATAAGTCTGCTCTGCAAAAACTTGCAAGATTTATCGAATCTATTCCTTTGTCATCAGCTGTAGTTGAGACACTAATTGCTATTGCAGGTTGCAGCACTATGTAAAAGGCTTGTGTAGTGCAATTTTTGATCGCATTGTATTTTCTTCGCTATTGGAAATAGATAATCGGGATTGTATTTTGAAAAGACAGTATTTTTTAATAAGAAATACATGTAATTCAGCAGAAATTGTAATCATAATCGGGTATTTATACCAGAAAAAAGACAATGCTGGCATTTTTCGAAAATCATAAATTTACAATATATATTAAACATGATATGGGACTGATTTTGTGAGAATTCTTTACAAATATCTGAAAATATGGGATAACCATGGAATCTTATCTTTTATATATGGGAATTTGATAGGAATGGGGAATAATATCTTTTCCGAACAGCAACACTGTATTCATGTAAAACTTGAACAATTATTGCAGAACAGAATGTAGTAAAGGTAGAGTGGGCGTTTGTTAATCCTGCCTTGAAATAATTTCCAAGTATAAATGTTCCTAAATTGATTTTTTTTCGGAAATAATTCAAAACGTTTAACGTTTACCATACTAGTGTTGCGTTAAGATAACTGTGAATTTCTCAATTTCTTGAAGTCATTCAATACGTTAGTTTCTTTTCTAATATTTTAATAAAGGCTGCATATGCATACACATTAACCTTAAACAGTCTGGAGATTTTTAAAAAAATTTTCATGATACTATAAATTTTTTTTAACGCTTATAGCTCAAAAACTATTAATGGGGTGCTCAATCTGAAAGCACCACATGATAGAGGTGAGTCTCTTCTTTCGTTTTCGTTCTAAATCTACGCACTGGCCTTTTCCCATTAAATCATACCGTTGCGCGAATTTTCCGTTCGCAGTAGCATTCGACCCCGCGACCTCTGACTTTGAGCATGTCATGCCTCGATATGTTTGTAAAATCTTTGCACATATCAAAAACAGTCAATGTTTTTTGTTGCCTCCAGGGGCTCAAAACCTTCTAAATACATTAACACTAGGTATGGAAAGAATTTAAATCTTTTTTAAAAATTCGCAAATTTCTAAGAAAACTTGTTAATTTTTTCAACAATCTCTGCTTCAGCATTAAGCTTTAATAAAAATTTTCAATATTGCATTAATGTATGCTCCCTAATAGACCTACCAATGCCCCAAGTTCTCAAATTTGGAAACCGGCTTGGAGAAATTTTTTTGTAGATGTGGAAAATGGTTTGTCCTTTAAAACAGACGCTAGGCTGTTTAAGGTTAAAGATGTAAGAATTCTGAAACTTCAAAGTTCCGCTCCCAATGTTAGAAGCAAGCAAAATCAAATGACTTGAAACTTTTATTGAATTTTTATCATAAATTAGAATAGAGGTTATAATACCGAAAAATCTTGATATTGACAACAAAATCACTTCGAAAAAAGAATTAATACCATTTTGAACATTTCTGAATATGCAATTATTATATTGCAACTGCAGTGCTTCAAATTTTCTTAATATTTTCCCGTAAATCACATCAAATTCTTATAAATTTCAATTTTTAACAGGTCTTCCTTCAATCTCATTTTTTATACATTGGGTCTTTATAAAAGGTACAACAGGAAATTTTTTACATTGTTATTGTTTATTGGCTTTCAGCCGTGTATAGCACTTTTGCATCTTTTCAATTTTGTTTGACTGTTTCTGTCTCATATTCTGTATAATATACATGGATTATCAAAAATAAACGTATACTGTTATGTAAATGTTGTAATAAATGAACAAGCAAAAAATATTTGTTCATGTTAATTATATAAATATTATTCAATAGGTATAAAATTTGTATTAAAGTAAAAGAACAAAATTTTTAAAAATTTTTTAACAACGTTTGGATGAATTTGTGCCATAGTGTTCTTACAAGCATGTAATTGTAGTAAGTTTATTTATAATTCCAAGCGATGGTTAAAAGAACATGGTGGTTTACAATAAACTGTAGAGACTATCAACAAAGCATAAAGGAAATTCAATTACAAGGCGTCATTTACGGTTGCACTCCCTCAAAGCCACTCAACATAAATTATTAAAATTTCAAAATAGAATCATCAGCATTAAATTAAATGTGTTGAGTTGAGTCTAACGCTGCATGGAGCAAAAGTTAATTGGAAATTTCAGCAAAAATTGTACAAAATAGAATGTACTCCTATAGTTTAGTATAATATAATATTTTTAAATTTACTCTTTGTAAACATAATAATTAATTATGAGGAGACAAAAACGACGTGTGATTTGTATAAGTCCTTGAAAAATACTGTTCTTTTAATGTAAAAGTTTAACATTGGATTTTAAATTTTCAAATTTGCGAGAATGCTTGTCTCTTCTTAATTCTATTTAGTTTTATTTCCATTCTTCTTGAAATTACTTGTTGAATGCCTGTTTGGAATAAAAAATATATTGTCATTTACTAAATATATAAAATAATTAATTAAATATTATTACATTTAAGAAGATTTTAACTTTCTCATTCATACAGTGTAGTGCATTTTTTTTAGACTACTACGTACTAATTTTTATAAACTAAGATTTTTTATAGTCACAATTTTATATAAAGAAATGCTAAATTTTCCACAGCCATTAGAATGTGATGAGTACTGGAAAGGACTGTATCTATATCTTCTCAAAACACTGACAATTAGTAGACTTAGGTAACAAAAATAATGAAAAAAATATATGTAGTATGCTTCAATTTCTAATAATATTTAACTATGAATTTAGGAGTTTAAAACAACTCAAAATGTTAAAGTTCACTATCGACTTGTAGGAAAGGTAGATTGTTGCATTAGACTGAGTGTTCAGACCATCATTTCAACTTACATTCTGTATGTCTAAAGCACAATGGATAACTTGGAATCCAATAAATTTTCTTAATAGAATAAATTTTTGAGCGGAAATTAATGTTTTTAGTTCGTCGTTAAGGTTGATAAGCAATTATATGCATCCCTCGGTAGATTGGAAGTAATTGGCCATGACCAAAGTTTCTCTGAATAATAAATCAAATGGCTTTGAAATCAACTTGCGCCAAATAAATATTTTTAATGCCTTACTTAAAGTCAACTCATCTGCATAATGTGGAGACCATTTCTTTGGAGATACATCATTTAGTCATACATTTCCTTGAAATTGCTGTAAATTTATTCCATAAGGAATTTTCCCATCAAATATCTACTATTAGATATTGATAATTAAGTCACTGGCAAATATGGAAACAATAATTTTAGCGATAATTTTATTTTACAATATTATTATTCTACGTTGATTAAGAATGGAAAGTTTATCAATATTGAATAGAATTTTACTTCCTGCATGTAAAATAAAGTCAATTAGATGCCCTGTTTCATGTCATATGAAATAGTCCCCTGTGAGTTGAATTTTTTAGGCTCGAATCGAGTTCGAGTCGGGTTGAAGACCTTACTCGCGAGTTCGAGTCGAGTTACGATGTACAATTATACTTAGTTTTATCATTAGGCTAAGCTGTATATAACTGTGCTACCATATGTAAGTGTACGACAGAAATGCAACATGTTAAACAAAATGAGAGAAACCAAGCCTGATGACTTACAATTGGAGTCAAATATATTGAAAGGTCAATGGAATATTCGACATTATAGACACAAATTGCTGAAAACCGGATGTCATTTACCCTAAGATCGATTTGCTTTCGAGTACTCGAAAAGTGTAGTTTTAGACCTCGAGTCGAGTACTTGTAGGGCCCTAATATGAAGTTTCATTTTATTGCCCATGTACAAATTTATGGTTTTAGGGAAATCAGAGTGCACTCGTAAAAAAAAGATTGCCAATGATATATTTCGAATTAATAAGAGTACACATCACAAGAATACAGTGTAGTAGATAATATATTTTCTTATACGTTTCGAATAATAGAGTGAGATAAAAAAGCATAATATATTTATTCTTCATTGTCATATGCAGAAAATATACTTACGTACACAAGATTTACTGTTATGCTAACGTTTTCCTTTTTATAGGTACTCGAAACAACCTGTATTTTTAGGTTTTTCCTGGGCTATCACTAATTTTTTTTTGAAAAAATAGATTAACTTGCACATTGCCTATTATGTACTGGAAATTGTGAATCAGTATATTTAATAAAGCTTAAAATTTGCAGTAATTTTTAATTAAAATGCAATTCCTGCAGTTCGATTTCCATCTTTATGAAATTTGTCATATAAAGTGGATTTACTCATTGCATTCAAGATGGGACATGGGATGTACTATGAAAATCTATTCCACATTTTATAAAATAATGTAATACTCTCTAGGAGGAGCCAAAATGATATTCTAAAATTTTAAATTGACAAGAATAATAATTCTGCTGATAGTAAAGTAAAGCACAATTTCAAATTATTTTTGAAAGCAGTCTGTGAGTGAACTAGGCTAATCCTTTTAATAGCAGTTTAATACAAATAAATTCATATAATGCTTCATCCAAACTTTTATGAGGAATAAATAACATCAACTGACTATATATATATATATATATATTCTAACGTTGGCAGGTACTGGTTTTCGGTATTGGCCAGATTACTCGCTTAATTGTTTGTAGATATTGTTAATATTTAGTGTATATAAGCCATTAGAGAAAATTAGTATAATCGCGTTCTCTTGTTCAAGCGCCACCTATCCGATGCAGTACAATATACATACATGTATATAAAAGATTTAATCGAATGCTATAAGATTATATTAGAAACTCTAATCTTGGTTGTACCTAAGCAATGTCGTATATTTCATGCTATTTCATGCGCTTAAAAACATTTTTGATCTCTCTAAGGGAGCGCTTTGCTAACCCCCCCCCC
>CABFPE010000162.1:543074-556159 GCA_900660155.1 Hofstenia miamia | reverse complement strand
TATATATATATATATATGACTTTCAGGACTGACGTGATAGTTTTTACAAATTCAAATTTTTAGTTATACAATAAAAGGTTCTTTAATTAGCAATAGGCTATGGTAATTAACATACATTGCCAATGTTTTTCAAAAATAAATATCCATAAGATGTTGAAAAATGATAAGTAAAAAATTGGAAAAGAAACGCATAATTTTCATTTAAAATGCTTCTGCATGACACTGGCATCATTTAGAGGAATTCCAGAATAAATTACATATATATATATATATATATATATATATATATTTCACACCAAACATGTTTGTTTCGTTAGTAACGAATCGTTTCATAATAATAGCGTCATCAGTGATTAAAATGAGCAAAATTACTATTGTTTTAAATATATGTAGGATGTCGAAATGATGTAGGTTCTTATTTATTATTAAGGCGAAACTATTTGGACCCAAAAATTACGATTTTTTGACATAACGATTATTTAAATTTGACTTTATGTTGACTTTAGAGTAAAAACTCCGGATTATGAGGAACAATCAATAATTTTCATCACTGTTTATCAGGACAGTTGTTGAAATTCAAGATAAAGTATTTAAGTTTTCAGGCAGAAAGTTGTGAAGTCTACACATTTTTTTCAGAAGAGAAGCCTCTTTCAACTGAACATGTCGTAGCGTTACACGATTGTAATTTAGCAAATATAGCTGAACTGATATCTGGCATAGACTAATTTACCATATTCAGCAAATCGTTTGCTCGATTCTTTGTCAGACATAATCCCGAAGTGCCCATCGATCTTCTTTAAAATCAAAACACTGCAAGTCGTTCTATGCTTAGAGCATTGAATATTTGCGGGATTCTACTTTGTCAATTAGTTCCAAAAGACTACTATGACACCGGGCAATCTCCGTCAATTTCTTCTGACTGCTGTTTTGACACATTCTATTAATTTTTGCAACATGAAACTTCATACCACTTTTCAAAATGACTCTAAAAGATTAGTGTATTAGATTTATCAAATTAAATTCATCCTCTGTTCTTATAGATCAATGAAGATTTAGGCATAATTCTAAAGATGGTCACAGAAATAGGAAGCAAAATTAGAGTCGAGGAATTTGTGAAGTCCTTTGTCAGCCTTACATGTCTTGTCTTATGTACTTAAGGATGCATACAAACAGGGGTGCAAAATGAATGATTGCTAAAACAATACATGCTAAAATGTCACAAAAAGTTTTTATTTTTCCAAAAAATATATTAATAATTTAACAATTTTTTGCAATTTTGTCAAACCAAGATTGATTTGCAGATGCACATTTTACGACTTACCAGAAGAACTTACTCTCAATAACTCTTAATAGATAAATATTCCTCCAAATTAATGAGCAACTATATATTAAACGTAATATTTAAATTTAAGTACTTCAAAATATGGAAATTTGTATTATCTCTTCATATATTTAGAGTTTTAGATGTATTTTATAAAAATATCTAGTGGAGCCAGGCCCCTAGTGGAGCCAGGCCCCTAAAAACGACAGTTTTTTCTGGTGGTATTTCCTCGTATTACATTGCCATTTTAAGATATTGAGCAAGTTTCCAAGACAAATATTTCTTCATTTCTTAGGAATTTTTGGCCCCCCTCAATAAAAAATTCTTGCCTTGATCCATCTTTCTGTCTTGATGAACCTTACCGTGAACTCGTGTCCATATGTCGCTATTTGGTTGCCGAGTTTCTATGGTTTGGCATAAATTATTATTTTCGTGACGAACTGATTTATTGCAATACAGTTTATAATTTGGAGTACATATACATTCAGTAGCAAAAGCCGCGCACAATTTCGATAATCTTCACCTTGTCGGTTTTAGCATGCTTTGACGTCCTATAAAACTATTAACACCTGTAACGCCGAAAACAATCATGTGTTTTTATCGCTAGACTTTTGCAAATGCATAGCGTTCTCTGGTTCTTCGAATATGCTACCAATTACTAAGAACTGATTGTATACACTTGACTTTATCTCAGAACCTGCCAATTTTTGCAAAGCTTGAATTTTGACTATATTTTCAACATATTGACTATTTGAATTTGAGAATTATTGTGTGGATGGCACAAGTGAAGTCGGGTTTGCGCATTTTAGTGGTAGTAATATGCTAAAAAGCATTCAGCACCACCTTTTGATAGAATTTTTCAACTTTGTTCCAAGACTTTTTGTGATGCCTGTACACAGGGATGTACTCCTAAATAGGTTACAGGAGGTGCTCTAAATGGGCTTACTGCAATTTTATATCATTCTTTGACAGAATATAATTTGTCAACAAACAAATCCAGCACCCCACACGTAATATAACTTTAACAAGAGGGGCAAGGTCCCCAAACAAGCTTAGCAAGGTGGACTGAGCCTTTTTGAACCCCTCTTTGAGTATACCTCTGCCTATATAATCCTATATTCTTTGATGTGGCCCCGATTAAATTTTGTCATTTGTTCTTAGCAGTTCTGAAGTAAGAAGCATGAGTTTATTATTTTATTCGGTTTAGCGTGTGAATTTGATCGATCTTAATTGGGTTTTCATAATTTATTGAAGTTAAAGTTTTAAGTACATGTTCAAAGTTATGTGAATATTTAATTTCTTTGTTATTCGTGCTTCTTTGATATATTTATCAATAACATTGTTTGGATATTCATTTTTTCTCAAACCTGCCTTCAATTTGATAATTTCTTGATTTAAGCTGCTATAAGAGCTTTCAATATCGAATATCCTATGTATTAATCCTTTTATTAAGAATATTTTGAAAGATCTTGGACAATTTGAATTAAAATTAAGGAATAGACCGGTATCTGATGGTTTCTTGTATATTCCAATTATAAATGATGTTGAATCTCTCATTATTTTAACATTTAAGAAATTTAAGAAATTAAAAGGGCTATCTTCCTCGTTTTCCATTGTCAATTTAATGTTTTTATCGATTAAATTGAGCTTAGTTTACATTTCATCTGGTTTTCTTCATTGTCAACTAAAGCAAATGTGTCGTCCATGTAGCTTTGATAGAAATTTAACTCTATATGGTTTCAACATATTGTTCTTCAATTAAGAAAAATAAATGTTAGCCAAAGTTGGGCTCAATGAATTTCCCATTGCTAATCTATCTTTCTGTAGATAACAATCTCCTTTGAATTCCATAAATGTATTCTTTGTTGCTTATAATAAGAGGATCTTAGTTGTATCATAATCTAAATCTTTTATTGTTCTTCATTAAATTTTATTGCGACATCTATTGATTTCCCTAGATGAATATTAGTATACAAACACTTAATGTCACATGATACAATGAACTTTTTACTATCTTGTTTCGTTATATGATCGGAAAATCGCTTAGAATTTGTATTGATTTTTGCTTCTGGAGTTTCGATAAAATATAATTTATCAGATAAATTCTTATTTATGCTGCCAATAGAACTTGCAATCGGTCTAAGTTGTATTTCTGATTTACGGATCTTAGCCAATCCATATAATTTTGAAGCATAGCTACGAGTTGATTTGGAATTTTCATTAAAAAGTTTGGTAATTGTGTTTTGCTTTTTCAATTGAAGCAATCTGGCATTAAATTTATTTTCATAAACAATAGGAGGAGAGATTTTTGCCTTTTGTGTGCATTATAATCTTTTCAAATTCCTGTACTTTCACGATATCAAGTATTTTATCAATATAATCTTCCTTATTCATGATTGTTGCACCAATTCCTTTATCAAATGGTGCAGCCCTTAGTTGATGTTTATTTAAGAAATTGTTCAGTTTTTGAATTATTCTGTCATGTTTATAATGCATATGATTGTTTACGTACTTGTGCATAATTCCTGTCAATTGTGAATGTATCTGTTCAGAAAATTGATTCTTACTTGACAAAAAATTGGCCAAAGATTCAAATTCAGTAAATATATCAATTTTACTAAATTTGCTTAAGATTATTTGCTTTGGTCCTTTTTCAAGTATTCTTAATACATAATCAGGAATTGAAATATTCGTTAAATTTGGAACTGTATTCTTGATGCTAAATATTTTTTTCATTTGGTTCTTGCACAACAATTTAAGTTTTTTTCTTTGTGATTCCTTTCTCTTTTTAATAATCTTTTTTGTAAAGATTCGAATGCAACTAAAAGAAAAGCAATCATTTCTGAATAAAAAATTCTTGATTTTACTTCTTTACGTTTTAACTGAAATTAGTTTTTAATTTCATTGATTTTCTTCTTGAGTGTCTTATATTCCGAAATATTAACTGAGCGTCTCAGTCTTTTAGCATCTTTTATTTAAAAGCATCCGTTTTTTGGGACAGAAGCAATTACAGAAATAGTCACGACTAACAAAAAAATAAAGTATTCACATAACTTTGAACATGTATTTAAAATCCACTATCGAGGAATGCATACAACAAATCAAATACATCAAATGAGAAAAATGGAATTCATTAAAGAAAAATTAGGATTTGTTTACAAGACTAGCATGTCAATAAATCTAATGTAATTTATAAGATTCAATGCACCTCTGGTGAGGATTTTATCGGATATTGCTGTCGGCAACTAAGAAGAAGAACAAAAGAGCGTTAAACTAACTCAACTACTTCAAAACACCTAAAAAATTGTGGACAAATTATGATGTAAAATTTTTAAAGAATACTGATGCAAAATATCTTAAAATCCCTGAAAGCATTCTAATTAGATCATTTCAACCAAGACTAAATACGAAAGAAGATTATATACATAACCCATTGTTACTAATCATAATCTTGCTTTTACGCTTCCTGTTATTCTAGTATTTTCAAAAAATTATCTCAATTTTAAATTTTTTTTCATTAAGCACCTTGATGTGGCATTTACTCTTTTCTGTTTTTGCATAAAAGTTATATCTTGTAACTTAGTTGTTTACATTTAGTTTTAGCATATAAAATTTCATTCATTATTTCAACATAGTCGCCTTTGTCGCATTTTAGACTGTCATATTCTTCATGAAATGGCTTTTATATATATATATATATATATATATATAGCACTTGTATTTCCTTTGGAAAAATTTTCTTTGCAGATATCTTTGTATTAAAGGATTTGGAGAAGACATCCATGACATTTTCATTTATTTTGTTTCAGCTAGTTTTCTGCTAGATATGTAAATGACCTTAATGTTTTCATTAATCATGTTGGTGCCAGTTAGTGTGTCTTCACTTGTCGAATTTCTCTTTAATGGTAATTTTTTTACACTAAATAACTGGATATGAGGCATACAGATCATTCATTTACATGCGAAATTCATTTAGCTTATATGTATAATTTTACATCAACATAGATTGAATATATATATATGTATATCTTTTTTTGTTTAAGTTTATTTCGAATATAGATTGATTTTATAGTGCTAGGTTGAAAATTATCGATTGCCTTGGTTGAAATATTATTGCTAAATAGCATGTAAGAGGCACTTAATAGATCTGAAATTGTTGATTGATTCTTGTGGTTTTCAATTTTTGACATTTAATTCCTTGAGGCCTTTCTAATGTGTTATCCACCACAGTTGCAATCAATTCGATATACTATTTTTGAAAAGTTTTCAATCTTGGTTTTTTTAGTGCTTTTAGATGTTTAAATTTATGAATTTAGGTAAAAATTTATTTTTAAGTGTGATGGAAAACTCTTTTCAAATGATTTTGGAAATTTTAATTTATTGTATGTTGTCAATACTCAATTTTATTACTACAACTACATTTTAAGCATATATTTCAATGTAAACTAATTAAATTAGAATAACGAAAAAAATATGAAATATATTGACTGATCCTTTCTAATTTTGCAAAGTAAATGTAAGAAAATATGAACCTTAAAATTGGAGGAGTATTCCCACATTACCCACATTAAATTGAGAAAATAAGCTTTAAGAGTATTTTTAGAATATAGAGACTGTCGTAATTCATTTAGTAATTCATTAAATATGTCTTCTCATCTTGAGGAAATAGTGTTAGTGTCATGTCTATTTTTTAACATTTGTGTTTTTATGTATTGTGAGCGTCTTTTGTGGAGTTTAAGGTTTTGGTTTAGCAATGAGAATGGAAAGGTGATATTGGTTGAAGATACTATGCCAATGTTAAATAGCTTACATAATTTATGGCTTTCATGATTTTGAAATAAACATTGTATTTGGACACGTGTGTAAATCGTGGAATTTTAGCAACCAATTCGACTGTCCAATTAATTACAGAAACTAGCTTTTTCCAAGTTAACTTGTGTTCATTGTTGAAGAGAATTAATCCATACCTTACTATTAGACATTTGACCACATTATTTTTGTACTTAAAGATGCGTTTCAATTGTAATTATGAACTAAATTTGCACCTGTTGGTTTATTGTAATATGATGACATAGATTTGTTGAATTTTTTTTCAATACAAATATTAAGGAATGGCAGTCTTGGTGTTTTCTTCTTCCATAGTAAATGAAATTGCAGAATTTATAAAATTCACTGACGGAATTATTCAAAATTATATTCTGATGTAACCAGTATGTTATCCACATATAGTATAATGATGAAACTTACTCATATATTTTTGTGTTCAAACTTATACATATTTGTAAATATATGCTTCCTTGAAATTCACACGTGTTCTTTGTGAAGGGTAATACTAGTGTTTTCAAGGTTTCGTAGACTAAATTTAATAATTTGATGTTATATGAACATATGTTTGGGCTGTTTATTGATTTCTGATGGTGGAAAAAGAGATTTTTATAAAATATGAACTCACACTCAATTTCCACATAGGCTCAAATGGAGCAATCATTAAGAAATTTATCAAAAATATCTGATATATATATATATATATATATATATATATGTATTAAATTAAACAACTGCATGTTTCCTCACATTGATAAAAAGGGGTGGTTGCATTCAAAGATCACTCCTTGTAAGGAAATAAAGGAAATAATACAAAGAGCTTCATTAATTGTGTCAATAATTTTATTAGTAGGTGTCGTGGTGCTGGGAATGGACTATGAATTAGTGGTTTGCGGGCCGTGGTTTTCATCGGCCCGAGCCTGCCCATGTCCATTTTAAATTTATTGCCCGACCATTTACATGTTAGGCCGCCCGAGGGCGGCCCGTTCTCTTTAATAACGATGTAGTTCCTTTACATTATATACATTTATACATTGGCTTATATGTAAAATGTAATAGTGTAATAATCGTTCTTTGTTACTGCCAACAGGGTATAATTCAAACAAAAAACAACGTTAGTTCAAAAAAAGAAATAATTTTAAGACCGCCCGTGTTTGTCCGCAGCCCCTGCACGCGGGCCAGCCCGCAAACCTTTACTATGAATTGTGATTTATATATGACAAGTTAGTTAGCATAATGCAATTACAACATAGTTGAATTAGTATTGTTGTACACTAAGTGGATATGTACATATTGATCAATGCATTAAGCAAATTCTTTCAGTAGAGTAGAAGTAAAATATCTTGGGCCGGGCTTGTGCAGAAATATTGCTATTTTGAAGTGGCCCAGTTGCAGTGCTTGGGTCTAAGCTCTATTGCGGTAGCTGGGCTTAGCCCAATAGAAACAGCATTCCAAATAGCAATAATTTTCATATAACGATCAAGAATATAGGGTTTTACATTCAATTTAAATTTGGAACTGTATCAAAGTTTGATAAAAATTTGAAGTTTCATGAAAAGTTTGAAAATTTGATTTTAAAGGCCTTAAATTCGAATTGGAATTCAGTGATTTGACAAATTTACATTAGTAACATTTTTAGTTCTGCTTAGTGAAGACTCAAACACTAGTTCCATTAACAGACATTCGAATTCAGCAAACAATTGCTAGTTACGACATTCCTGCTCTTTTGAAGCCCGAAGGTAGAGAAGAGCAGTTTCTGGCATTGATTTCAAAAAGTAAATTGGCATCAACAGAAGCGTGGGGTTTACTCATAACACTTATAATGCAAGATGCACCATTTCTAATCTTTAGAATCATAATCATTTGCAATTTTGGTATAGTTAATCAGACAATTGTTTACTTTCTTGGGAAGAACAGCTTGTTGGTTTTTCTTGAACTTTACCGTAGCATTGTCATTCTTGGCTGCAATGATGATGATCTTGAGTCAACCACGTCTTCTGAGCCTTCTAACTTAAATTTTGAGGCACCTCCCAAATTTTCAGAAGAAGATGACCTACCATGTCGTCTGGAACTCGCGACGCCAAGCTTTGCATCCAATAATGCATTTTCATTTGCGGATACGTCTTCATTCTGAAATTTGTTATGTAAAATACGCGTAGTTCGATTATGCATTGTGTATGAAACAGATGTACTAAAATAAATGATCTATAGTTGATTTGATAATGGGTCATCTATTTGTGATTTACATAAATATATTTTTAAGCAAAATAATTTTTGCCAATTTTACGTAATTGTTTCACAATCTGCAAAAAATATACAATACTTAGTAAAAATTTGCAAATATTGAGTAGTTAACTCAGAAGTATCGCACTGAACAACAAATATATAGAAAATATTATCGATGTTCACTACATACAGTGAAATTTCACTTAATAGATTATTTTAGTTCAATTCATTGTTCAAAATATCAAGTAAAAATTAAAATAACAAATATTGTCTTATTGTACAATAAACACAATTATATACTAAGTGTTAGATGCTAAATCCAAAATGGTTCACTAAATTTTAAATATTAAGTTGATGCGGGAAATTTATTATACTAAAATTGGGATTTTTAGGACTCAATAAAATTTAAGTATTGAATAATTTAATTATAAAGATGATCATGTACATTCAAGATAAATTACTATTAGATTTTAACAAAAAATAGTGAAGAAAAGGTTCAAAATTAAGCATTTGTTAACTCTAAGTTCACGTCATGCAAACCACATGTATATTTATAAAATTATATATAGAATTTATAAAATAATATTTCCTTATTTAAAGAAAAGGAATTATTTCTTTCAATATCAAAACAATATAGAATTTTTTTGAAAGGAAAAAGTTGAAGACTTTATTTTATAACATTATGCACTTATTTGTCAGCAGTCGTTTTTTTTTGATGGGATGTTCTGCTGGGATTCCTTCCGAGTTAATTAGAAAATCAATCTCTTGATGAGATTTGATGAAATCTATGACTGCAGTAACGCCACCCTGCATTTGTCGATTAACTAAATATTATTCAATTAATATTTTGAAAAAATCTCCATTTATAGTGATTTAAATCCATGTATGTTAAGACATTGTGGCGAAAAGGTATCATCAACTTTGGAGACTTAAAATAAGTTGTTTTTAGGTAATACATTTAACAAGTAAAAACATCATTGCATAAAAATGCGTTTGCTTATCCTTGCCACAAGTGGTTTATAATCTAACATTAAAATACTACATGTATTATGATACACATAAATAATAACTTATGTATATTATATTATATAAATTCTTTTTTCACCAAATATACATTTTATAGAAAATTTTGGGGTGATTTTGCGAGATTGAGGCCTTGGACAAATGAATCTATATCTCTAATAGGTTTTCGTGAATTTTTACTGCTTGTGAATGACAGGGATAATTTTGTAGCACAACAACACTTCTAGCTTTTATAATAGCTTCAATTTGATGATTTGTACGATACTTTGTCAGTGGTAGCTCACATTGTACCATTCTAGCCAATAGCATGAAGGTAACTGTTTGCATTGAAGATGAACTTAGGGAGTGTGAATTTAATTACAGTTGCGATTCTTCCACTATTCTGTTGGCTTTGTTCTCATGTATAGTGCATGCAAGTGAGGCATAATCATACATGTTGCATGAACATGAATGTAAATGAACATTATTTATTTGAACTTTAACACAAAACTTAAATTGCTTAACTTAAAAATACTAAGTAAACTAGAAAATAGGGATTCTTAGATTAAGTAAAAATCTATGAAGCCACTTGTAGATACCAATGTCAATATTGGTAAAATGTACCATCTACATATATGAATAGCTATGACATTCGATTTGATAATTAGAAATCAAAATTTTATTATCATGTTTCATCAATTTAATAAATAAAAATGCAATTTAAAAGCTTTCTTCACGTTTATGCCCTTCATAAATTTTTCTAAGTGTTAAATGAAAATTGAGAATAATTTATTACAGGACCTTAGGTAAATCTAAATAAATTATTTTTTTTGCCCTTTGAGAAAAATTTCATATAAAATTTTGCTAACTTTCTAAATCTTGAAATAGTTTTATTTTTAACAGAGTTTTTTGAAAATTACTATTGCATAGAATGTTTAGATTATATCAATATTCTACAATGTTAATAACGATTAATCGAGCATTCATTTTCAGACAGACCTTTGGGCTTACATTTTTTCGGCTGTAGTACTCACACTACTTAACAATAATAGGGTTTGTTGAAAGTACATTAGTAATTATCTAGTATATCTATGATTTGCTCAAAATATATGTATTTATTACATGTAACGTGTTATGTCATTTCCAAGAAAATGCATGTTAGTTTGCATGAAATATACATTTATAAAAAAAGCTTAGGCAGATTTCATTACTGGGATATTATGTTTGGTTGGGAAAGGTTCGTTATTCCAAACGTGGGATTTTAGCTTCATTATTATTCGAAAGTTTTCTAAGAAATTTATTAAGAAACTGGAATAACATTTAGCAGAAATATTTGCGATTTAATGGGAGCACATTTGCCCATAGATGTGTCCTTACACAAGGATTTCAACATTCTGAATAAACTTGAACAATATCTTGACAAAACGATTCATAGCTTTAAAGCCACATAGAATTCAATTCTTATTGTGAAAAACGCTAGGATTATAATTTTCACTTCATTTACATTTTCTTAAAATTCAAAATTTACTAGTACCTTTTCAGTAGTGATTACTTAGTTTGGGTCCCCAAAAGCATGTGCCCATGGCAATGCGCACTTGGTCTCTCATAAACTTGATAATGGGCTTACCCAGTAAGATAAATAGTATGTAAATTGCAGAAAATATCTGAAGGATTGACAGTAGTTTGTAAGATAAAAGCGTACAAACACAGAGTCTAATGGATTTGCTACTGCTGCTCTTTTCCCTCCAAAACATGCCACATATACAGGGTTGACCATAATGTACACTATATTTAATTTGTTTATAAGAAGTCAACGAATGACAAATGGAGTGGCGCAATATTGATTTTTAAATTTCTATATAAATAGAATTTAATAATCACAAATAGTATTTTATTTTTAGAAGAATTATGACACTTCAAAATCAAAATTCATACGGCCATACTAGTTAAAGCAGGCTATCACGCCACCGTGGTATTCCTTGACGCAGCGTTATAGGGCTACTGAAAGATATTGGACTGCACCCACTTAAAATTACAATGGTCCAACAACTTACTCCTGAGTATAAAATTACCCGAAAGGTTTTTCTCAATGGGTATTAAACAACCCACACGTGCTCCAAAACATTTCTTAGTTTTTAGACAGACGAGGCATATTTTAGCTTGGACAGTGTTGTAAACCGACATAATGTGGTTATTTGGGCATATCAAAATCCTCACGTTACAAAATTGAAATCATTGCACTCTCCGAAATTATGTGTTTGGGCGAGCTTCAGCTCAGAACACAAACTGGAAATATTCTTCTTTGAATATACTGTAAACCGAGGTAAATATACACATTTTTGGCAACATCACGTGGTTCCACATTTTCATCAAAAAGAAGTTTATGACACAACCATATTCCAACATGATGGTGCTCCACCTCATTATTCGCTCAGAACACTAAATTTTTCATCAGAACATTTTCCAGAGGAACGTGTTTTTGGTCGAGGTTTTGGTGTTGCATGCCCGCCGCGTTCACCAGATCTGTCAAACTACGATTACTATTTTTAGGGCATGCTGAAAGCTCGTGTATACTACCATTTTGTGCCAAGTAATCTTGATGAATTAAAGCAGAAAAAAAACAAGGATTTGAAAGTGTTAGTCTTGAAGAATTGCAGCGCTCAGTTCAAAATATGATTCCAAGATGCGAGCTTGTTCTAGAACACGACGGAGGACATTTTGAACAATTTCTCTATCTAAAAATTTCATATTTGTATAACTACTGTAAATAAATTTACGTGTTTGTTTTTTGTTTCAAATAAAATTTTTGTTAGCGTACATTATGGCCAACCCTGTACATGGAAAGAATTGATAAAAACGTAAAGATATTGCAGCTTTTTGTGAAAAAGAAAGAGTCAAACTACTCAACGTTAAGAAGGTGTCAAAAGACGAGGTGGAGTTTTCTTCGTTTCATTGCGTTTGTGTTCAAGAAGATAGATTCCCTTGATTTTGGCACAATGCTTTGTAATTAGTAGATATCGCCTAAATAGCAAAGCAAGAACTTGGCGGAGATCGCTCTTCCATAACAAAAAGTGCCTAAGCATCGGTGATGATCCAAAATCTCTTAGAATTGTTTTATGAAATTTTATAGGATTTTGTATTTTACAGCAGTCAGAGCTCATGTATGACATTCTACTGTTAACTGAAACCTTCTACTGTGGAACCTTCTATTGATAAATGCTAAGTACTATACATCCCTGCCATAAAAAGAGAGAGGCAAACCCCTTGGTGGTCTCCATGTGCAATTAGAATAAGCGCTGGCGGTCGATTTCAATTTATTCTTTAACTCAGTCTTTCAATCAGATGATTATTTTATTTGTGAAAATGAGCCTCGAAATTTGAATAATATTGATATATCATTAAAAGAAATCATAAAGCTTATAAGTGAAATTTCTAATAAAAATGGAATAGGGAGTGATAAAATTTCAATGACTTTCTTAAAGAGATTTTCAACAGAATTATCTCCTCATATCTTATTACTATTTCGAAATTGTTTAAAAACAGGTATATTTCCAGATGTTTGAAATTTACTGATATTGTTCCACTTCACAAAAGTGGCATAAAATGAAATCTCAAATTACCGACCTATTAGTTTATTACCGAAATTATCTTTAATGTTTGAAAAGCTAATTTACAAACATTTATATAAATATTTTCGAGCATTTTTATATGA
>CABFPE010000162.1:525154-542910 GCA_900660155.1 Hofstenia miamia | reverse complement strand
ATATAAATATTTTCGAGCATTTTTATATGAACAACAGTTTGGTTTCGTAAATAAAAGAAATACATACAGTCAGTTACTTTTATATCTGGATTATGTTTACTTCAATAATGACTTATCGCATCCTACATATGTTCTATATACTGACTTTAAAAAAGCCTTTGATTCTGTTTCACACTACAAATTACTCATAAAATTACATTTTTTTGGGATTGGTGGAAATTTACTTTGTTTATTGAAATCTTATCTTAGCAATCGATTTCACAGAGTGATATATGATGGAATCAAGTCCACACTACTTCCTGCTAAAAGTGGAGTTCCTCAAGGGTCTGTCCTTGGCCCCCTTTTGTTTATAATATATATATCAATGATTTGCCATTAAGCTGTAATATTAGTAAGATATTTATGTATGGTGATGACGTTAAATTATGCAGTTCTGATATCAACAATATTGTAAATGATTTCAATAAAATACAAACGTGGTCAAAGAATAATGTCTTATCTTTCTATATCGATAAATTTAAATTTATTAGATTTGGTGATAAAGTAACACAGTCCATTCCTCTCATAATAGCACCAATTGTAGCAAATGATTTTGTTAAAGATCTGGGCCTGATAATAACACCAAACCTTTCTTAGGCTACTCATTATTTCAAGAAATTAAAAAGTTGCAGTTATCTTATTCTAATATTAAACGGAATTTTTCCTTACTCAACTCATTTTAAGATCAAGTTAACTTTATACAAATCATTGGTATTATCATGTCTAAGTTATGGCTCAATACTGATGGAATTATCCCCTTTCATAATTGATAAGCTAGAAATCTTTCAACATAGATGTTTTAATTGGATACTATCAGGTCTTGATTATAAATCATAATTGATACGCTTAAATATGTTTCCGATACCCTATTATTTTCAGTTACTTGATTTAATATATTTAAATAAGCTATTGAATGACCAATATGATTTGGAAATATCAAAAATAATGTCTGAATATCTACCAACAAATTACCAGCTTCGTTCTTCAAATCTTACAATTTTCAAATCAAAGGATATAAGAAAAGAATCAACCAGATCTTTCTATTTAAATAGAATTGCAATACTTGCAAATTATATACATCAAAATACTTCAATCAATTTATATGGATCATTGAAACAAGTAAAAATATCATTAAAAGACTTCTTCCAACAACAGTTTTTAAATAACTTTAACAATATGTTTATGTCTTTTCCTCCGAGTGCTTTATATTCATTATTAATGTAAATTTTGTTTATATACTACTGTTTAGTATCCATATATGGATAATAAATTATTATTATTATTATTATTATTATTATTATTATTATTACCCAAGAAATTTGAATTCAACAGTAAGTCTATTCTAATTTCGAACTTATCTTTGCTAGTTATATTTCTTTGTTATTTCATCCAAAACCTGCAACTTGATGTAACATTTGAACTTTTAACAAGTGCCTTTAAGGCTACTGTAAATCAAGTCTATCCCATCTATGGCTATAGACAGGTTAGGCTCATCTCGCCAAATAGAACCTTTCAAGGAGGATTGGCTTAGCATGATAATTTTGAAAAATATTGCACTCTCAGAATTTTTACGTAGCTCTTCCTATTATTTAATATACATTTTAAAATATGATTAAAAGAAAGATATATTGAATTAAAAAAAAAGAAACATTTGCATACGCAAACTTCAAAAGTAGAACTATAGATTTGCTTTGCTTAAATTGGCTTATTGTATATCTAATGCAGTATCCAAATTCGGCTCGGCTATTTAGAAGATTGGCTTGTTGACAAGTCTGGTTATATGGGATTTCAATGCACAAATCACCAGTGGATATGTTTGTGTTTGTAATGCGGAGAATCATACCTATTTCTCTCCAAGTGGCATTAGTGTTTATCAATAGGATCATGGCACCTGCCTGTTCAGTAAATATTTGAGATTCAATACTACGAAAACATCTTCCAGTTCTAATTGCTCCTAGAAGAATGAAAAATGAAACTTCTCCGAGAAAAAATCGAAATATAAATATAAACATGTTTTTTTTCTATTTTGAGTAATGAAGAATTTTGCAATAGACACAAGTAGGAAGGTCACTGGAAGTTTCACAGAAGGATTTAAAATCTGCATCGATTCCAAAGTAGATAAAGAAGTCTAAGCAATGGTGTGACCAAGGTTGCAAAGAACCAAGAGATGAGTATATGAGACTCTTAAGATTAGCAAGAACGTCGGAAATGATAAACTTAGTCGTGCTAAGAGCTCTGTCTTCTGCACTAAAGGCTCATAAAAAGATAATAACGGAAAGTAGGAATCGCTGGTATGAGGACCTTTTGGAGAATTATTCAAAATCAATGATATAATACTTGCAGAGTTCAGTTTGAAGTATGGTATCAATATTTATTGAAGACATATTAACAAGGAAGTCTTCTAAATTTTTTAAGTGTCAAACTCTATCTGCAAAACGGGAATGTACCTTATGAAGATTACCTAGATTGTGAATTCTAAAAATGGAACTATTTCGGATACCAAGAACCGAAAAATGTAACAAGACTGATCGTCTGGATGGCATTTCAAGTGATATATTCCAAACGTACCCCGGATTCTTCGTTCCAATTTTTTCTTTTATGAAAAGCCAAATTGCTCATGTGAATGAGGAAATCACTCTCCCGAATATGTGGCTGACTTCATATTTAATCCCAATCTACAAGGGCAAATGTTCAAGAAAAAACGTTGAGTCATACTGATGAATTCTCTCTGCAACACCTATATTTGTTAACATGGAGGTCCTTGGCAGAAACCAACTGCATGTTCCCCAAAGAGCAACATTGCCATTTAACTCATTCAGCAATAATAATTATAATTGAATACATCTCAAAATCCTTGGTTTACAGGAGACGTTATGATTGTTATGCAATACTTTTTGGGCCTTTCCAAGGTCTTTGATTCAATAAACCGAATGGAAAATGAAAAAGCTGTCGCGACTTGTTGTCTCCGAAAACTTTCTCAAGACTATTGGCTTTTTCAAGAGAGGCATTTTCTGTTGATTCTAAAAGGTTGTGTAGTACATGAGCCACTAGAGGTGTGCGGGACCAGTTATAATTGGTCCCATTCGCGAAATATTTTTATAGTATCGGTCTCTCTAGTCATTAATGTCTTTAATTTTGCTATCACGCATAAGGTTAGAATTTTTTTATTTGATAATGAAAATATATGTGGCTGAAGATTAACACATCAAAGTAACGGATGAAATTATTATTAGGTGTATTATTTTTTTAGCAATGGAAATGCTTAATGTATATAATATACCAGGTAATAAATATAATATATATGTATATACTAGGGTGAGAATTCTTGATATTATACACATATAAGTATCTGGTAACGGTCCCGTCCCGTATCTGGTCACGATATAGAAAATTTTTTCCCGATAACTGGTCCAAATCCATGAGGGACCAAATGCTGGACCGGAACCAATAAGTTAATATTTTTCATATTTGCATTAGATCGTTAGTTTTAGAAAATTGCACCGTAAGTTCTATCATAAAAAATCCGTTTCTCTTTTATTCAAAGTTTTGATTTAATAAGATACTTAAACTTTAAATTATACTAGGTTCACATTATTATGTACAATTTGTAACAGTTAAAATATACTATTCAAAATAAAAAACACATACATCCATGATCAAGAAAAGAACGTGAATGAGATGTCTTTCTCATATGAAAACTAACTAAAACCGTGGCAAAGCGTTGAATATTTGTAAAAGACGCCATTTATTTTAAATTCTAAATTTTATTTAATAAATTGAATAGATGTTTTGCAAGGATTTGTTTTTGCAAGATATTAGCAAATTTTGCTATTAGCACTTCCTAAAAGAAGAAAATTGTTGGAATTAATAAATGTAGAAGATGACCGAAGTGCTATTCATGAATCTTCTCAGAATTGATTATCATGTATGCGCAACTGGGAAGTCATGGAGACAAAATTTTTTACTATATACTAACGAATTCAATATATACTTAGTGAGAAGCTCTTCTTCGTAATATTCTGCAGCAAGATATTGCATGCATTCATATTGTCCAAATTAGAAAGTAGAGTTTTTAGATTGTTAATGAATCAGAATATGAAGTAAACAATTCAAAGTAGTGCTTAGCGAAGCCTTTCCATTGCTTTAGTTATATAATCCATGAACATGAAATGCGATAATTGCTGTACAGTCTCAATATCATATGTTTGGTAAAGTTGTGCAAGCCGGTAGCTAGCTTTATATGGTGGCTAATTTGCAGGGGCTAAATTTAAAAAAAAACCCATTTTGGAATATGCAGCTGAAATCTGCGATCTGCACCTGCAAAAAAATGTTGAACAGTCGGAAAGAGTTCACAGAAGAGCAATTAGATTTATTTGTAGTATTAAAGGACGAACAGAAACCGTTTCCATCAACAGACTTAAACTTAGAAACACTAAAAGATCATAGGAGGATATCTCGTTGTAAACTTATGCAGGCTATATTGACCAATGATGTGCAATAATCTTTTGCTCAAAGCTTTAAGAAATTATATCCCTGTGATTATTCGTATAACACCAGATCTGTATCAGAAAATTTACCATCATCACAGTTTGCGATTTATAATTTTCTGCTTCATAGTTTTACTCACAGAACCTCACGAGATCTGCGTTCAACAAACAATGAAAATTAGGCAATATTGATGGCCTTCATTTCCCCAAATTGGATCTAAGGAGTGCAAAAGAGAACTAGAACTAAAACTATCCTTTGTGTCATGTAATTTTTTCCCATATTGTAATTATATTGTACAAAAATCAAATTCTGGAAATTGCCAATTGATTATTTAGATTAGTGGTTGATATGGTTAATTCAAATAATCAAAAAACTAAAATCTTGGCCGTAATATGCACGTTGATTGATTATTATTGTATTACATAATTTTTTCAGTAGGGTAGCTGGCACTTGACGGCTCAGGTGGCTGCCTCACAAATGTTTTAATAAAATGGAGTCTGCATAAAAGCGAGACCCCCACAATGTGAACACAGATTTCCACGTGTTGTGGTGTCGCCTTGCCGTTGCAAATCCTGCACAGATATTGTGGTAATGGAACATACCAATCCACATTTTGGCATATTGGAAGTGCAGCCCATGTATAGCATAACGCGCCAATAAAATACGATCTTCACTCCTATGATTTCGGGGGTTCCTCAAGAAAGGAAGACAAAACTGTTGGTTATTTGGAGTTTCTGGTAAGGCGGGGCTAAATTGAGCTCTTAAAATATTCCTTAATGGTGACCATTTTGAGATGTTCCTACACTGAGTAGCAGATGCGTTGTTTGCTAGACCCAATGTCTGCTTCAGATATCATGACTGTACATTCACAAGGTGTTCATCAATATACCGAAGGGTAATCCATTTTTTTAAATGACTGCATATCATTTGTGATAATGAGATACATCTTGTCAAAGAAAATTTTATGTGCAGTGCATATGTCAATCTTGTTAGGCTAATCAATTGAGAACGTGAAGCAATTGATGTGCAGGCTTTGTTCTTCACGTCGAAACTAAGCGTTGGTTGCTATACTCCTAAGTACATGGACTTTCCAATATTTACCGTCATTTCATTTGATGAGCAATATTGAGATAGGAAGTGCATTGCGACCTGTAGGTCCGGTAGATATTCTCCATAGACAACTACATCGTCCGCATACATCAAAATGTGAATATTTCTGTTGGATTTGAGTGTTGCTACCAAGTCGTATGTATGCAGCAAGAAGAGCAATGGGAATAATGACTAAACCTGTTGAACGCCAACAGACTGTTAGATTGGTTCTAGTATCACCGACCCATTTAGAACTGATATGAAGTTCTTTTGTAAAAACAACAATATTGTCCTAAGAAAATTATCCGAGACTCCATTTTGCGACAGTTTTTGCACAAGCTTCACCCTTTTAATGGAGTCAAATGCTTTTGAAAAATCAACGAAATAGCATAACATTCATGTCGGCTGCTATATTCCAGGCTGTTTGAAATACATATACTCAAGTAAAATCTTAATTGCTGACTGTGTTGATCGGCCTTTTCTAAAACCATGTTGCTCTTTGGAGAGGATGTCATTCAATTCTGCCCATGTATGTAGTCGCAAACGCAAAAGAGATTTTAACAACTTAAAAATGTTTCAGAGTAGAGCATCTTTGCTTTGTGCGATAACGTAGTCAGCCAGTTAACCGGAAGAGAGGCTACCTTTTCTTTTTCCGCAAGCAATATCTGATTAAATATAAAAACAAGAATTGAAGTGAAAAGCATAGAATATCTTGTAAATACCGTCCGTTCCTACTGCTCTGCCTTGTTTTACAAGTCTCAGTACCTGAGTTATTTCCTCCTCAGAAATTTCCTCATCTAGAAGATCATTGTGAAATACTTTTCCGTCTCTTCTTTAAATACGAGAAAATGCAGGTAGTTGGCAGTGTTCATAAATTTCGGTTAAATGAGTGGTCCATGCATGGGCAGGAACTCCGCAAGAATTATATGCCTGTTTCGAGAGGATTCTTCAGAATGCCTTGGAATTTGAGTTTCCAGAGTTCTTAGCAACAATAATTCGTCTTCTTTCTTCTTCCAGCAACCAGCCTAACTTCTTCTCCCTAATCAGAATCTTGTGAGCTCGTCGCGTAGAAGCAAGACCTCTTAACATGCCTTGAGTGACATTCTCTGCTGTTTTAACAATTTTTAGTAATCGCATACAGTCATTTCTTGATTCCTTTTATTATAGGTCAAACCATTTTTTAGATTTCCTGATATATACTGGGATTGATGCATAGTCTAAAGCCATTTGCAATATATCTGTTGCTTGGACTACCGTGTGACAACTGAAAAACTGCACATCACTCCAAATGGGAATAAACCTGTCCAAGTATATCTTTCGAATTATTCCTGGTCGAGGGTAATCTCTTTGTTTTATATTTAGTCATTTGTTGTCTATTAACAATCAAACTATCAAGTCAATTAATGATCCTACCTAAAAAATTGATCAGTATTCTATCTAGGACTATGTTTATTGTATGCAAGCCAGCGGCAAATAGCTGTAGGAAAAAAACTTGGAATATTACTGTACAAGTTCTAAGATATGACACGTTGGAAACCCAATTTTTTTTTAAAAAAAGGTCTATATTAATCATGCAATTACAATCACTTAGCTGAATATGTTTTCATGTTGTCATCAAGATGTTCACAAAAAATAAGCTAATTATAGATTTTTTCTTAAGAAATTAGATTTACAAATGTGCCTATTCAAATTAAGGTGGATTTAATTCTTTGTAATAGAGTGGTCATGATTATGAAATTTCAATCATTTAAAATTATGCTCAAGGTAACAGGACCATTGTAGTTTTAATAAACTGGTTGCATTTGTCTTTTACATTTTGATATTAAACATTATTCAATAGAAAATTTTTCTATTATATTTGTAAGACACTAATGTTCAAAGAAATTCATCCAAGTTTGTAATTATTTAGTCTATCATAAGTCAATAGTAAAAGTTTACTAAGCAATTGCTTTTTACATAGAATCTTCGAAAAATGTCATATAATTAATATAACCAAGTATACTGCATAAAAATAATTTACAAACAAATAATTCTAAATTTTGAGGCAAAAATAATGTGAAAATGGGAATTTTAGGTAAATAAATTCACTTTTATTATGTCAAAAGTTTGAATTGAATATTGCAGGTAAAAATAACAGCCCTAGTAATTACCGGATATCCTCGTGTATAAGCCGCACTCCAATCTTTGAAGGTTGCTTTTTGAACTAGAAATATACAGTATGCATAAGCCAGATATATGACGATAATTTCTAAGAAAATGTTTATTTTCCAGTTGGTAGTGTTCAATTGCATACTTGACCAAAGCTACTTATGTGATATCTGCTTTGCGGAATAGTAATAATAATAATATCATAATATTATATGAAAATTTTAAAGAAACTCTTTAAACTTTATGAAGGGACAAGAAATTTGAGTCAATTTTTCAATGGTGAATGATATGCGATTTAAATGTGATATTTCTGAACTACCGGCTTCAAAGAGAGATTGCACTGGAGATCATTTAATGAAAGAGCCAAGTAGCTCTACTATGAAGTAATAGATAGATGTATTGCATAGCCAAACAGCAATTTCAACAATGATAATTACAATATCATTAAAGTGGCAGAGAGTCTCAATCCATGCAGTGATCATTTTCTGCGTGAATGAGATTTGCATGACGCTGTTGAACTTACTGCAAATTTTGGTGTCAATTGTTCTGTAAATGAGCTCAGTGTTTTAAATGGCACATGAAGGTTTTAACTGAAAAAGTACATTAGTCGCCCAACTATGATCTTTTTTGCTTCTTCAACAAGTTTGACAGAGTTGTTTTTGAAAACGTCTAGCCGTTAATTTCTGAAATTATTTCAATTGGACAAATGTCAATTGCCATTGTGAGACTTTTTACCACTGTAAGCTATGTAATGATGGAATTTCGAAAATCGATGGCAATGAATCTTCTACGACATTTGGCTCATCTTTCTTTTGAAAAAGAACTCACCGAGGACTTGGACAGAGAAGAAATTGCAAAAATTTTTAGTTCCAAACCTTGACTCATCTTGGATTTAAAATGATTTTTTTATTGTTGAACAATTTGTCATAAATATTTTTAAAAATTCTTTTTTTACAATACGCAACTATTAAATTAAGAGGAAATATTTGACGCTAAGCTTTATTCATAATGTCATTGTCAGGCTCGTGATTTATTTGCTAAAATAAATTTTATCCTACGTTTTAATTTTGCTACAAAGGTTCTAATTTTAATTGATATTGAATCCAAAGTTTTGGAAAATATAACAACAGAATTTGCGTCAGCTGTAAGAGTGATTAAATCTATTCACCAATAAAAATTTAGAATTGCAGAAAAATATTATTCAATCAAAATTCAGGGTATCAAAATTAAATTAATGGGTATCCTCGTAATAAATCTGGAAAGTGAAGTGGTCACTAAGTGTTGTTTGTCATTAATTTTTTATTTTTATGAAACAACTTTTGTTAGACTTTGTTTGCCAGGCTGTAAATTCGATATAAGATGAATTTGAAAGCCGTTTTAATGATAATAATTTAAACTTATACACATTAATTTGCTCACTTTTTCGTGGAAGCAATTTTTGCGACTACCCAGGGTAGTTTTAAACGGCAAAGTATTTTTTCAAAATTCTCAAGTAATTTAGCCTGTTATGAAATTTGGAAATTCTGAGATATAGAAAAAACTATCGAATTAGAAACTTTGTACGGTTCTAAAGTATGTTGTTGAAAGTGAATTGCTTGAAAAGATTTAACTATTTTTTTAAAAAAATTAAATTTTCTCCATTCGTAATGTTCAGGTGATGAAAATATCAAAAGCCTATTGAAACGCACTCAGCTTTTTTGAAGATAGTATCCATAACTTTAGGCATGCGGTGAGCAAAAAAAGCAATGGGTTTTCTTAACAGTAGATGAAAGGTAAGTCCCGTTGCTATCTTGTGGTACTTTCAAATTTTGGATACTCTCATTTTTTATGAGGTATAATATAGGGGTTTCAAAATTTTTCAAAATACCAAAAAATATCTAAAATTCCAGATTAAAATCAGCTTAAAGTTAAAAATCAAATCTAATTGAATTTGCTGGAACTAAATATTTCAAGACTACCGGGAGAAAAATGGCTAATTTCTACACGTTATCATGTCACCAAAGTTCACTATTTCAAAATGCTCAGGCTGGGCCCTGGTCCACAATTCATGAAATATATCAGACCTGTGCGCTTGACTTGCACCATTTACATTTCTAAGCAAAACCTCATGAGTTTTTCGAATGTGCTCAGCACGGTGTTGCACAAACCGGCGGGTCGGCCTGTTGCAGATGTTCATATATCTTACTTCTGCTAGAGGCCCGGACGTGTTGTAGTTGTTTCGTTCCTACGAAGTATTTCCATAGTACTGCATGTATCTAGGAAGAAAAATTTCTTTTTCAGTGGATTCACTTTTACACTAAAGTTACTTGCAGTAGCTACACTACTTACAGTATTACATTTATTTAAAATGTTAATTTGTAATTGAGAATTACAAGACTCTGGTAAATAAAAAACTTTTTCGAAGTGATGACATGGAAATCGCAAACAGTGACAATAATGTAAATCGTATTGTATTAGAATTTAGTAAATAAAAATGTAGCATTGTTTTCTTATACATGCATAGTTTATAAAAATAATACTAGAAAAATCATTAATTATTATTTATTGTGGGTTTACAATAAATGTCTTAAATTTACAATTAGCAAATGATGATAATAATTTACCTTTTGGAGTGTTCATTCAACGTACAAAACTATAATAGTCTTTTAAACCGATGGAATCCAATGTGTTCTGCGGGTATTGATATCCAAAATTTAATAAATTCACTACTGGCTGGGAGATTATACAACTAAGAAATTCGCAGTTCATAGCATCATGTAACATCCTCCACCTGGCCTATTTGCACCGTGTATCACTATTGATGATTATCACTCAGTAAATTGCGGGTGAGGAGTTACTAGATCATCGAACTGCCAAACTTTTCCTTTCTTGTTAACTAGTTAAGTTAATCGAATAATAATTATCACTGTTTAGGTGATGGAGCCGTGTGACGTTTCCTCTTCAATTCTTCTCTGGGCCTCTGCCCGAAGCCGATCACCACAGCACAGTTCCTCCTCTTCGTTAACGATGACTGCATCCACTGTCTCAGCTCAATTGGAACTAATTATGTGAACCTTACTTTAGCTCAGTGTGTGCACTCACGTTAAGTTGTAACTGACTTAAACTCAATGTTGTAAAGTGTTTGCTGATTTGATTGAATAAAGCAACCGGGCATTGACACTAACTGCATTTAATAAAATAACTAAAATAGCCATTACCGTAAAATTACTGGCTTCGTGATACAGATAACAAACTTGCAGTCTCCTATACCTACATTTAATAATAATACATGTAAAGTCAATTATTGAGTCAATTATAGTCGAGTCTCCTACATTTAAGAATATATAAATATCCCTAAGTGTTGACTATCCAGTCGTTTCAGGCATTGATTATTTCATACATGTATAGATCGATAGTCAGACTAAGCAAGAATCGAAAAACTCCTAACCATAACATAAGTGCAGTTTTGTGACTGGCACAAGGACCCTTCGAATCAATCCTGTGATGGAATCCAGCCACTACTCAACACAACTTGCTTAGCTGAACATTTTATTAAATATCAAACCAGATAAATGAAGAATGATAAATAAAATAAACTCCAAAGAATTTATTGTTCATCAAATTTTTCATTAAATTCAAAGCTATTTATTTAAAATTTTTAAAGTACTTGCTGATTTTGAATTTCAAATAATTCTTCTGCCAACATGGCTGTTCATACGTAAGCATAATTTCGCTCGTTGCAATTTGTCAAATATTACTTAATTGGCTAACATGTTTCTCTTAATTTGCACAATATTGTAGCTTGGTTGCATCTTACAAAATAAATAGAATAATTGACAAAATTTTACAATCATATTTCTGATTATATTTAATCACTATAATCGTTCAATGTTATTCTTTTGTTTGCAGCTATTCTTTTTGGGATGATGCTACAATAAGGGCAACATACGAACCCACAAAATAGAGTTCCATGTGAGAAAAAAGAGTGAACTGCAAGCACCACACATGATGGCAAATAAAGAAGTAATATATGAAGAATCAGATGAGGATTCAGAGGGAGAGAAACAAAAAATTATCAATAAAATTACAAAGGCAGTGACTACATAACTGCAAGAGGAAGAAACAATAAAGAGTCACAAAAGACCCAAGTATAAAAATTCAATTCTACCACAATTACCAACTAATGATATGATACCTTGCAAGGTGACATTACCCAAGTTCAATGGAAGGGTAGATGGCTAATATCTGAAATTTGTCAAATGGCTACAGATGTTTGAATTGACAATGGCGGAACACAAAGTGAGCCAGCAGGCAGCAGCAGCAAGATTCCCTCTATTCTTAACTTGACAGGTGCAGCTTCCCAGCACTATTTGCTGTTGGATGCAGAGATAAAGAGAAATTACAAACTACTAATTGGAGATTTCATAAACTATTATGAAAACAAAAGTTTCAACAACCAATACCAAATTATCTTAAATGCAATGAAAATGAAAAAGACTGACAATATCTGAAATTACATTCAACAAGTTAAGCAACTACTAATGTTGAGCTCAAGAGAAAATAGATATTCCAAATACGATCTGTTCTTGCATATCTGCAAAGGGATGCCTGAGAGCATCAGGACACAGTTTGAAACAAAATGTGATGTTGATGGTAAACTAGAAAGAATGATCCAAAAGGCAGTCAATATACAGTCAACCATTGAGAACAATGCACGAATATATGAAAAGGCTGCATAGCACAGAGAGGGACAAATCTGGAGAAACTACCTCAAACTGTGCATTCCAAACAAAACATATAATGAAATGAAACCAGAAAAAATTATAAAATTTAAAAGAAAAGATGGGGAAAACAGGAAGATAAGAGAGAAAGATGTCAAGTGCTATAGCTGTGGACAGAAGGGCCACAGGAAGCCTGACTGCCCAAAATTAATAAATATAATCAGGGATGAAGAGGCTTACTATGACGAAGAAGATGTCCTGCAAACAGAAGATGAAATGGATGAAGCAATGCTAACTGACAAGGAGTAGGAAAACTAATTAGAGCACCAACTCATAACAACCATGCATTGATAATGATCCTGACAAATCTTGATACAATAAATATGATAATGATAGCAATAAATGGAGAGATGACTAAAGCAACAATCAACACTGGAGTGGCAACATTGATAATCACAGATGAATGTGCTACAAAGCTAGGAATTAAACAGGAAGATTTGGATAGTTGCAATAAAAGATTGATTAATGCATCAGGAGATTATATCAAAACAAAGGGAATAATGAAAGCAGTACAGATTAGAATTGCCAATACAACATTTGAACAGTCATTGGTGGTAGTAGATATGCACAACAATCTGTTGCCATATGAAGTCATTTTAGGTGATGATTTCTTGATGAAAAATGGGTGTGTTATTAACTACATGAACAGAACCATAAAGGTAAAAGAAGAAGAAATGGAAATCAAAGAAGAACAAGGGAAACAGAAAATGCTATATGATAACAAAGGCATCAACACCAAAAGAGTATCAATGCCATCTAGCATTTGCACAGTCAAGCATGGGAAAGGAAGAATACCAATCCTCAAGCTACGAATTGGAAAGTGAATTTAAAAAAACACAAACATATATTCAATTACAGAGAGATAAGCATGGGGCAGGCAGTGGGTGAAAAACACAGAATAGTTACAACAATGGACAAACCAATCAAGCTGTCAGTCAGAAGGGTACCAGAACAGATGAAAGACAAATATAATCACATATTAGAAGAACTAATCAACAACAAAATCATCTCCCCAAGTGAAAGATCATATGCAGCACCAACTGTATTCATGAAGCAAGGAGATAAATATTGCCTATGCATAGATTTTTGTAAATTAAATGAAGTGACAAAGAAGGATTCATATCCCCTACTGCGGATAGAGGACATGCTCTATGAAGCAAGTAAACACAAATACTTCACTACTTTAGACCTGTGTAATGCCTACTTTCAGGTAAAGATGGAAGAAGATGATATTGAGAAAGCAGCATTCATATCTCCCTATGGATTGTGTGAGTGGATATATATGGCGTTCAGACTATGGAATGCACTAGCAACCTTCCAGAGATATATCATGAAAGTGTTAAAAAACAAGACACTTAGAATGGAGGAAGGGGTTGACGCCTATGTAGATGACATCATAGTAACTAGTGACACAATCAAAGAACATCTGGAAAAATTAGAGAGAATGCTAACAATAAAGGAGAATGCAGGACTCCAAATTAACAGGAACAAATGTGATATCCTCAAAGAAAAGATAGTATTTTTGGGAAGAACAATAGAGAAGGGCAGAATATGTATGAAGGACAATGTCAGAGAGCTGATCTGCAAAATATAAAACCCAACAACAAGAAAGATATACAATGGGAATCTTCAACTATTACAGCACTTTCATTCAAAACATAGCCAGTAAGACAGTGAAGATGACCAGACTAATGAGGAAATCAGTACCATTTGTGTGGACCTGGCAAGAGCAGGAGGAACTAGATAACATCAAAGAAGAACTAGCGAAATTACCATCCCTTAACACACCAGACTACAACAAACAGTTTATATTAGATTGTGACACAAGTAAAGTGGCAATCAGGGCCACACTGGGACAAATTAAAAATGGAAAAGAGGTCCCCATTCAATTTTTCAATCATAAGTTGAGAGCAAGTGAAGAAAATTATGGATCAACAAAAGTGGAGATGCTGGCACTGATTGAGAGCATCAAAAAATTTCGACATTTCCTGATCAGTAGACAATTCATGGTACACATTGACATGGTTGAAGAAATTTTCTGGAGATAATTGTGTCATGATATATCAATTACTTGAACGAATTCACATTCACAATTGAACATAGGAAAGGCACCCTACATAGCAATGCAGACTTCTGGATGTTGCTACCAAACTACCAAAGAGACACAGCAAAAATGGATGGAGAGAAAAAACATACTGAATATGAGGGATTGCCAGAAATAAACGTAGATAAGAAAGGTCAAGCCATGCTACTGATACTGTTGAGAGAAGAGATATCTAAGCAAGAAATAGTGGACAAACAAAGAGATGACATAATCTTTAGCTAAATCATAAAAAAGTTAAGAGAACCCGAAACAACACTATCAAAACTAATGGCAGGATATTATGAACATTACAAGTGGAAGATGAACAAAATTGGATTACTATATGTTGAAGCTAGCAATAATAGAATTGCTATACCAGATTACTTCAAAAGAGAACTCATAAGGAAGATATATGAAGAGGGCTACCTGGGAATCACACAAACCTTCAATGCAAGGTTCATAACAACAGCTGTGAGGAAAGTTACTGAAAACATAATCAATAAGTGCACAACATGCCTTTTACACAATAAGCAACACTTCCTGACACAAAGGGCACCACTGGAGAAAATCATTGCAACACAACCAAATGAGATAGTCCACATAGATCTGGAGATGCTGTCAAAAGACACAGAAGGATATCAATACCTACTGGTAATGGTGGACAACTTTACAAAATATGAAAGGATGATTCCAATGAAGAATACAACGGCAGAAACCACAGCAGAACTAGTATTGAAGGAATGGATCCTATGACTCAGGCCAATTGAAACAATAATAACAGATAAGGGCCCCCAATTTGAGAGTGGACTTTTTCAAGAAATGGCAAAGCTCCTAGAAATCACAAGTGAATGAACAACAGCATATCACCCACAGGCCAACTTAATCAAACACTAATCAAGTTGATTAGGGTGGCAACATCAAGGATAAGGGAAACAAATGGAGAGAAGTCATCAAGATGGTCAAATATTATTATAACACGTCAGTACATGCAACAACAGGAGTCTCACCATTCAAGGCAATGTTCAGAAGAGAGGTGATGACTCTGTTATCAATGCAGTACACCAACTACAGCAGAAAACTGGATAATGAATATGTAAACCAACTGAGAAAGCAGATTACAAGGATCCACAAAATTATGTGTCAAAATATCAAGAAATCAGCAGTGAGACAACAGCGCAACTATAATAAAAAAATCTACAGGCATGCACACAAAGGAGGGGACAAAGTATACATGTTAACACTCATCAAACTCACAGACACAAAAAAAGTCCAGAAACTAAAAACAGTGTGGTCCAGCCCCTACACTATACCACAGACACTACCAAATAATGAATACATGCTAGATAATAATAGACTATTACATTTTCAAAATCTGAAGAGAGCAATGGCAGATATCAAAGAGACAAAAATAGATGCAAATGCTGAATTCAAAATATGCTGAATTAACAGCAACAAAATTATATATGACATGTATGATATAGATAGCCTACATGAAGAGGGATTTGATGATGAGTTTATGCCGGATATTGGAGACAATAACATAAGAGAGAGAGTGCTGCCCCAAAGGAAAGCAAGAAATAANAACAAATGGAGAGAAGTCATCAAGATGGTCAAATATTATTATAACACGTCAGTACATGCAACAACAGGAGTCTCACCATTCAAGGCAATGTTCAGAAGAGAGGTGATGACTCTGTTATCAATGCAGTACACCAACTACAGCAGAAAACTGGATAATGAATATGTAAACCAACTGAGAAAGCAGATTACAAGGATCCACAAAATTATGTGTCAAAATATCAAGAAATCAGCAGTGAGACAACAGCGCAACTATAATAAAAAAATCTACAGGCATGCACACAAAGGAGGGGACAAAGTATACATGTTAACACTCATCAAACTCACAGACACAAAAAAAGTCCAGAAACTAAAAACAGTGTGGTCCAGCCCCTACACTATACCACAGACACTACCAAATAATGAATACATGCTAGATAATAATAGACTATTACATTTTCAAAATCTGAAGAGAGCAATGGCAGATATCAAAGAGACAAAAATAGATGCAAATGCTGAATTCAAAATATGCTGAATTAACAGCAACAAAATTATATATGACATGTATGATATAGATAGCCTACATGAAGAGGGATTTGATGATGAGTTTATGCCGGATATTGGAGACAATAACATAAGAGAGAGAGTGCTGCCCCAAAGGAAAGCAAGAAATAAATCTATAAATGACCCTGAAATATGGGATTTAAACATACTAACTGAATTTAGGAATCTAGAAGAAAAAAATGAATGTCTAAAATCAATAGAGAAACACTACACCTTTACTTTATCGGAACTACAAAGATGTGTTATAATGCATTCAAGAAACTATCACCAGAAACAAAGTCACATATAAGGAAATTCATGAAAACCAAGGGAAGAAATTTATGGACACCAACAATTGACCAAAAGAGAATGTAATAATAAGCTATCCACAAGAGATGAATGAGACTCTGGAAAGGCCATACATGCGAAGGACAGTAAACATCGTATTTGATGAAGACTTTACATTGGAAATGACACAAGCTATAATGTTCTACAAGGACCAAATTGCAGAGATTGCAAAGATAAACATGGATGAAGAAAACTTGACAATTATATATGTGCTCAAAGAAAAAGAATACGAGTATACAAAAAACTTGGAGAAAAATATTGATCAAACACTATGAATGCAAAAGTACAAAAGGTAAGAGTGGTGATAATTAAAAGATCAATGATCAATGACATCCAAAGCATCTACTTGACGCATGCATGCAAACAGAAAATATCTTCCCTTGGGAAAAAATACATGAGTCTTATGACCACATTTTGGTGGTGATGATTGCTCTTTTCTGGTTTTGAGAGCTGTCACAACCACTTTTGGTGGTCTGAATGGCTCTCATGCCCTAGGAGAAAAAAGACCACCTTTATTACTGAAAATAGGTGGTTATCAGTACTCATACCACCTGGTGATCATAATGCTCTGAAAAAGTATAGAGCAATATGACTATTAGGTGGTTATAATAAACAGAAATGAGAAAGAGCATTATGACCACTTGGAAATTTTTAAAGAGTATCATGACCACAGTGGTTGTGATGCTCTTTGTCAGAAAAAC
>CABFPE010000162.1:500739-525146 GCA_900660155.1 Hofstenia miamia | reverse complement strand
CAGCAATGCTTGAACTTTTTAGCAATATAAAATGTTATTTTGCATATAAAAGTAATGCTAAAACAATCATGTGGCAACATTAAACAATGTTGTTATGACCTTAAAATATTGCTTTTTATTCATAAAAAACAATGAAAATGGTACCATTTCAACATTAAAACAATGTTGTTTTTGATACATATGACAACCACATAACAACACAAAACAACATTGTTTAGCCCTTACATTTTTATCTTGGATGCGCCCACAATTAAAATTTTTAAAGATTATCATGGCTACAGTAGTCATGATCCCCTTTGTCAAATAAACTAGAAAGAGCATTATTACCATGAGTGAATATAAAGTTCTGTAGTGAACATTGGGAAAACCCCTACCACAATGGTCATGATTATTTCATGCCATTTCATGCCAGTAGTCCTTAATATTAATTATTTCATAAAATATTCAGTCCAAAAAGCTTATTTTATACAATAGTGATTCTTCAAAAATCTATTGAAACTGTTTACCCCATAATACAATAGTTTCAAGTTTTATTTTTTATTATAAAGAACAACAATATATGGAATATCTAATGACATTGCAAAATATAGCCTTCAGAACTTGAGTTAATCATTTCAGAGGGTAGGATTTTTAAATTTTGCAATTTTTAATGTTGTAATTTTTTAATAAAGTTTTTTAGTGTCATATTTTTTATCATTTTCTTATTGTTGTAATTTTTTAATATTTTCACTTAATAATGTCATAGTTTTTGACATCATTATTTTTTTTATTAATTTTAATTTTTATTGTTGCAAATGACTTCCTAAACCTAACTCAAAACCTTATTTCTTCATTATTTTATAAACCTCAACCATTCACCTAAGTCTCAAATGGATGATTTTTAAACAAACCCTAGCCCAAAAGCTTATTTTCCAACATTTATAGACCTACACCCTAACCAAAAGCTTATTTCTTTATATTTTATAGACCTAAACCCTAACACAAAACCTTATTTCTGTAGTATTTTTTAGACCCAAGATCCTAACCTAAAATCCCATTTTTTCATCATTTTATACATAATGCCCTAATCTAAGTTAAATATATTTAATAAATAAAATTTATGATGGTTTATGACACTAAAAATTTAAAACAATAAAAAACTAAAATGCTTATGGTAAACATTAATAAACAGATGAAATATCAAAAACTTGTAAAAAAAATATAAGGAAAGAACCTAATTTTAATTTATTCAATTGAGAGCTGACAATTTTTACATTTAGAAATTGCATTTTAATAACCATTTTTCAAAACATGAAACTTAATAAAAAAAGTGTAAGAGATCACTTCCAATTAGGTCACTTCCATTTCACATTGCTCTAGTCTAGTTTGTATTTTCTAAAACTACACTTAGGCGCATATGTAGCCTAGGGGTTGTGACTGCAGCTTGATATTCACTATCAGCTCAATATTGAAACATAGGACAAATTCAGAAAATGTAAATTGAATATTTAAAAATTTATTAATTAAACATGAATATGGTAATTACTTGCCAATTAAAAATAGCTTACAATAATTCAAATGTTATGTTTTGCAAATTTTGCAGGTATTTGAATATTGAGCTGATCATGAATATTGAGCTGTAGTCACAACCCCATAGCTTAGGGATTTAGGAACTTAGAACTTTTGAAGTTCTCAAATCCCTAATGGGGGATATTCATGAAATTTTGAAATATTTTAAATAATTTCTATATAATCACTAGTGAAATTAGCAAAAAATGGTTTCCAGTTTTTAAAATTTCCTAGATTTTAAAATAATACAGATTTTGTTTTAATCCCATTACATTTTTGAATTTTGTTATATCATTTCTGACCTCTTACAAATACTGAAAACTATAACAGTGTTATGTGTTATGTATTTTATTGTTTATATCATTCAGGATTTATGAGTTAGCATATTTTTTCTTCAGATTTAAATAATTCCAAGTTTTTATATTGTAATATTGGATTTTTTTTACAAATATTGCAAGTTTATGTTTTATTGCTTTATTTTCTGAGATCTTTGATTGCTAACACATTCTAGGTGTTGAAATTCTTGACATAACTCCAATAAACGGAATTTTAGTAGTACTATTGAAATGTAGACATTGGCTGCCCAATACTGAAATTGCCAATATTTTTAATGTGTCAGAATCTACCATCAGTCGAGTGATATCTGTTTATTTAACTGAGTTATCTGTGTTATTGAAAAAATTCATTTATTTTTCAAGTCACAAGAATGTTTAATCCCATATCCCTTCAAATTTTTAATGCAATTTTTCAGAAGTCAATTCTATCATTGACTGTTTTGAAATCCCTATTCAGAAACCTTCTAAGCCCACTGCACAATGCTTAACATGGTCATCATATAAAAATAGAAATACCATTAAGTATCTTATTTCTTGTGCACCAGATGGCTACATAAATTACATATCAGATGGTTATGGTGGAAGAATTTCAGATATTGAGCTAGTTGAGCAATCTTGCTATTTAAACTATTTGCCTCCAAAGTCACAAGTTTTGGCTGATCAAGGTGATCAAGTCCCTAGATTCATTGCTATCATTGAAAGGTTGCATGCTTTGGAGACCTCCATCTGTTTTAAGCAAAAACATACTGTCTAAAACTGATTCATTATTTAATAAACAATTAGCTGCATGTTGAATCAATGTAAAATGAACAATTAGAAGAGTTTGGGAATTTAATTCACTTAGTTCATATGCACAGTTTCCTATTAAATCAATTTCAAATATGGATCATTTTTGCACAATTGCCTGTGCTCTTTGCAATTTACAACCTAGAATTTAAGATGTCTCTCTCATCTCTTGAGCAGATTGAGCTCTGCTCTCTGCAAGCTGTATTCCCTCCCAAATACCTTTAATGGTAACTTATTTTTGTATTTGTCTCAGTATGCATGATGTTATAATTTATGCTATAATATTACATATGTTTAGAACATTGCTGATCAGGTTTAGTATGCACTGCTTTTTCTAGTTTACAGCTTCTCTATTGTTAATGAGCCATAGTGAAATGGTATCACGCTTAGTTTGCTGATAACTCAGTTGACTAAGAAATATTGGTTTGAATCCAGTTGGCTCAATTATTTAGTTTTATAACACATCTTGAAATTTAATATGAACTTTAGGTTATTTATTTCATATTGTTAAAATGATGGACTTGGCAGGAGTTGAACCTGCAAATGTACCATACTTAATGGTACAGTTTGATACAACTCGAATCCTCAAACATATATATATATATATATACTTACAACTGTATAGCAATTTATTAAATATATGTTTTTTCCAAAAATCAATTGCTTTAGCAATTATTGGGTATATGAAATCTCCATTAAATTCAACCTTAATGGTAGTCAATTGAAAATCAGTGGCATCCTTGTTTGGAATGCCAACACAAAATATTCCAGCATTCTTTTCAGCCACCAGCATCTGTAACTGGATTTGTGCATAGTACTTGGGGGTTAACTTAAAATAATCATCATAATAGGAGATCACTCTATTGCTCTTTTCAAGGCACTTCACTTCAATTACATAGTCATGTGAAATCCCATCAGGAGTGGCTGCCAAAATCAGGTATATTTTACACAAATATAAACCACATTTGTTAATCTAAAATAATGCTGATTAAGTTGCATATATAGTTCATGTAAATTTATGCATAACTATTAATTTTATCTGAGTATAATAATTTAGTTTTAGTACTAGCTATTATGTAATCATTCTGCTACCTCAATTCCATGAACATTTGAAATGAGATCTATTATGTTCTGTTTAAATAAGAGGCCTCTTTTCATCACTTGTATTTGCAAGATCTTCCCTTCTAGTACTTATTTACCAAACAACCATCTGGTGTTGAACACCTTGACATCTCATAAATTATTGATGCTGTTATGTGACCAAACCTTAATTTATTCCATATGTTGCATCTTGATTGGCTATCAGTGTCTCCTGTTCCAAATCTTGTAAAATGGAAGGAAATGCTGATGCTAAAGAATCTTCAACATGCTGCAAAAAATCATCTGCAGAACCTTTTATGTGTTTTTTAAAAGATATTATTAGCATATCTATGTATGCACTTGATAAAATGTTTGCAGATTTGTGCTTAGCAAGCAATGAGCTTGGGGAAATGACAGAAATTGCGTCATCAATAAATGCGGAATTTTGTAAATTTCTAGAAGAGTTTGAGAAACTCAATGAATTTGAAAAATCTGATGCCTAAATATGTGTTAGTAGAATTCAAAAAAAAACAATTTACTTTTATGAAAGATGCCTTTGCAAGAGATAGGTGTGATTTTCTCCAATAGCATTTGACATCTGTTGTAGAGCATTCAACACTTTGGTGATACAACCACATAATAAATGCAACTACCTGTTTACATCCCCCTGCTTGGGCAACACACCCCTTACATGTTGCAGACAATATCTCCAAATTTCTTTCATCCACTTCAATAATGCATTTATAAGGGGAGGAGCCAATCTTGTGTTCAGGAGTAATTAAACACTGCACTGTACAGCAATCTTGAATTTGCTGCAACTCTATGAAACCAATTGCCTCTTCTCCATAATTTGGGAGCATTGAATTGCTTAATTTAGTGTTTGCAACCCCTGGTTGGCAATAAATCGCGGACTTGGAAAAGAATGATGTGAGCATTAAGTCTGTTATCATCAGCAAATTTATTGATGTTGCTTTTATCATAACTATACTAAAAGTATTTCAAAACTCTATTAAAGCTTAATTTATAGCACTTATTTAAGATTAGTATACTTATAAATTAAATAAATCTTTTAAATCTATAAATAAATATTAATGCTTAATGTAAGTTTTTTCCAAGAAATTTCTGCACATTCAGAACTTAAGAGGTCAGAAATGACGTCAAACCAATCAATGTTGGTTATGGGATTAAAACAAAAGTAGTAATATTAAAAAATATAGGAAATTTTAAGAATTGGCAACTATTTTTTTGAAAATTTCAAATATGAATTATATAAAATTAGATATTTTGAAACATTTCAAAATTTCATGAAAATCCCCCATTAACACATTCATCAAAGTAATAGAAAGATCATATAGAATAAGTCCTACGGGAATAAGTCCTACACAATTAAGTCCTAGTTAGTTCGCCTAGAAAGTGCATTACATTAATGTATAATTCCTAAGTAGTTGAAAAATTCAGTAAAATTACAAAACAATTATAGCCCTCATTCAAATTTTTGAAATTTAGCGAAAAACAAAACAAACTTAGAGCAGCAAAGGGAAAATTTAAAAGATAAAATGAATAAATTTCATAGAGTTAAAATCATTAATATTTGGAACAAATTAAGTTATGACGTAATAGGGTAGGTGTAGAATTTAATCATGTAGAACCTAATCATGTACGACTTATTCCTGTAGGACTTATTCCTGTATGACTTATTCATGATCCCCCAATAGAATGCAGTGCACATTGAAAACAGTGAAGCCATTTTTTTTAAGTTTGAGGTAAGTTATATTTTTAGGTGCTCGATATTCGCGATCAACTTGATATTCACATACAAGCAAAATTTCGATAATTTTATTTGGACTTTAAAAATTTATGATTTAACATTAATACGGTAATTACTTGCGAATTAAAAATAGCTTGCGATAGTCCAGATATTATTTTTTTCAAATTTCACTTGTATTTGACTATCGAGCTGATCTTGAATATCAAGCTGCAGTCACAACCCCTGTTTTTAGTAGTATTCAACTATATTTAAATCATTTATTCGTTTATTCAGCTGCTTGTATAATTTTGGAAATGTTTCCATGCATAAGTTTTCCAAACGCAGCTTCATGAAAACAGGTGAACGCGTACAAATTTTGAATTCGTTTTGATCTGTAGTTTTACATACAATGGCATTCCAGGCACCCAATTAATTTTTATAAAATGTTTTACTTTGTGATTAAATTGTAGACTATGGGTATAGTTCACGGTGTCAGTGGCGTCGAAAGTTAGTTTATATTAAATTTGTTTAAATCGACCTCTATTAAATTGGTACCTTTCAAAAATGAGCACACTAATATTTGTCTATGTTTACAAGCTGATGCAATGTAAACGTATGAGTTGGCTAGATGCAAAAGATTTAAATATCTGTTGAATTTGTGATTTGTTTTCAAAATTTGTTTTGCTTTCATTGATAAATAAATGATGATATCAAGAAATTTGAAGTAGTTCTTAGTTGTTGACATAGGGAAGCCTTTTTACAAATTGAATTATTCCAAATTTCTTTGTTGTCCAATAATTATGCTGTTTATCTACTCAAAACAGCAAATTAAATATGATTGACTGCCGAATTTTCTCACTGCAAAAAGCTACGTTTTGGAATATAATTGTCTAGATTCGCATTCGGGTCATCCAATCGTGAACTAGTTGGATCGATAACTAGTTGGATACATTTTCGCTGCTATATATTCTAGATAGTTTGAATTCATTACCAGTTCTTTAACTTAATTATTAAGAACTTATTTTTACATTCTGCTTGTCAGTGGCTATTACTTCTATGCATTTGAATGTTAGCTTTGCAATTAATTCACATTTATGAAAAAATGTATAGCAAGTTACTATTGATTTGTGTTCCTTACAATTCGTCACCTCATCTCCTCTTCACAGCATTGTAATCTTCAAGGTCGTTCTGCCATCACTAACTTGCTCAGTCTGATTGAAAACTGCTATTTCCACTCTAATTGTAATTATCCTGGTTGCATTATCTTTCTTGGCATTTCTAAAGCTTTTGATCTGTTCCCTCGTTGCTTTCAACACCACCTACCTCAATCTGTCCTCAACTCATCCTCTCTACTCTATGTCACTGACACTGCGATTTTCAACGTTGGCAGTAGTTTTGCCTCCAATATTACCTCTGAGCTTGAGCATTCGCCTGCCGTTAGCTCAACCAAAACATGTGGTATTTCCTTTTCTGTATCTCCCCCTTGTTATCTGCCTCTCCCTGTGAACTTTTTTTCTCATCATACTCAACATGCTGCAAACATAAATTGGTCTACACACGTATCCAAAGCTAATTCATCAATTTTTCCCTCCTCTCTCTTATACCCTAATAATATTATTATTAAAATGATATTTCAACGCTTTAGCCAAGCCTTCATTTTTAAAGCGATAATGATGGCCATATGGCATTTTAAAGATGAAACTGTATTTCACTGGTTCAAGCCAATTTGGCGTTTCTGTATGTTGAAACGGTCGTTGCTTCTTTACAAACAGCTCACCATTGAATGATGTAAAGTATTTATCATTGTGAGATTCTGTTTAGCTGCAAAATTGACACTCGCTAAATGGGCCGGGGATTATGATTTTAAACCTCTTTCAAGAAGGACCATTTCTGGGTTATATTAACCATGCAAAGTAAATTTTTCATTAATTTAACAGTATACATTGTTTGCATCTTCAAGAATTTCATTGCAAAATTGATAAAAAATAAACGTCATTTAAGCCTAACAGAAATCGAGAAGAAATTTAGAGAAATAAATACAGTGAATAATGACTTCAGTAAGCTGAAGTATTCGGTATTGTTCGAATGATGTTGTATAAAAGCCTTTTTCATGACTAATCACTCAAATAACAAGAAATTTTAACTCTTGAAAGATCTTTTGAAACAATATATTGAATTCCGAATATCAAAATCCATTTTTGTTTGGGTCTAGTAAATAATTGTGAGGCCCATATTAAATTTTCCAGTTCTGATCGTCTATCGGGAATGGCGTTATAAATAATTGTTATGGCCTTTTTTATTATAGTGGTTTCTCCGAACACATCTCACGTGAACTGTCTGTTTATTACAGCATATTGTTCAGTGCATCAGCTATCATTACTTACACCTCAAATTAGCGTATATGTGGTTATGAGTACAGCTTGAAGATTTGCCTGTTTTCCAATTGATTTCTTTTGAATATCTTTTATATATATATATATATATATATATATATAATATTGTGCTCAGATTTAATGTTAACCGGTTTCGATTCGAAAATCATCATCAGAATACAAAATTTGTGGGAATAATATTTACAATATACTACACTAAAATTTAATGATCTTTAAATTTTCATGCACTTAGAATAAATTTAATATGCTCATATTACTTTGCTTGTTCAATATTTGATCTTTGTTATGGTTCTTAATTATTAAAACTTCTGCAATCTTCGTATTGGGGGTTCTAATTATTTTATTAAAATTGTTCTTTCTTGCATATATATTTCTAACATTTGATGACCTGATAAATGCTCATTGATCCGTAAGAAATATTGCATTCTTCACAATTGTATTTATAGACAAGTGAGGAAACAAGCATTTTTTCGATAGAATCTTCGTTCTTAAAAATGTCTGATGTTTTCATTGATTGCAAAAATGGTGTTAACTTAGTTAATTTTAATCGTGTATTAATAATCTTTATCCGTGCTTTTTAGAGATTTTGATTGTCCTCAATATATGGTAATTTCCAATATTTTATATATATTACATATAGTATATAAAGTCTATTGACAAAGCAAATGATGAAGATAAAATACCAATATATTGGAAATTGATGCGCGATTTCTGTAAATAGCTCGCGTTTTTAAAATTTTATAGTAACTGTTTATTATCCCACAAACAGGGGTTCTTAACAAAAATAGACTAAAATAAATATTTTGAACATAACCACTTTTAAATGAATTTTCTCTAAATATGAATTAATTTTACAAAATTAAGCTTTTATTAATGGTAATTTATGTTTGTAGATGTGATCATCTTTGACTTGGTTGCATTGATTTTATGTATATGATCATCAGGCACTTTTGATTGAAATTCTTGTAAATTTGTTTTTAAAATTACTGAGGAATAACAATAAATAGGGCTTTGATTTTAAAAATGTAACCAATGATAATGTTTTAGCTTGAGAGCTAAAAATACATTTAACTAATAGTGTTTAATTCGGGCCTGGAATTTGAAAGTCCTCAGATGAAATATGAAAATTCATTTAAAATATCTTTTCTATAGTCAGTACTGTTTACGAGGGTCATTAGAAAAGTTCTCTGTATTCCCTTCTAGAGCCTAAAATATAAAAAATAAGATATCCAGCGAAATATATATTTTGAAATGACACATGCGCTACTCAAAATATTCGCCATTACTTTCAATGCACTTATTCCAACGTCTCACCAGGCCATTGATTCCGTCCTCGGACCCATGCCTGTCCAGAGCGACACATTCTCAGTAAAACTCGCAGTTGATCTCTTCAAAAGTCTTGAACCGTTTACCGCGGAGATTAACTTTCACACAAGGAAACCAAAAAAAGTCACAGGGTGCCAAGTCCGGTGAATAAGGTGGGTGTTCAAGGACTTTCCAACCGTATTCCTCTGTCAGAAGTTGAACAACATCACGTTTGGTGTGGGGAGCTGCATTGTCATGCAGAATGATGGGTCCATCTCGAATTGCCGGACGCAAATGGATTCTGATGAAAGAGGCGTAGTAATCGCCATTCACAGTAACACCAGAATGTACTGCATGATCAACACCAGGAGGTACTGCATGATCAACCAGAAGACCATGAATGTCAAAGAAGACGATGTGCATGACTTTCGTTGGAGTCGGGCTCCTCACAGCCTTGGTTGGTCGTGGAGAACCTTCCCCTGTCCATTCTGCTGACTGACGCTTTAATTCGGGTTCAAAATCACGTGCCCACGTTTCATCACCATTCGATGAAGGAACTGTTACAGTCGCGTCTGAAACGTCGTACATGAGACGCGCAGGTTCGAAGTCTTTTTCCCCGTTGCTCTTCATTGAGAACGTGTGGTACCCATTTGGCAGCGATCTTCCGCTTGTGAAGATGGTTTCTCAGAATTGCATGAACACTGAAGCAGCTGATGCCAATCTCCGAAGCAATTTCCTCAAGTGAGACGACGATCCTTTTCAACGAGGAATCATATGCTATTTTTAGTATCACTGCTAAATCAATGCTCTGCAGCGCGCATGAAACAACAAGTTTTTAAATCAGTTCTGTGGCGAATAAACAGAAGTTGTGCGCGCAATTTCTATTTCTATCAAGGAATCATATGCTATTTTTAGTATCACTGTCATATTTGTCTCAGATATTCACTAGTCTTCGGGAAACACGTCAATACAGAGAACTTTTCTAATGACCCTCATATGTATATTTTCAATTAGTTTAATCAAAATTGATGGCTTTTTTGCAATTATATCGATTTGATAAGAAATTAATTGTTTTCAAAAAGCAACATAATTTTGTACTTTTAATCAAAAGCCGAAAATGTTTGAACTCGAATTGTATAATATAACTTCGCTGTTTTGAAAAAAGCATTGTCACGGTATCTGATTCTGACGCCGTCTGCAAAAGGGTATCATCACTAGGATTAATGTTTCCACTAGTCTTCAACAAAATTCGTGATATTTCATGTTTGTCAGCCGATCGATTCTGTGAATTTTTTCAATAACTTTCTGTCTGCAAGCAAAGTGGTGTTTCAAACTTCAGAATTAATAAATTGGATTTAGACGCGAAATTATGATTACTATTTCCCAAGAGTTGAATCATAAACATATTTTTTGTAATATTGTATCTATGCAATGAATGAATGACTAAGGTCCTAATTTAGCACCGCAAAATCCAGTGGATGTAATTGCCAAAATATCCGGCCCAAACAGCTTCCAATTATTAATATTTTTTCATATGTATTAAATTGTACAGGTTAATTCTAGTTAACCTAGTTAATTCTCATTAAGCGAGAGGTCGTCTCTCAGCAAGATCATTTACTTTTCCAAGCGATAGACTTGCCACACGTCTAATTTATACTCTTATACCATATACTCAGTTTAGGTTTCTGAATAATAATATCACACTTTTAAATTGTATGGCTCGCTAATTTTGTAAATTAAATCAGTTTATTCTAAGTAATCCACGATCTTAAAATGATCTTTATTTTAGTTAAAATACTTAACTACTGCTTATCAACACATACCTGTTAGACATCACATGCTCAGGCTTTTCACAATATTTTCAGCCTAGAATCCTTGTGATTTTGATGTTTGACACGGGAATTTGCCCTTACAAACGAAATTATTTTGACATTTATTAATATATTTTGTTATCTAGCAGATGCTAGTTTGTTCCCCTGGTTCTAAGAGGTAATCAAAACATTTCAATGAAAAGGAACTTTATTCTTTAGATGTTTTCGCTTCGGCAGTAGCCATGTTAATCTGATGATGATTAAACAATTACTGATGTTGCTATTGCTAATCCTTTGCTCGATGTTTAACTCCAATATCTTCTTGCTAATCGTTGGTACTAATAACTCGTCATTTTTGCTTCGCTTAGTTGCATTGATTTACTCTTTGCCTGTGCTTACTAACAGTTGTTTTTTATGCTTCTGAATCATAGTTGAATTCGGGCAAGCCTTGGTAGTAAACTTATATCCGGTCCAAAATTACTATCATCAGCATTAGTAACATTAAATATGTAGAATGTTGATGCTAACTTATTTCAAAATTTTAGAATAAATCAGCCCTAACATAATGACTCTACATGCGACAAAGATTTTCATTTTTCTGTTACTAGTGACACACTATTTAGTTTTTGTTACATTTGTATTTTTTTTCACACAAACTAAAAATTTGCATTTTACCTTGATCAAAACCTGGATTTAAATTTTACAATTACAACTACATTTCTTCTAGTAGTGTAATAATCTAGGAGTATAAATTGTTTTTCTTTTGCAAAGACAAACAATAAACCAATTTGTGATTAATTTTTTTAAATGTTTGTGATCCAATAAATTATAAAGATATTTCAGTTCTGAAAACACCACTGGATAGAGAATCGTTTGAGCCTATTCAGGCGCGGTTTGCACAAAGAAGTTGTTGTGCTATATATACTGAAAGCAAAATAGTTGAAGCTACAATTTGCTTCTATAGCCCTTAGACAGTTTTCTTATTTGAACATAAAGGATTTGAAAAAGTTTTCGCAAATTATAAAAATTTTTAACTGGAAAATGTTAATATCTTTATGTACTTTAAGCACAGGAACAATTTTTATAACAAATTTTTCCATGGCAGGGAAGCACACTTACCCATGATTCAAGGAATTCCAAATTTCTTAATAAGCTTGTAGAAAATTGCTTAAAAATCAAGACCAATCCCATTGTTTTACTGGATACAATGGCGGTTTTGCGGTTAATTTTTTTTGAAAGATATTAGTAATATTTATNTTTCTATCAAGGAATAATATGCTATTTTTAGTATCACTGTCATATTTGTCTCAGATATTCACTAGTCTTCGGGAAACACGTTAATACAGAGAACTTTTCTAATGACCCTCATATGTATATTTTCAATTAGTTTAATCAAAATTGATGGCTTTTTTGCAATTATATCGATTTGATAAGAAATTAATTGTTTTCAAAAAGCAACATAATTTTGTACTTTTAATCAAAAGCCGAAAATGTTTGAACTCGAACTGTATAATATAACTTCGCTGTTTTGAAAAAAGCATTGTCACGGTATCTGATTCTGACGCCGTCTGCAAAAGGGTATCATCACTAGGATTAATGTTTCCACTAGTCTTCAACAAAATTCGTGATATTTCATGTTTGTCAGCCGATCGATTCTGTGAATTTTTTCAATAACTTTCTGTCTGCAAGCAAAGTGGTGTTTCAAACTTCAGAATTAATAAATTGGATTTAGACGCGAAATTATGATTACTATTTCCCAAGAGTTGAATCATAAACATATTTTTTGTAATATTGTATCTATGCAATGAATGAATGACTAAGGTCCTAATTTAGCACCGCAAAATCCAGTGGATGTAATTGCCAAAATATGTATTAAATTTTGCTTCCAATTATTAATATTTTTTCATATGTATTAAATTTTACAGGTTAATTCTAGTTAACCTAGTTAATTCTAGTTAAGTTAACTCTAATCCCTCGAAATTGAAGTAGCATTAGCAAGCGAGAGGTCGTCTCTCAGCAAGATCATTTACTTTTCCAAGCGATAGACTTGCCACACGTCTAATTTATACTCTTATACCATATACTCAGTTTAGGTTTCTGAATAATAATATCACACTTTTAAATTGTATGGCTCGCTAATTTTGTAAATTAAATTAGTTTATTCTAAGTAATCCACGATCTTAAAATGATCTTTATTTTAGTTAAAATACTTAACTACTGCTTATCAACACATACCTGTTAGACATCACATGCTCAGGCTTTTCACAATATTTTCAGCCTAGAATCCTTGTGATTTTGATGTTTGACACGGGAATTTGCCCTTACAAACGAAATTATTTTGACATTTATTAATATATTTTGTTATCTAGCAGATGCTAGTTTGTTCCCCTGGTTCTAAGAGGTAATCAAAACATTTCAATGAAAAGGAACTTTATTCTTTAGATGTTTTCGCTTCGGCAGTAGCCATGTTAATCTGATGATGATTAAACAATTACTGATGTTGCTATTGCTAATCCTTTGCTCGATGTTTAACTCCAATATCTTCTTGCTAATCGTTGGTACTAATAACTCGTCATTTTTGCTTCGCTTAGTTGCATTGATTTACTCTTTGCCTGTGCTTACTAACAGTTGTTTTTTATGCTTCTGAATCATAGTTGAATTCGGGCAAGCCTTGGTAGTAAACTTATATCCGGTCCAAAATTACTATCATCAGCATTAGTAACATTAAATATGTAGAATGTTGATGCTAACTTATTTCAAGATTTTAGAATAAATCAGCCCTAACATAATGACTCTACATGCGACAAAGATTTTCATTTTTCTGTTACTAGTGACACACTATTTAGTTTTTGTTACATTTGTATTTTTTTTCACACAAACTAAAAATTTGCATTTTACCTTGATCAAAACCTGGATTTAAATTTTACAATTACAACTACATTTCTTCTAGTAGTGTAATAATCTAGGAGTATAAATTGTTTTTGTTTTGCAAAGACAAACAATAAACCAATTTGTGATTAATTTTTTTAAATGTTTGTGATCCAATAAATTATAAAGATATTTCAGTTCTGAAAACACCACTGGATAGAGAATCGTTTGAGCCTATTCAGGCGCGGTTTGCACAAAGAAGTTGTTGTGCTATATATACTGAAAGCAAAATAGTTGAAGCTACAATTTGCTTCTATAGCCCTTAGACAGTTTTCTTATTTGAACATAAAGGATTTGAAAAAGTTTTCGCAAATTATAAAAATTTTTAACTGGAAAATGTTAATATCTTTATGTACTTTAAGCACAGGAACAATTTTTATAACAAATTTTTCCATGGCAGGGAAGCACACTTACCCATGATTCAAGGAATTCCAAATTTCTTAATAAGCTTGTAGAAAATTGCTTAAAAATCAAGACCAATCCCATTGTTTTACTGGATACAATGGCGGTTTTTGCGGTTAATTTTTTTTGAAAAATATTAGTAATATTTATTAAAATCGAGCAGTATTAGTAGTCGTAGCAGATTTGGGCCAAATTGGGGTTGGGTTAAAGTGTATCGGGTTTTGATCAGGTTGCACCAAAAAAATTGCCCCAATTCCATCTATGTTCAGATATACTTGTTTCTTACTACTTAGCCAAAACTATTGCGATGTTACAAAAGTTTCAAATTTCGATTTCTAGAAACTTCACGTCGCTAAACATTTGTATATGCAAAACGATTGTGTGCTCTTGTACGAGTATGTGCATACATTCGTATATGGCCGTTTTTTGACGTATATTTAAAAATTAAATATGCTTTTACCTTTTGCTATTATAGTTAGGCATTATATTTAGTTGATGGAAATTTCAGTTTTAATATGAAAAATATTCTGTTTTTCCATTGCATTTGCGCTAAGTTCAAATTTGGAAGTTTGCAGCTTTTGTGATTATAACGAAGAATTACGATCTAGGATTATATCAAATACACATTTCATACTTTTTCATACATAATTAGCCACGTACCAAATGTCATGGATTCTGCCAGTGCTCTGTAATAATCTTGTGAAGTGAGTTGTAAGCAGCAACTTTCTTTTACAACAACTGTAAAAAATGTTCAGAAATAAATTGCATAATAATGGACATAAAACTTGGAGGTTGTTTGTGGTGCTGTGACAGGGTGTTTCATCATGTGGGAGCTATGCACATCCATGAATCGTCATAACCTGAAAGAGTTTTTTTTCCAAGATGCTTCGGTACACAGTAGCGTTGATGGTAATTGATGGGTACAAAATCATAATCCACCTCGTCTATTTGCCACAAAACATTAACGGCGGAAACATCCTCACGGTAGGCACCACACTTTGTTTTGTAGTGCTGATGTTTGTGGAATTATTGCACGGATGTTTCATCTAGTATTTTTTAGCGAAGTGAAGCTGGTCCGTCATATATTTATTTGACAGAAAATGTTTCTTAGCCGAACTTATTCTGCTCGGCATTTGGAGGTTGTTGGCAATGTGAATGCTTGAAGCTGTTGAATCAACATTCAACAAATTTTAATTATTCTGCCCATTTGTTGTGTAGTTTTTCTTGGCTGTCCAAGTCGACTCCTTGCAACATATGAACCAATGCTACATGAAACCACTGAATACCTTCCAGCGATTGCAAGATACGTAAATCCACTATTACGCTAAACTTTTGTACAATAGTCCCCCTGGAAGGTTCTGAGCTTCTAAATTTCAAGAACAAAAATTCAGATGAAATGCACTAAGCCCAAATGTATTAGTTTCCTTTAGAATTGTATCTACCTCCTGATTGGCTGAAGTCACGTGAGGCAACTAATTGTTTTACCACATGGGCGTCATGTGAGACCATTTTTCTTTGTGTTGTACTAGCCAAAGTAATTCAACCCCAGAGATTTACGTTGCATTTGAGGAAGAAAATTATTTACTGTGCGTCTGTGCCATACTTATGACCAGCAAAAAATATTTCCTCGTTATATTCCATGTTTGTTCTAATTATTTGGATGTTTTTATTCAGGAAATGTGTTGGACAAAGCTTAGAGCACCATTTCTCTCTATGATCATAAATACAGCAAGTTTCCAAAAATATTGATGTCAAGAATAATTTTGGTATACTATTGATATATGTTGTTATACGTATATTATTGCCGTTGTAATCATATTAATATTTGATGTAATTGTAGTAATTAGAATTAATAGATTTTATTATTGATTCGTCTGTTTCATATACTTTATTGGCGCAGTTAATATGTTGTGTTGAAAAACGTTTGATGATAATGCAGTGATATTGAGAATTTTACCTAACACGCTCTGTTTAGTTTAACACACAAATTTCAACATGGAAGTACAACCCTGAAGACTGCATTTGATGCAATCCAGGAAGAATTTTCAAGACTAAAGCGCCCTTCAAAATCTGAAAATTATTTCATCAAAATGTCAACTGAACGACCTCAGGCAATAAAAATTCAACAGAATCTACCTGGTTATTTGAAATTGAATGATGACACGGTTCGTATCCGGTTACTTAATTCTTTACAATTGTCAGAAGTTGCAGCAGTTTGCTTAACAAGGCAAAAACATCCGACTTAGAAAAATTTGGGTACCATTGCGGATCCCCTACTGCAATGGAATCTGTTTGCTTTATAAATGTTAGTCGTATGAAGTGTACTGAATGATGTTATCCATAGTCTTCTCATTGTATGCTTGTGAAATGCAAAGATGGAAAACAGCGATTTGTTGTTGGTTTCGAAAATTGATTAGTGAACTGATGAAGGAGTGTTTTCCACTCCGATTTCTTATTTAGGAGACTAAAGAACTAAAGAAATTGATTGAGATTGCGGCCTGAAAAATGTCATTTTGCGATGGAATCTGTAGTGTATCTTAGTTATTTGAAAGATTCAAATGGAATTAGTAGGGATCCAAAGAAATTAGAAACAATTTCAAATATTTCATCTGCAAAATAAGAAAGAAGATTGTTTTTGTTGTAGCCAAATATCGCTCTCAATGTATCCTACATTATGCTGAGGTTAGTAAAGTGATGCTCTCTGCAAAGGAGTTGAAGCCTTTTCAGTGGACTCAGAAATGTGAAGAAGCTTTTCAAAAGAGAAAATCTGTCTTGAGGAACAAATAATTTTAGTTAATCCTGATTACCCAGTAGAAGCTAAACCATTTATTTAGAAATGCGACCTCAGTAACAGTACAATAGATGCAGTACTTATATTATGGGTTACATCACTTTAATTATTTCTCAGAGCAATCAAAATTTGCCTCTCCTTGCAACTCTTTGTTAAAAAAATTTGGTGTAGCGTTAACTACAGTTATATTATTTTGTTTTATATTTTCTTTTAGTTCCTTATATTGGCATGTTCTTGCTATCAGTCAATATTCGCATGTTCATCATCGGCTTACACATCTTTGCTCATTGAGCAAATAGAATCCACTAATTCAACAGCATGCAGAAGTAAAACAAGTTTTCCTAAGTTTTGTAAATTTTTTGTTATGTATTATTGTATTTTTGATGCATTTAATGAAAAAGTGTCAGTTGTTGTTGAGACATGCAAATATTTTATTCTGCTAAAAAATATTGTATTTTATTTTATTTTGTTTTGCATTTATCTGTCAACATGTTATTTTGCTGAGTGTTCATCAAAATTCTTTAAATCCAGTTAAGCAACACCGATAATTGTAATTCTAAAATGTATGTTAAAGGACTATCATTGTTTGCCATTACAATTTTGCCATACATCATGTATTATTAAATTTATGGTTCAAGTGGTGTAATAAAAAAAATTAAAATTGTTTCATAGTGCAAAATTTAATTAACTATTTAAAATATAAAAATAAAATACAATCTACTTAGACTTGCTGTTTTCAATGTTACAACTTAATCGTTACGTTCACTATAGATATTCTAGAATTATGAATACGAATATTAAGGATACAAAGTGACAGGTTATTTCTTCATCAACTTTAAACAACTAGAACCCACTCAGTGACAAATTCTACTAAATAAAAACTGATGAATTCCTCGATATTTTCTCAGAAGTTAGTATTTCATATTCACTGTCAGTAACAGCTTGAGAATGACCTTTTTCATATAAATAAATTTTTATGAAATATGTTATCGCACATTTTTGGGGAATATTTTGTTGAAGAAGAAGAAGAAAACTTTATTCAGAAATCACTGACAATATATAATTATACTGATAGCAGCGCTGAAAGCGTCAATAAACTACAAAAAACAATACAAACTAGAAAATGCACAATTGAGCTATGGCGATTTAATTTCTACTAGTTGAATAATCCTGATTGTAAAATTTGAAACCCCTCCATTTGAATTCAATTATTTCTTTTTGAGAATTATAGTGATATCGTTTGACATTGTTTTTGAATATCTTTAAGTTATTCAGTAACTTTAATTCTCTAGGTAAATGATTACAAAGTTTTATAGAGGTATTCATGAATGAATTTCTTATTATTTTCTTTTTAAAAGAATTGGTTTAATATTTCGAATGCGTGTATTTAGATGTGCAATTTCACCGAGATTAGGGAAATTTATTTTATCATAGGGGTTAATGTTGTTTACGATCTTATACAATGTTGTTAATACATTTATCTGAATTAGCATTGAGAATTTAAGAAATTTTTACTGAAGCTTTTGTATTTAACATTATTAATATCAGAATAGTTGTTGGTTACTATCTTCATTGACCATCTTAACTGTGTATAAATTTTCATTTACATCCGTATAAAGTACATTGCCATAACAAAAATGAATTAAAACTATTTGCATGAATTAACTGAATTTTACCTTTTTTAGGTAACTGCTGAGATATTTTGCTGAGTGCTTTAATTGAGATGGCTATTCGTTTAATGATTATATTAAATTGCTTTTGTAAGGTAAGTAATGATTCAAATGTAATTCCCAAGTATTTGAAATTGCCCACCTGATCTATTTGGTTGCCATTAAGGTGTAGCTTCTGTTAAAAACAATTTTTGTAATTAGCCTTTGATTTTATAATACAGAATTGAGTTTTGGTAAACAGAATTAAGTTTTGGTAAATACAGAAATGAGTTTTGCATATAATGTATGTTTGTTTAATTGCGTCTCGCATTTCTCTATAAACAGGTTTACTCATAGTTTCTCTGAAATTTAACCATTACAAATTCGCTTGGGAAGGTATATCTTCCATAGAACTGTCAAAATCAATAATTCAAATAGTCTTGAAAATATATATTTCGAAATTTTGCATGTGATATTTTAAAAATATTACAATTTAAGTTTAAATTTAATGGAAAATAGTTGTACAAGTTAAAAAATATAATATTATTAAGGTTACCATTCTCATGCAATCCCCTCTTGCTGCAATATAAACGGTCAATATATCTAAGAAATCCAAAGAATATTTAATAAATCACATTTCAGAGCATTTGCGATTTTTTAAGAATGTTTTTTAATTGTTTTTATCACTTTAGCTGTTTCGAATGTCCATTATAATGTGTTTAAACAAAAATACCAGGAAAAAAATGTTTTGACAATTCATAAACGGCTATTTCCACGTAATTGTTGACATTTCCTGGAGAAAAATAATGTCAAAATTATCGAGTTTTATAAGCTAATTTTGAATATTTACAACATGCTCTTGATATATCAGAATCTTGTGCTCCACTGCAGACAGCCGCAGGCCACTCAGCTAGTATCGAAGCAGCTGTACATGCAATGAAAGATATCTATGAAAGCGATAGCATGAAGCAATTTTATTTGTGGATGCAGACAATGCCTTTAACAGGTTAAATCGAAAGCTTGCTCCACATAATGTCAAGTATTTGTGTCCACCACTTGCACGCTTTTTACAAAATCTCTACTGTAGCCCAGCCAGACTTTCAAAGGAAGGTACTACTCAAGGTGATGTCGCAGCAATTGCCATGTACAGCATTGCAACGCTGCCACTGATATATGATAGCAGAAGTCAATCAGTAAGGCGCATTTTCTATGCTGATGACGGTGCTGGGCTGAACAAATGAAGTCTAAGGCAGAAAAATGGTCAAATTTAACCACTAAGATCTCACAAATTGTCGACACTTAACCACATGCAGTATGTTCCTTTTTCTCGAAGAGCATCCAATTCAAATGGTCGTTTACACAAAGAGTTACACAGACTCAATCTGAAACTTTCAGGACTCTTAAGGACAACATCAGACTAAAACTAAAACTATTTCCAAAGTTTTTTGGTAAAGATCTATACTGTGACGTGCTCAATTTTTACGATTACCGACCAAATTTGGTGGCCTACGTATTAATGACTACTTGTTTGAAGAATATGAATTTTCTAGCAAAGCTAAGGAACCCTTTGAAGAGCTTAATTTTATCACAATCGCACAAAATATTACCGACTACTGCAGCTGAACAGAAGATTCTGTGAAGATCTGTTTAAAAGAAAAACATGATAAAATCGAATCAACAGATGTTGGAGAAACTGAATACAGATCAGCAAAATGCTATTAAAACACTAACATGCAAAGGTTGCTCTTCCTGGCTAAAGGCCCTTTCAATAGAAGAAGAAGGCTTTCACACCAATAAAAGAGAATTTAGAGATAGCATTCGTTTGAGGTATGGAATTGAACTTGCCGATATGCCTACAACATGCATATACAGCAAAGGATTCTCTATTGCACATGCACTCTCTTGTACCACTGGTGGTTTTGTTGCAAGACGACATAATGAAATGCGTGACATACTGTCCGAAGTATGCCTTGATGTTAAAATAGAACAGAATCTCTGCCCTCTTTTTCTAATACCACTGATGGAGCTAGGCTAGACATATCTGCCGTTGGATTCTGGAGCTATGGCCAACTCACATTCTTTGATGTAAGGGTATTCAACCCTTGTGCAAACACCAATGCTCGAAGAACTGCAACAGAAAATTTAGGGCCCGTGAACCCGAGAAAATAAGGCAATACCAGCAGAGAGTGCTAGAATTCGAACATGCCTCATTCACACCATTGGTGTTCAGTGCATCAGATGGCGCATCGTCACTCATTGATAAATTTTAAGAACAACTTTGTGGGTTAATCTCAGAGAAAAGACATACTGATTATTCGACAACCTTCAATTGGATAAGGTGCAAACTTGGATTCTCCTTACTACGAAGCATGATCCTCTGCATTCGTGGAGCTAGACGACACCATGCAAACGAAAAGCTAACTGCAGAAGAAGAAACCAGACCAGAGGGGAAAAGAAGATTTCCGAGGAAATCCAGCATAGCATTATGTCCAATATTGTGGCCAAGAACAACCACAAATCTTCTCGTGGCTAGTGGAAGTATGTGAACTATCTTTCAGGCAGAACCATTTCATCGGGAAAAGTTCCACTCTCGGCGGAAGAATTCAACCAACATTTTGCAAAAGTCTCCACTGATTCTAATTATTCAGAACCACAAGTGTCGTTGCCTTTATCCAATGACCCTCCCAAATTTACTCTACACCAGATTTATCATTCAAGAAAATTAAACGAACATCATGCGGGTATGATGGAGTTCCTTATTGGGTATTCAAACAGAATGCGCATAACCTTGCTGAACCAATTCTCCATGTTTATAACCTCTGCCTCAAAACAAGGGTATTTCCCACTTCGTTCAAAACCTCCAAAGTTTGTCCTATTCCAAAGAAGCCAACAGTGGAAACACTAGATCAGTTGAGACCAGTCGCAACAACTCCAATCTTATCCCGCCCTTTGAACGTCTTGTTTATGACATTTTTCTATCGGATTCGTATTACAAGTGTTAAAAGAAGAATCAGTTTGGGTTTCGAAAATTTTCACCCACAGACCAAGCGCTTCACAGAATTCTTTAGTTCTGCAAGATGTCGCAAAAGAATGGTTTCGATTATGTCCCCTATTCGCCCTCGATCTGAGTAAGGCGTTTGACCGGGTACCACATGCTCTTATTATTCAAGGGATTTCGGAATTTTCTTCTATTGACAGCAATATTGTTCACTTAATTAGAAGCATCCTTAAGGATAGACAACAGTATGTCAAGGCTAATAATGAATGTTCATTGCTGCTACAATGAACCTAGGAATCCCTCAAGGAACGATTCTCGGACCGATTCTTTTCAACATTGTTTACGACAATCTGCAAATATCATCTTGACTAGGCGCCCTTATTAAATACGCGGATGACATTACTTGCTGCATTCCAGGATTCTACCGAAAAGCTGACAAAGAAGAAGCAAAAGAAGCCATTGATCACCATATTCTTTGTTGGTGCGAAAATACCAATTTCATTCTCAATAATTGCTAATATTCCGAGCGTTAAAAATATTACTCTTCTTGGAGTTCTACTGGATAGAAGATTAAATTTCAATGACCACGTTATCAGTCATACCAAGAAACTCATCAGGACTTTCCATCTTATAAAAAAGTTTCACAGGTTATCAATTTCGCGAAAGGACGCTACGAAACTTTTCAACTGTCTGTTTTTGGCACAGCTTAGATACGGGATAACTGTTTGGGGTGGATCTTCTTTTATCCGCAAGATTGACTATATCCAGGAAAAGTTCGTCAAGTTAGGCATTATAGACTCTTTCAAAGGCATTCATTCACTTGTTTAAGAAGCGGATGAAAATCTTTATTCCATCATAGCAAATACGGAGCATTCCCTTAATGGTGTGATTATTCACAGGCAATCCTACGCCGCCCACTGATGTTCTTTTGAGCAGAAAGTTCTTAAAACTGCTCCCTGATAGACATCTACAATCGTATTAAACTAATAGATTAGTCAGATGTATTCTGATTATTTAAATACATTGTTTCATTTTTGTTTCATTGCTTAATTTTCGCAAAATTACTTACATCACATTCAAACTAAGTTTTATGCCTACTAGCATTTGCAAACAATCTCTTGTAATTTTTGCAATAGAAGACTTTTTTCAGTTTTTTATATCTATAAAAATCTTTTAGAAACGCAAGCACGTCATTTGGCAGATCATTATGGTATCTCATTATGTGGTGGCGCATATCTGAAACTGATTTTTGGCATTTCAAGCACACTTTTAAAGAGACAAATTGTCGCATTTTTTTGGAAGCCTTAGCTATTCTCATTGATGACTTTGTTTTCGATTGTTCAGTAACTTGTTTTTGACGTTTCCGATTCATTTGTAGATCGAGTATTTTTTTTCTTACCAAAGCTCTCGCATTCAGTTTTGTAGAAGATGCGTCTCGATTCTCAACTGGTTTCTGAGAATCTAATCCTTAAAATGCAAATCATATATATCAAAAAGCAATGTACCTTTAATAGACGCTTGTCAAATTGCTGCAGCAACTCATTGTCTGACACCGACAATATATACATGTATATATATTTGCTCAATGAAATAAGAAAGAGGTGGAATAAAGAGCGAGCAAGGTTGCATATTTCAATGAACAAATAGCGAAATTCCGAAATTTGTACGATGCTTATATATAATGCTAAAAGGTTGCTATATTTATACTTAGCAGTCTTTTACCGAAATTTAACACATTTTCGGAAAATTTTTAAAACACTTGAAGAAATCGTAACAAATTCGAGTTACACATATTTCTCGCATTTTGTTCTAACCCAACATAAGATAATAATTATGAAGTAAATATAATTATAATTTAACTATTATAGTCCAATAGCGTCTGAATTAGATTTCTCCACTATATCTTGAATGACTGTACTCAGAATTTTCAGAAATATTCATGTTAAAAACTTCTATTAATCCCATTACTTAGCAAGGTTTTATGTAAATTTGCTCATGCAAGTATGTAAATGGAGGTGATAACAAACCTAACATTATAAATTTATGTCTAAGCAATTAAAGTCTTTACATAGCGAACATTTTTTCCGCCGGAACGTTATGGTCGTCAACATTTTTTTTATGAAAATTTTCAATTGTTTTAAAAAAATAAATGGAAACAGGAATATTTTTAACAATATGTATTTTTTAAATATTGTAAATATATATATTACGAGTATTTTTCATTGCTTAGTTTTACAGTTTTAGGGAAAATTAGTTTAGAATCTAGATTAAATAAAAAAAACCCGCGCGTAAACACATATTTACCATAAATCGTGCGCTTTGTAGGCAATTTGGATGCCATTCACCTGTACAAAGTAATTAATGCAAGAAACATTCATTTCTATTTCATAGTCACTAAAAATTTATTACAAAGATAAGCGATTTATAAAATCAATAATCATGATGAAACTAATTACATAAAGATTTCTTTATATTACCATAATCACGCATATGGGAAAAAATGTTCCATATTATGAATAATTCTTTTTTGCTCCAATGTGCTGAAAAGACATTGCTTACCATGCTGAATTACGATTGATTGAAATTATGTAGACGTTTTATTTCAAATACATGTTTTGAATAAAGTATATGGTT
>CABFPE010000162.1:472886-483340 GCA_900660155.1 Hofstenia miamia | reverse complement strand
TGAAATACCAGATGTACAGGTCAAAAAACAAACTAAAAAATAGACAAATTTTTAGTGTAATTTACCATTATTATTATAAAATTAGAATATATACGTGTTTTGTGTTATTTTTAAAAATGTGAGGTTTACCATGCCCACTTGAATATTCTAGTTTTTATTTTTGAAAATGTTTTTAAAATGGTATTTTTTATTGTCTTCTTTTTGACGGTGTTATTATACATTAAACTGTTGTAATCTCCTTTGTTTAAAACTTACAAATGCATTATCAAAGAATGATTAAAAAAGTTTGCATAGCAAAATTGAATATTTTTACTTGTATATAAAATTTGTTTTACCTATTTACAAGTCATTGTATTTTTAACATTAATTGTTATATTGAAATGCAATCTCTTTTTGTTTAACTAAAAAAATTTTAATTTGTTCTACATGTATTATTGAGGCATCTTCAAATAGTTTGTTTTCCCAAAAACGAATTAAACACGGTTCATGTAAGCAATTGAAATATGGAAAATTGATAGTGTACTGCATTGACAAAAACGAAAATGTGTGATAACAAGGAATATTAACAAATTGTAATGTATGCAAAACATGAAATGTAGCCTGTGATATTAACAAAATTTGTCATTACAAACAACAAACCAAAAAATTATATCAAAACAATGTAAATCATTTAAGCAGGTCCGAATGTGCTAATTAAAAATGCATTAGCAAGCTGTATCTACCTGTCAATTAGTGAGATCTTCAAAGCACTTAGCGCTAAGTATCAATTAGATGACTCAACGCCCCAACCACCCCTTCAATATTCACAGTCTGTCACGTGACATGTGACGTCACAAGCTCTCGACCAATCAGGGCGTTTTGTTTGCGGTCTCCTACAAGTCCCCATAACTACTGACCTCCTTTGCTGACAACACAGCTCTTGAAAATTGGATCGAGCAATTCTTCGCCTCGAAATCACCAAACTTTTTCAAAAGTGGAATAAGAAAATTGCCAGAGCGTTGGAGTGAAGTGATCGATCGCGGCGGCGATTACATCATTGATTAAAGACTTAAACCTTTGGATAAGTGTTTAAAAGTGTCATAATCATGCTTGTTGTATAATTGCAATAAAATCAAAGTAAGAAATAACACTTTTTCAGTACAATTATTATATACTACTATTCTCAAATTCAATGTTTTTGAAAACACTACGAACTTATGCACCAACCCAATATAACAGTTTTAAATCGTTGGAAATGATTATGCCATTGAAAAGAAAGTTTGCTGATAATGAATCTAATATTTCTTGCTATTTTTTAGTAACAACAATGAAATATCTTGGATTTACCATAAATAACAAGCTTTTGTTTAAAAAACATATTTCTTAAGTCTATAATATATCAATGAGAAATTTCTATATAATACTAAAAGTAAAAAATGTTTTAATCAAGATGAAGCTAAAATTATATTTATTTCATTAGTTAATTCTATTATATTTTATGGTACGCAAGTATATGCAGGTGTATGATCAATCAATTGTGCTGAGCTGTGTGATACTTTCTACTTATATTGTGCTGAACCCAAAAATTGTGCTGAACCACTGTGCTGACCTTATATGAATATGCATTTTATTAGACAAAATCTTTAATATTCTGCATTATATTAATGCTAATATCAATTTTTTGTATTCAATTCATATACATAATAATGATTTTTTCCAAGGTTTTCATTTTTTCAAGGTCAGCACAATTTATACACAAATATACACAGATTGATGTGCGAGCCCTCTAACGGAGTTAGCACTATTTGTGAGCCCTCTAACGGAGTGAGCACAATTTGTGTTTAAAAAACCCTCAAGTTTTATATATATATATGGCCTTTGCAGTCGAGTGTATAAAAAAGTTGACTTTCAAATTGTTTGTCTTGATCAGTGATGAGTTGTGTCATTGGCCCAAAAACACACACCCAATTATTGAGTATAGCTTCTGCTGTTGTGTGTGTGCTTATGTTTTGAAGTGGTATCATTTTGCAGTACTTGGTGAAGTGGTCCACCATTATGAGTATGTATGAGTAGCCCTCTTCATCAATGATTTCATTTGTATATTCTGCTTTTATTTTTTCTGGCTTTGCTCATTGTCCAGGGAATTGTGATTTATTCAGGAAGATGCATGATTGACATTTATTAATAACATCCTTGATTGTTTTGCAGAGGTAAGGTGTAATGAAGTTTTCATGGATCATTTATTTAGTTATATAGACACCTTTGTGTCCTTGTTTGTGGGTTTTTTCATGAAGTCTAATTTATAATATTCTGGTAAGGCGATTAGTTTGCTATTTGTTGATTCAGTATACAGAATTCCAGAATTAGCAATTCTCCATTTGTGTTTGTGATAGTATCTTGTGGCCATGGAGTTCATGAGGTATGTAAGATTACTTAGACGTTCCATTATTTGGCTCAAGATTTTGTCATTGGCTTGTGCTGTGGCAATCTCCTCTGCCATTATTTCCTCTTTGATAAAGATGGATAGCATAGGTGTTATTTGGTGACTGTTTCTATCAGTGTTGATATCTGGTAATTTTTTGTACTGGCATTGTGGTATAAAGTGGAATTCTTTCTGTGGACTTTGTAGTTTTTTGAGATCCCCTTGGTATTGCAGTAAAGCTGTCCTGATATCTGCATTGGTGTGCAACTTTCCTTTTAGATGTTGTATTGTAAAATTGTAGTTGTTTAGGTATTCTATCCAACATGTGATATTGGATTGGTTGCTTGCATAATTTTTTAGCCAACAAATGCTGCTATTATCAGTTTGGACTGAAAATTTTTTTTGCCAATCAGGAAGTGTCTAAATTTTTTAAGTGATTCAATGAGTACCAGCATTTCAGGTTTTGTAGTGCCATAATTTAGTTCACTTTAGTGGAATTTTCTGCTGTACCATTGTATTGGTCACTCTTCACCATTTTGCATTTGGCTAAGCATGGCTCCAATGGCAACAGTGCTGTTGTTGCAATCAAGAATGAATGAGTTGCTGGATGTGGGCAAATTAAGTGACTTAATGTTTTTGATGTCCATTTTGTGATTGTTGAGTACTTCTTGATGTTGCCAAGTCAATTGGTTTTGTTTTTTTGGTAGTTTCAAGTTGTGATGTGTTTTGTTGGCTAAGTTTGGAATGAACATTTGATAGTAATTGATGAAACTGAGAATTTTTTTGGACATCTTTTATATTTTTGGTGCTTGTATTTCATCTATTAGTTTCTTGGCATTGTTTTTGATTGTAATTTTTCCTTCTGCAATATTTCTTCCTAGGAATATTACTCTATTGGAGATTGGAGCAATGTTAGGGCAAATGAAAAATGGAAAAGAGGTCCCCATACAGTTTTTCAGTCGAAAACTAAAACCAAGTGAGGAAAACTACAGATCAACTGAGGTGGAAATGTTTCCACTGATTGAGAGCATCAAAAAATTCAGGCACTTCTTTATTGGCAGAGAGTTTAGAGTATGCAAAGAAAACAACAGATTGGCCTGGTTGAAGAAGTTCTCTGGGGATAAGTCTGGTATAGTGTTGCAATGGATTGAATATTTAAACTAATTTATGTTTTCAATCAAACATCATAAAGGTACCTTACACAACAACACGGACTTCTGGACATAATTACCAGAATGCACAAGAGATGCAGCAAAACTGGATGGGGAGAAAAAGCAGTTTCAGTTTCTACCTCACACTGAATATGAGGGATTGCCTGAGATAAACGTGGACAAGAAGGGGCAATCAGTACTACCAATATTGATGAGAGAAGAAATATCCCAACAAGAGATAGTAGAAAAGCAGAGAGACAATATGATCCTTAGTGGGATCATAAAAAAAATAAAAGAACCCTGAACAATAATGTCAAAATTAATGGCAAGCTATTATGAATGTTATAAATGGAGGATAAACAAAAACAGATTACTATATGTAGAGGCCCACAACAACAGGACCACAATGCCCAATTATTTCAAGACGGAGTTGATAAGGAAAATACATGAAAAGGGCCACCTTGATATCATACAGACAGATAAAGCCTTTAATGCAAGATTCATTATGACAGCAGTGAGGAAAGTTATGGAGGACATAATAAATAAATGCACTACATGCTTACTACACAATAAACAGCAATTCCCAATGTTGAGGGCACCTCTTGAGAAAATCATTGCAACACAACCAAATGAAATAATCCACATAGACCTGAAAATCCTGTTGAAAGATAAAAAAGGTTATCAACATCTGCTGGTAATGGTGGACAATTTTACTAAATAGGCAAGAATGATCACAATGAAAAATACAACAGCAGAAACAACAACATAGATAGTACTAAAAAATGGATTTTACGATTTGGCCTAATGGAAATGATAACTGACAAGGGGCCCCAGTTCAAAAGTGGGCTATTCCAAGAAATGGCAAACTTTCTAGAAATAGTAATAGAATGAACAACAACCTATCACCCACAGGTGAATGGAGCTATAGAGAGGCTCAACTGAACACTAATCAAGCTAATAAGGGTTGCAACATCAAGGATATGCGGAAATAAATCAAGATAGGTGATTGAGATGGTAGAGTATTTTTATAATACTTTGGCACACTCAACAATGGGAATTACCCCATTTAAAGCAATGCTTGGAAGAGAGGCAGTGACACCCTTATTAATGCAATATGCCAGCTGCAGCAAAAGCCTGGATAATGAGTATGTAAGCCAAGAGACAACAACACAATTATAATAGAAAAATTTATGGGCACACACATAAGGTAGGAGATAAGGTATACTCATTCACACCAATGAAACTCACAGACACAAACCAAGTTCTGAAATATAAAACAGTATGGTCTGGACCTCACACAATAACACAGACATTACCAAATAATGAGTACATGCTGGACAATAACAGACTACTACATTTTCAGAACCGCAAAAGAGCAAAGGCAACATCAAAGAAACAAAGATAGATGAGAATGCTGAGTTTAAAATAAGCTGAATCAACTGCAATGAAATTATATATAATATGTGTGATTTAGATAGCTTACCTGAAGAAGGATTTGAAGAAGAATTCACAGCAGACATCAGAGATTTGTGAACTTAGAAGAAAGGGTGCTGCCTAGAAGGACAGTGACAGATAAACCTATATATGACCCTGAAATATGGGACTTAAATTTACTAACTGAATTTAGGAAACAAGATTAAAACGATGCACCAGCTGATGAGGAGAGAGTGTGCTGCAATCAACAACCAGAGAAACTCGCAATAACAAACAGAAGGAGAATGAGAAGATGTTCTCTAACTGGATGTTGATTCAAGGGCAGAAGGGATGAGATCAAAGAACTGATGAATAGATGACGTAGAGTGAGAAGGCATCCTAGTAGTCCCCAAGGCTGATTCAAGGGACATGAGACAAACAGACAAATAGCCTCTCCCACCAGAACTCTGCACAGCTGATTCAAGGGCACACAGAGAACTGGTGCACAGCAGCACAACTTTCCCTCTGGGAGTCAATGTTGCTGATTCAAGGGTGCTGAGACACTTGGAGTTCTAGGGGAAGGTGTAAGTGGTGGAATAAACACAGATATATGAAAGTGATTCAATGCTGATAACATCACAACAGGAACCACAACTGGTTAAGTATTGATGGAATCAACTGTGAACTGATTTAATGGTGAAGCAGTAGAGACCATCAGTACAGATTCACAGCCAATGGACTGTGAACCAAGCACCAGCAGATTACCTTTAAGGATGAGACAGCTATATGCCTCCTCAGACACTACCTCAGAGAAAACAGTACAATCTAAGGAAAGAGCAAAAAGAATGTCAAATATCAATGGAGAAACATTGCACCCCTTGTTCATTGGAACTACAAAAATGAGATATAATTCTTTTAAAAAACTATCACTGGAAACAAAAGCCCGTATATGAAAAGTTGTGTAAAAAGAGGGGAGAAATCTACCACTAGTGCTAGATGTGGTCAACAGACCAAGAGACATGAATGAGACATTAGAGAGGCCCTACATGAGAAGTACTGTGCACATAATATTAGACAAATAATTCACATTGGAAACAATGCAATGTATAATGGTGTGCAAAGACCAGAAAGCAAAGTTACCAGAAATAAACATGGATAAGAATAATCTAACAAATATACACGTCCTGAAAGAGAAGGAGTACAACAAGAATATCAAAAAACAGACAGAGAGCATATTCTTCTGGGAGACATAACAACATCAGATTTGATCTACAAATAGACTACTGGGCGCAGATTTTTACAATAATTGTGGACCCATGTATTGCAATTGATTTATACAAGCAAACAAAGACAGTGGAACTAATGATGGACAAGGAAGGGGTCAAAACAGCAAACACACTTTTTATTAAATGCAGCTTGACGCAGAGACAAGAACATTTACAACAAATCCAAAAGATCTGGAAAAACATGAAACTACAAAAGAAAATGGGAGAAAAATGGCCAGTAATAAAAATAGAAGTGCCATCAAGGAAATTCCACAAAACAGCAGAAGTAGCACTCTCTGAAATAAATAGAGCATACAAGTTGAATACAAGGAAATATTTCCAGCATCTGGTATTTGAAAAAAGATTGCACTGGAAATCAGATATAGGACAATAGCATGGCTACTGGTGATATTTACAAAAGAAGATAAAGAATTAAAATGACCAATCTCATAGCACATGAGAAATAAAATAACAAAAGCAAAGAAGTTGGAGATAGTGCTATCCCCAATTAACACACAATTAAAAAACTGGTTCCTCCAGGGACACATTGAAAAAAAGGAATCACCTAATAAAATTGAGAAGCTGATGCAAATGGTAAAGAAGATCATTAGTTGAATAATAATGAACAAAAACCTAATGGGAAAAATGTCAATCATAGACATGGTGAACAAGACAGAATATGCCTGAGAGAGATAACAATATTTGAAGACCATTGAGAAAACACATGTGGGAAGCAATGGCAGAAACATGGTGAAGACACCTGGAAAATCAACCATGGTTAACAACTAGAAAAATAATTAAGAGGAAATTGGTAAACACAGAAGAGATCAGGAATGTATTGGTACAGAAAAACATGCAACAAACTCTAGAAGAAGCCATGGAAAGATATGGTGGAAGTCTGTGAAATGGTGACAAAATCACAAAGAGAAATAATGGAGGAAGAAGAATTGTTAACATCCTTGCAACTATTATTATCCCTGAAAACACAACATACAATGGACAGAACAAACATTGAAAAGAAGGAAAAGTAAGCCCAGTGAAGACAATTGAATGGATCAACACAGATGATGAACATTTTCTAGTAGAGTTTAAAGTAACAAAAGAAACCAAGGAAATCAAAGAAAGGAACTATCAGAAATTTAAGGAGCAGCAATATAGTGACAAAGAAGCTAATGTTCATGGAAGCTTTCATGAGAAAAGAACTAGAGGAGCTACTAAAACCATATAATCAACTAGCTATAGATGTTGAATGTATCACATCATGAATAGATATAAAAGATGAAATACAATTGAAACTGAGCAGATGAGAGTTAACACAAGCATTTTGGAACACAATCAGAGATTGAAAATGAATGATCCCACCACAATAGGGCTAGCAACAGCACCAGCAACAACAGGCTCATATGATGAAATAGAAAGGCAGATATAAATGAAAATCTTAATATGCACACCACCAGAAACAATATAAATACCAATGATACTCCCAAGATGGAGACTGCCAAAAGAAGTAAGAGTTGCCAAAGCTTTCTTACATGAGTACATGTTGTACGTCAACATCAAGGAGAAGGCAAGAATGATCATAGAAAGAGATGACTATAATAAGTCAAAGGAAATTATGCAAAGGAATGATAACTGTGAAAGTGTACATTGAAGGGACCATAACCCCTTACCAATTGTACACACAAGGGAAACCAATACATGCACAACTACAAGATCTATAGTAGGGATGGCCATCTGGGAGAAGAAATATCTCTACTATGACGTCACAAAGAGAGAAGAAATAGTACTGATGATGAGAATAAATAAGAATGGCCCAAGAGATATCAGTGAACAAGAAGTAATAGACAACATCAGCTTCTTTTATGAACACATTGTGAATACAAGAAGCTTAAGAAAAGTATTCACATTCTTTTGCCCAGACACAGCAACAAGAGAAGATCTAGTACAACTTGAGCTGATGCAAAAATGACATTAATGATGGTTAAAAGGGATACAGCTGTACCAGAAATACTATGAAATATTTTCAAGAAAGATCAATGAGCTGTGAGAAATACCACAGATAGCAGAAAATATCAGAGAAGCAAAGTTCCTGAAATACATAAACACAGAAACTACAGAGAGAGAGGCAGTCCTAAAAATGATGAAACAATCAGAATTCAAAAAGACAAAATGGAAAAATCAGCAAGTAGATTCAATAATACAAAGAGCAGACACTCTAGTGCATGGAGAATGGGGTGTGCTAAAAATAACACATGCTGAGGAGGGCATGTAGCATCATCCAAACAAATCATAAGCTACTAACATCAATTAGGAAGAAGAAGAAAATAAGATTGAAAATGATTGTGATTAGAAATATATTGTAAAAAGTTATAATCAGTATAGATTAATTTGTACATTGCAACTAAGTAATATCAGTGTAATTGATTAGAGAATGATATTTGTCCATAATAAGAATTTTGATGAAACAAAGGGACAAAATCACTTCCATTATTTTTAGCCGCCATTTTGGCAGATGAATGATTTAGAATTCAAAATCAGCAGGTAATTTGCAAGCTACTATAATTAGATTAAAATTCATGATAAAGATTAAAATTGATAAAGAAATTTCTTCAGAATTCTTATATTGTTTCTTTGCTATGGTTTGAATATTTAATACAATGTCAAGCTAAACAAGTTTTGTCTAGCAGTTGTCTGGATCTATCATGGGAGTGATTCAAGGGTTTTTGTGCCAGACCACAAAAGTTCACTTAAGTTAGGTATATGGGGTTTTATTTGCATTTAGCTGACTACTGATCATTATCTATATGTATTAAACATTACAAGCTTGAAATAGGACTGGTGAGCCAAAACTTAGATTTATATTTACACTATTTAGATCCAAATTAAATACAATAATGCGACTGATAATGTGACCAAGCATGTAGTAATTATTAAATGTAAGTTAGGAAGCTGCTGTATATTAAAGTAGTTATTAAGCCAATATATTTAGGCAATGGCTACATGTAATTTTATTTATGCAGCTAGTGACAAGTCAGGTTGAATGAATATGAAACACTTTTACAAATAGAGTTTAAGTCGAGTTGTGTCTTGTCTTGAAAATCCACTGAATTAGGATAAGGTACACATAAGTTATATCAATGAGCTGAGAAGTGGAACTCAACTGAGTGGATCATTGATGAGCAGGTGAAACTGGATGTGGAGATCAGCTTTGGGCAGATGCCCACTATTGATCATTTGAAGAGATACTGCTTGGTTTATCACCTATATAGTGATTAGTGATGTTTTGTTAATTAAAGTTAATGGAACTGAGTGAAAGTTAAAGCAGTGTTAAGTTAGTACATCCCTACCAACAAGTACACAGCTGATGTTATAGAGTAACACAGGATAACAGTGACAATGCCTGGCAGAGGATGTTACACTTGGATGTTGACTGCTTTTTGGATATTCTTTTCTAATTTATCATCCACATTGCATTTGATTTCGAATTGTGTCCTGATGCTTTCTGGCATCACTTTGCAGATGTGTGAAAACATTGAATTTCAAGTATCTGTTCTCTCTTGAGCTTAGCACCACTAGCCACTTGACCTGTTGAATATAGTTCCATATGTTGTTGCTCTGTTTCATCTTTGTATTGGGTTGTTTGAAAAGTTCCCGCGGTTTTTAAAAGACAAAATAAATAAACTCTAAAATAAAACATTTATTTAAAACAAAGAAATTCATCTAATCAAAATAGTTTCCACCTTAACCATTCAAAATGGCGTCTTGTTTTAATAAACAAGACGTGGTCGTCGCGGATTGGTCAATGGATCGCATATAAGTTCGCTTTCCTTTGTCTTGAATCACTTTGTTTCATCTTTAGTAACTTGTTTGATTCTTTCATCTTGAAATCGTCCAGTGTACAGAGCATATTGATATTAGCCAGAGATAATGAATTTCACCAAAGAATATTTACGAGGCTTATTGTTATATGATTTTAAATCAGGCCTTTCTGCTGCAGAATCCTCCCGCAGAATCAAAAATGCATTTGGGGATGGCTTAATGTCAGAACGGTCAGCGCAGGAGTGGTTCAAAAGATTTCGGAGTGGGGATGAATCTGTGACGGATCATGAAAGATCAGGACGTCCCTCAACAGTAGATGATGACAAAATGGTGGCTGCCGTAAAGCAAAACCCTCATTTAACAACAAGAGAGCTGGCGGATGATCTTGGCGTACACCATAGCACC
>CABFPE010000162.1:404164-417238 GCA_900660155.1 Hofstenia miamia | reverse complement strand
GCAAACACTTTACAAAATTGAGTTTAAGTCAGTAATGCTTTGGCTTGAGGGCACGCACTGAGCTAGTGTAAGGTACACATAATTAATGTCTGTTGAGCTGAGGTGGCGCAATGAACTTGATTGATCATTGGTGAAGGAGAGGAACTGTTGTGTGGAGATCAGCTTCAGGCAGTAGCCCACCATTAATCAGTCAGAGAACACACTGCATGGCTTCATCACCTAAACAGTGATAGTTAATATTTGGTTAGCATAACTAGCTAAAAGAAGAGAGTGTACATAGCAGTCAAATAAATTTGTAAATCCTTACCTGCCATTAATTGAGTGATGATTATTAGCAATAATACATGGCAACAATGGCCTGGTAGAGAATGTTACAGTGCCACTTGTGGTATCTCTTTTATGATGGTTTCTATTGTTTTAACATTTCCTTATTTTTTATCTTTTTCCTCATTAGTTAGTGCCATTAATCTTAGTTAATCTTTAAGATTGTTGATTTCCATCTGTTTTGTCATGCTTTCCTCCCTGAGGCTAACATTTTCACCATGCATTTTCCTCATCAATTGTTGCAATTGTTCACTTTGTGCTTTTATTTCTTTGTTAGCTTCCATTAATTTTTAAATTTGTTTTTCAAACAAATTTTATTGTTCCATCAATCATATAGTTGTGTCATCTATCATTTCATTAGTTTGTCTTTCATTTTCTGTGTTCACTACCTCTACTTTGAACATCCTTTATGTTATTTGTTCAATTCATATTGTCAATTCCCTTCTTTCTCTATTGTTATTTTTGATTATGTTTGTGAGTTATACTATAGTAAGTTGGTGTTAACTTGTGCTGACTGTAGCACTAGCTCTGTAGGGGAAGTTTCACATTGTGGCATCTTGTATTTTTGGGGTTTTTTGATTTTGGGTAGTTTTTTGCATCTTTGCTCAGGTTTTTGTTTTCTTCCTTGAATTTACCATTGACATTTTTAGCTCCTCAGGTTTTCCTGTTGCATGATTTTTCAGTTACCTTAAGGAGAAACAACTCTCTTTGCAGGAGTTCTTAGTTCTGGTTTTTCCACTTTATTATCTCTTCTTTCACATGTTGGGTGCCTGTCATTGTTGCCATGTAGAATCTTGCCAACCTACAATTTGCTGCAAATTGGGAAGTTGCTCAGCAGTTTCCATGAGTATATGTGATATGTCAGGTGTGACTGATCCCAGAACCTTCTCAATCTAACTTTGTCACTTAACTTATTAACTAAATTAATAATGCATCAGCATTCCTGAATGCTGTGAGTAACAATGGTTTATTTAGATTGAGAGCAGTATAGACTTGAGCATTGAAACCTGATGCCAATCTATGCACAAGAGAGGATATCTTTGCTGGTAGCAGCTCCATACTACTTGGACATCATGGTGGATACCAATGGCTCTCTCAGTATGTGGAAAGTTGTCTTAGTGATAGTGTGTGTGTGTGATAACTTAATAATTTAGTGCATTGATTGTTCTTGTTATTACCACTGTGTAAATAAAGGGAATTTATGCAACCTCAATGATTTTGCTTGTTATCTTGCCTTACATATAATAACTCTACAGATATAAGCATACATGTCAAACTCATATACATGTGAACAATCAATGCCATCTGCAAGAAAACTATTTTGCTGGTCAGTCAACAGTCCACTAATTTACCATGAAATAAACTTGCTGTACAATATGGTACATAGCAATTGTAGAGAATTTTAGATCAAACAATCATAATAATAATCTCTGAGTTATGAACAATAGGAAAGCTATAATGGATAAAAATCCCTATTCCTATTCCTAACCTAAAAGCACATCAACAAATCCTGGTTACTGGCCACACCACACTTTTGAATGGCTACAGTGTGTAGGCTGCTCCAGAATCCCATTAAGTTAATTCAAGGACTGCTGTAGGATTACTCTAGTGCTTGAACATTTTGATTTCCATTTAATTAATTAAATAACCTGAGAAAATAATGAAGTAAGTGCAGTAAAATTTGTTCATCATCCATAATATCAATTACTTAACTTTTATATTAAATAATTGTAAACAATCAAATACTTGGCTATTACCTGTTATTAGACATTGTTGACAGTTTACAGCTTCCCAGCTTTTTTTCATCTGCTGTTATTATCAACATCAGCATAAATTAGTGTGAGTGACATAGACTTCTGAGCAAATAAATATCAAAACTGCTTTTATATATCTTTACAAATAATCAAATTATAATAACCATGTGTTTTACAATTAATTATTATTGCAATTAAGTCTTAGTTGTTTTCATTCTTTTTCTCATCTTGACCACACATGGGATTATGCCAGAACAAACATCACTTTGTAAGTGAGGATAAAAAACAATTGCCTTGGAATATCTATCAAAATAATCTTAATTTCCTGAGTAAGCCTATTTTCAAGAATTTGATATCCCACTTAAAATTAAAAACATATGAGCATTTATCAAAGAACAACATTAAATGTGGGCAAACACAATTTCAAATAAATTGCTTTACTTTCTAGTGTTGTATATTACACATCTTTTAATTGTGTTCTCTGGTATTGCATTTTTATCTCACTTTCTCAAATGATTTATTGCTCATATTATTGTTCTAATTTTGCACTTTTTATTTCATTGCAGTGAGCATGAAGGGTCAGGAATTTATAATTATTGTATAAACTGAGGTAATAAATTTTAGCAGATAGAAATCAAAACAGATGCATACTTCTTGAGAATTACTAAGTGATCACATCACACAGTTTAGAGACTATTTTTGACATGTGGAATTAGCACTGAGTGATACTATGCATAATGTAAATGTTTGGTGCAAATTGTAATCTTGACATGCCAGAGATTGAAGGTGCTAATTGTTTGTGGAGTATGGATTTCAAGGGTGTTTTTCATTTTAATGTCAAATTTGTGACTAATCAAATGTCTTGCTCAAGGTTCCTTAAATAGAAAAAAGCAAATTGGGGTAATGATTTCAAATACATCTTCAAAAAGAATTATGAAGTATGTTATATACTTTTTGCTTCTAAACAAATTTCTATGCAGCATTGCTTTATGCAACTATATACATTTTTTGTATTAACTCTTTTTCCATCATATACATTTTGCTTTAAACAATTTTATGTATGGAATTGCTTTATTCAACTATATACATTTTTGTTTTAACTCATTTTCCATTGTATACATTTTTACTATAAACAATGTTATGTATTATTGGTGTATTCACATATATTCATTGATGTATTATCTCTTTCCATCATACATGTTTTTGCTACAAACTATTTTATGCATTTTGGTTTATTTGCCTATGTTCATTGATGTATTATCTTTTTCAATTGTACATGTTTTTTTGATTTACATAGTTTTATATGTGTTATTGCTTTATTCACTAATATACAATGTTGTAATATTTTACTTTTCACAAAACATGCTTCACCTTTAAAATGAGCTATTGTTTTATCAAGTATTATATTTTATTTGCATTTTGTTTATTTTATTTAACTTTCAATTGACTGAATAGAATTATTTAGACATAATTTTTTTAATTAACATCTAAACTAAGTGTGTTAAATTATTGGAACTGGAATTTTTTGTAAGAATTTTGCTTCTGAATTTATTGTATAGCTTACTGCATGCATTTACAAGTTAATACACTTAGAGCAAAGGTTGTGCATATCATGGAATTGTGACAAATTTGTGATACAAACCAATGGAAATGCTGTAATGCACACAACCGTGTTAACTCACATAAAGCAAATAGAACTTGAAAAGATGTGTAAGTCAACAACAGATGTATCACTTTGTATAAATGTACAATCTCTAAAAAGGGATATAAACTACAAAGAAATGAAAAAAGAAAAATGCCATGCTTTTGCAAATGTGCATACCCCTTAAGATGTGCATATGCCACAAAGAAATAATATTGTATATTGAAAATCATGAATATCTATAAATTATATTAACAATAACATTGCATGTATTATTTTTTAGGATATGAAATTGCATCTTTATGCATAAAAGTATGTTTACTTTTAATGTCTATATTTCATATGTCTGTAATGATATGTTGCCTTTATGCAAAACCCCTGTTTACTTTTTCCAAAAACTAGTTTGAATTTCTCATTTTTTGTATTTGGATATTAGCAAAACAAATTTAACACGGAATTTTTACAAGGAAAATTAGAAGCATATTTGAAAAACAAAAATGTAACTCTTTGCATGTAATGTAAAGAACCTCAATCTGGATGCTGATTCAAGTGCAAAAGAAACAATATTGAGGAGATTGCAAACAAGCAGAGATGATTGAGATGGCATCCTAGTAGTCATCATATACAATTCAAGAGCAGAGTGACAAAAGGACATAAGCTGATTCAAGAGTGGTCAGAAAACTAGTACACAATAACCATCAGTCCACAATGCCCATTCAAGGGAAAGTGGAAAGCCTGAGTACCAGGGTAACATATAAGAAATGGAAGAACCATAGTTATATGAAAGCAAGTCAGAACCAATGGTACTACAGACTCCACAGCTAGTCAAGTACTGAAAGAATGCTGTAACAGAAGTTGATTCTAGGGTGATTAAATTGATGCCATCATTCCTTGTTCAGAGGCAAGGAAAGCTATTAACAATTATCTACTTACTAGAATTGAAAACAAAGTAGATAAAACACTATGGATGCCCAAAATATAATATATGCAGAAAGTAATAATCACAAAAACAGCACAATTCCTCTACAAAATTTGCATGCAAGTGTAAAACATTTTTGTAGCCAAACAGACACAAATAGAGAAAATGATATTTTGTCAGAATGAGAGCTTAAAGCCATTCTTCTCTAGTCTCTCAACAAGTTTAGAAAGGTGAAAACTTAAAGGTGCCTTCTCTAACTGAAAAATGGAGTACAATGTAAAATAGCAAATCTTTTTAGTAGTACTAGATTTGTAAATATATAATCTTAACGCATCAAGTGTTAAAACAGGTAATAAATTATATGGCAAAAAAATATGTTTGGCTAACATCATTCATTTGGACTTTGACTAAAACAAGCCATAACAGATATTTTAAATTTAAATTTATCATCAGTTTGAAAAAATACTATTAAATGCCCTGTAAGTGACTTTTAATGTTTCATTGTACTACCAAATCATTATATACATAATAAACCCAAACTGCTGAAAAAGATCAGTTAATTAACATCTTCTTAATATTAAATTATGCATTATTGTTTATCTTTAAGTTACTAGATACTGAATTTGAAATGTGCAGATTACATTGATAATTGATTATTACAAATGTTCCTAAATATGAAATTAGGTTTATTTTTTATGTTGTTCACTTAATTAATAAATCATCAATTTGATGCCTATGTGTTTGACAAAGGAAGCTCAACCCATTAGTAATTGACAAAGAAGAAACATTGAAAAATTGTTAACCAATATTGAATTAATATAATTAATTACCAAACAAGGAGAAAAATCTGTATTTAAGATAACTTAAGTTCATTTAAACTCTAATTGTTAATTGATGTGATTTTGCTCAGTGTGCAATGCATTAATGTAATATCCTCTACCAAGCATTATCACTGCTTATCTACTGTTACTATATAACATTAGTAGTGTTATTGTGGGTAAGGATTTACTTGTTGCAAACTGCTTGATTTTTGCTTCAGCTAACTTACATAACTTGGAATTAACCATTCACTATTTAGGTGACAAAGCCATGCTGTAATCTCTTTAATGATCTCTTAATGGGCATCTGCCTGAAACAGATCTCCACATCCAGTTCCACCATTCCATCCACTGGTTGAGTGTCACTTCTCAGCTCAATCAATATAGTTTATGTGTACCCTACTTTAGCTCAGTGCATACTCAAGGCACAGCACAACTCAACTTAAGCTCTATTTTGTGAAAGTTTTATATCTATATTCACAACCTGACTTGTTACTAGTTGTTCATTAAATATTACATGTAGCCATTACTGAAAATATATTGGCTTATTTAAATATATTTCATTCAAACAACTTCCTAACTTACATTTATAATTTAATACTTGTACAGTCACTTTATCAGTGAATTATGGGTCATCAATTTAGATCTAAAATAGTAGTAATATATTTCCTAGGTTTTGGTTATCCAACCATTTGTTGACATTTAATTATTTTAATACATGTAGTAATGAAATGCTAGTCAGCTAATCAAGAGAAAACCCCTATACCTAACCTATGTGCACTTTCATGATCTGGCACAGAGACCCTAGAATCGTTCCCTGTGATGGATCCAGACCACTATTAAACACTGCTTGATTAGCTTGACATTGTACTAAATAACCAAAACATTAATATGAAACAAAATAAGAATTCTGAATAAAATTTTTTATCATACTCTTACAATAAGTTTCAATCTATTTATAGTAATTCCAAAAGTAGTACCTGTTGATTCAAATTTAAACTTCTGCCAAGATGGCAGCTGAAAATAATGAAAGTGTCATTTAGTCAAAAAGTATTTTTATTGACAGACACAAATATCTCTTTTTTGACACATGTTGTTTCTTAGTTTCATAATACAAATAAATCTTAAATAATTGATTTGATTACAATATTTTTTAATCATCTTTCCTTCAATCTTAATCCTTTCTGCTTGATGTTTTGCAGCTTATTTGAGGTTTATGTGGATGATGATACATTAACTCTATGTATTAATTTGATAATCATGTTGAAAAGAGTCATCTGCTGTAGGGAACATTGCACTGCTTTAGCAAGAGCTGGTTGATTGAGCAGTACTTGTCAAATAAATACAATAATGTCAGTTTCTAGTATAACTTGTGAACACATTAGAGATATTTTCATTTACATGCAAAGAATATTAACCCTTTCAATAAGGGTACAGGAGTTCACAATATTAGAGTTAATAAATTTTGACTTACAAATTGATTGTTGGGCACAATTTTATAAAATAATGAAGGATCACTAAATTGCAAAATATCTCTAGAGGAACACAAAAACAGTTAAAATGACAGTTGGTGAAACTGAAAAATTACAGAAAACAAACACATTATTTATAAAATCCAGTTTTAATCAAAGACAAGTTCATTTGAAAGGAATAAAAAATATATGGAAAAGCATGAAAATAGAGAAGAAAATTAGTGAATTCTGGCCAGAAATAGAACTGTATCACCATCAAAAAGATACCTTAAAACAGTTGAATTGGCACTAGAAAATATCAACAGAGCATATGAACCAGAGAAACAGACACAAAAAAAATTTAAGAAAAGAGTCTTTGAAGAGAGAAACACACCTAAAATAAGATATCAGATGACAACATGGATGTTAGCAATATTTAGGATCAAGAAAGCACATTGCCAATATCAAGAAAACAAAGGAACAAACTAACAAAGGCTAATGTAACATCCTCTACCAGGCATTATCACAGCTTATCCTTTGTTACTTTATAACATTGGTTGTTTATTCATGGGTAGGGATTTACTAACTTAACATTGCTTAGCTTTTTCCATAGTTTTGTTAACTTAACTTAACAAGATTTAACTATTCACTATTTAGGTGACAAAGCCACACAGCATCTACTCCAAATGATCAGTAATGGGCATGATCTCCACACCCAGTTTCACTCATTCACCAATGACCAATCTGGTTGAGTTCCACTTCTTAGCTCATTGATATAACTTATATATACCCTATCTTAGCTCAGTGCATACACAAGACAAGACACAATTAAACTTAAACTCTATTTGTAAAAGTGTTTCACATATGTGCAACCAGACTTTTCACTAGCTGCAGTGTTAATATTATGTGTAGCCATTTCTGAAATATATTGGTTTAATAACTAGTTTATTATTTAGCAGCTTCCTAACTTACATTTAATAGTTACTACATGTACAGTCACATTATAGGTCACATTATTNCAATACATGTAAACAATCAATGCCGCCTGCGTAAAAATATGACTAAGAGTTGGCCAGAGGTCTACTGTATGAAACAATGAGCAACATGTTATGACTATTAAATAAACTATATGTAATAGAATATAAAGATACAATCTAAATAACCATCTAAATATAAACACTATTAAATCATCAATCGTCATGTAGTGTAATGAATGTAATAAATAACTTAAGTTCATCAATAAGAGAGTTGACATGTAAAACCTATAGGCTGCAATAACAATATCAGACAAGCAATGACAATTAGGAAAGCTATAATGGTAAAAANACAAGACAAGACACAATTAAACTTAAACTCTATTTGTAAAAGTGTTTCACATATGTGCAACCAGACTTTTCACTAGCTGCAGTGTTAATATTATGTGTAGCCATTTCTGAAATATATTGGTTTAATAACTAGTTTATTATTTAGCAGCTTCCTAACTTACATTTAATAGTTACTACATGTACAGTCACATTATAGGTCACATTATTTTCAATAATTTGGATCTAAAATAGTATAGATATAATTCCAAGGTTTCAGCTCTCCAACCTTATTTTGAATTTGTTATTTTAAATACATTAAGTAAATGATCAATAATCAACTAAATGAGAATACCTAACTTAGGTGCACTTTCATGATGTAGAATCATGTCAATCCACTATGAGTGTGTTACTTAGAGAAAACTATTACTTTTCTTAGATTTAATGTGAAGCAGGGTTGACACTTTTCTGATTTCTCTCCTTTACAATAAGTGTGTGGTTTATTAAACTAATTTAATTTACAAGAGCTCTTTTAGCTACTTAATTCACTCCAACTTATTTAGATAAAGCAGAGATAATGGAAGACAGGATCAACACTCAAAAGTAGGCGTGCATATCCAGGAACACATCCGCCAGCTGCATCTTACCAATGGAACTGCTGCTGTGAGTTAGAGACCAACCAAGGAATGTTTATGTGAATACCGAACTCAGTGTGATGGGATTTGCAACTACTTAAGAATTTAGTGCATTGATTGTTTTTGTTATTATGAACTGATGCAATAAACGAAGTGATGCAACCTTGCTGCTGAAATAGCTTATTATGAAGCCTTACATATAATAACCCTACATATATAGAAATAAATAATAGCCCTCAATACATGTAAACAATCAATGCCGCCTGCAGAAACTTATGACTAGAAGTTGGCCAGAGGTCTACTGTACAAAACAATGAGCAACATGTTATGACTATTAAATAAACTATATGTAATAGAATATAAAGATACAATCTAAATAACCATCTAAATATAAACACTATTAAATCATCAATCGTCATGTAGTGTAATGAATGTAATAAATAACTTAAGTTCATCAATAAGAGAGTTGACATGTAAAACCTATAGGCTGCAATAACAATATCAGACAAGCAATGACAATTAGGAAAGCTATAATGGTAAAAAACTCCTATACCTATCTGTAACCTAAGAGCACACAAGGTAACTACAGCTGTCCCCCTCCCTGCTGTGGAATAGCTATTAGGAGGCTGCTCCAGCATACCTTTAACCAGATGTGGGAACCACCATACAATTACCCTAGCTCGTAAACGTTTAGCTTTCCATCAGAATATATAAAATAACCTGACAAGATATTTTAGTCTTTGTTTCCTTCATCTTTTTCTCTCATCTTGACTGCTCATGATAGTTTGATGGATTATGTCACACTCCCCCTCCAGCATAGCTAATTAAGGATGACCACTCTTTCTCCATGTACCATCTCGGCTGCCTTTTTGATTATCTCATTAGCTTCTTTCATTTCCCAGGTAGTGTTTTCATACGCCTGGTCTTTAGTGATTTTTAGCATGACGTCTTTTTCTGTAGTTAACATTTTCTTATGTCTCAAAAATGACGGGTTCTTCAGAGATTTTGCTATCGTGCACATGCTATGTAATTCATTTAATTTCTTGTTAAATATCTCGTAATGTTTCCTGTAGAGTTTCTTTCCTTTTATTGCTATCATCAATGTCATGATTGCATCTATTCTACTGGTATGCACCAAATCTGGGTGAATCATAGTATTCGGATAGAAAAACTCGTAGGTTGATCTTAGTGATTTTGATATTGACGCCTCGTCATAGACCACACTTATATTTTCTAAGACTTCTTCTTCAGTAATGTTCTCTGGTTCATTCTTTCCCAATCTTACCATAGTAATGATTTCCACTCTTCTCATTACGTCGTAGTATCAATATTGTGAGCTCCAAAGTTCTCCCCATACAATGTCGTTAATTCCTGAGAATAATATTACAGTTTGCGTGGATCTTTTTNTCAGTGCACAGTACTTTAATTAGTGATTTGGTCTCCTGTTCATAAACCTCGCCAAATATTCTTTGTACTATGTTGTTCTTTCATTCTCATCGCCCCATAATTTCTACTAATAGTCTCTCATCGTCTGTATCTACCCATGAGAGCTCACTGGGTTCTTGTTCGCCCCACTTCTCTAAGTTGACTTTATCAATCACTCATTGAGTGTTTGGTGTTAGAGCAATGTCGGTAGATTGTAACAGCTTCTCTTCCATCAGCATCTCCTCTTTACTTTTGCTCACCATCTCAATGATTTCAATAGGACAATTCTTTCTTTCTTTCCACATTGTTTCAGAACGATTAATAATTTTTGTGTATGCACACTGGGGATAGTTCTTCAAATATTTCCTTATCTCTTTTGTAATCACCTCATGAACTCTCTTCTCTTTTACTGCTTTTATCGTTTGTAACGTTTCTGCATGCTCCCTACTGATCAAATTGCGAGTCGTTAGCCATGGTTGGCATTTAAGTGCTCTGAGTTTTGTGTTGGAGGTTGCGCCCCACATGTACTTCTTTGTTTCGTCCGTTAATATTTCAATTTCACTTGGACAGATACCTGTCTTGTTCATGAGCTCGATTATACTAGGCCTTCCCAGTGTGTGTTGTTGCATCAACAACCTTGTGAAATGTTTCTCGAATCTCTGCTGTACTTTCTTTGTGGGGGACAGTGGTAATATCTCTACGTTCTGCAACAACCATTGTTTATTATTTGTGGGGATTGGTGCAACGGCTATTTCGAATTTCTTTTGTCGAGCTATCTGTCGCCACTCCTATGTCATCACAGGCAGTACTAGCTTATTGTTACTCCTATGTCATCACAGGCAGTACTAGCTTATTGTTATATGTTAATGCAATTGCTAGTACCCATATGGCTGTTCTCGCTCTAATCTCTGGTGCGTTGATCTCTTCAAACATTTGAGTTTTAAAGTTTCTTTTAGCCTCCATTTCGTATGCTCGTCTGATTTCATATAATATGGCTTCTGTACTTTTATGATATTTCCTAGTTGGCGATCTTATGTCTATCATCGGCCATTCTTCATGCGTAGGTTTATCTGCTTTAATTTCTGACCATACCGTTGCTATTTTTTCTAGATGTTCAGGCGTTTGATTTAGACTACACTTCAGGAATATGTTTCCAGTTTCCTCCAAGTTTTCGGTTGTTCCTAACAGTTCCATTGTACGTGTTTGGTAGTACATATCTATTGCAATCTTGGGTTCTACCATAATTCTCTCCACCGGCGCTATTTCATTGATTTGTAAATCCACTTTTATAAGTTCCGATATTTTCAGTGTTCCACTATCCAACGTGAATAGATTATCTAGCTTAATCTCCATCTCCTTTATACATTTCGGCAGTTCCTCTTCTTTCTGTGTAATGACTATTATTACTCTCGTTTTGTTTTTCTTAGCTATTTTGAGAGTTTCTTCTATATTAGTCTGAAGTCTCTTCGATGCTACTTCAGTATCTTTTACAAAATACACTATCGTGAGATGCTTTTTGTCCAAGTTTACTTGCTCGCATTCAGCTATAATCTTATCTTTATTTTTAGTTAGCTTCTGTACGTCTTTCATTGTGAACTGCTCATCAAATGTAATGTGGACTGTGCTTTTGAAATATGGTCTATTGAATTGTTCTTTCATGTCCCCTGTGTATGCTATTATTGTGTTGCATGTGGGGCGATTCTTTTTATCAATCACTATTGGAATTGCGTAACTTTCATTTTCTTTAGTGGACGTACTATTTCTTATCAATCTTTTGGTTTCTGGCGACAGATTATCGTATGAATTATATCTCATCTTCCTGTTTGCTATAAAATAGGGGTGAATTCGTTCTCTTCCTATTTTTGTCATGCGACTCTCTCTTTCTTCTGATCGCGACGATTTCGTTGTAGTTGATGTTTGTCTGTAAGAAAATATTCCTGAGCTTGTTGTCGTGGGGATTGAACTCGTTGACGGTATCTGCGATGTATCCATGTCTGAGTCATCACTTATTGGCTGCGTTTCCCAACTTTCCATAGCTACTGATGTTATTTCCTTGCCGCCCTTTAATTGGCTTTGAGTACTTGTGGATGCTATTTCCTCTTTGCCCTTTAATTGGCATTGAGTACTGCTGGATGTCGAAGGGGAGTGTGCATAATTCGATCTTTCCAACCTCACGCCCTTTAATTGGTGATCAGTATCTTGTAGATGGCCCTCATTTACCCGCCTGCCCATTATTTGACATTTGGTAGAGGGTGATTTTTCTTTTATCATCTCCATCTTCATACCCTTTATTTGGTAATTGGATTGGGGAGACCTCCTCCTTATTCTTCGTCTTTTATTCGTTGGTGTCATCTGCTCCGTCATCATACCCTTTAATTGGTAATCAGACTGCGGAGCTTTTCTTCTCACTCTTTGTCTTTTGTTGCTAGGCGGTGAGTTCTCCATCGTCATGCCCTTTAATTGGCAATCGGATTGCGGAGACCTAGTCTTATTAGTGGAGCTCGTCGATGTTTCCTCTATCCTCACGTCCTTTATTTGATGATCAGTCTGTGTTGTTCTCCTTCTTCACACTCTCCTTGATTTCATTGGTGATCATTGTGTCTGTTTCATGTTTCCTAAATTCAGTTACTAAATTAATATCCCATATTTCTGGGTCATATTTCATTTTATTTCTCACTGCCCTCTGGGGCATTATTCTTCTTTCAAGTTCCGGTTCCCCTTTCTCAGGTCTATATTCCTCCTGGAATTCTTCTTCATGCACACCGTCCAAATCGTCCATTTCAGCATATGTACCATCATCAACTT
>CABFPE010000162.1:360598-380011 GCA_900660155.1 Hofstenia miamia | reverse complement strand
TTTTATCAGTCATGTATGGGTCATTAATTTGGATCTAAAATAGTATTAATATATTTCCTAGGTTTTGGTCATCCAACCATTTGTTGACAATTAATTATTCTAGTACATGTAGTAAAGAATCACTAGTCAGCTAATCAAGAGAAAACCCCTACACCTAACTTAAGTGCACTTTCATGGTCTGGCACAGTGACCCTAGAATCATTCTCTGTGATGGATCCAGACCACTACTAAACACCACATGATTAGCTTCACATCATACTAAATATTCAATCCATTATAGTAGAACAAAATAAGAATTCCGAATAAAATTTTTTATCAACTTCTTACAATGGTTTTAATCTATTTATAGTAAATTCAGAAAAGTACCTGTTGATTCAAATTTAAACCTTTCATCTTCCAAGATGTTGTTTCTTGGTTGCATAATACAAATAAATCTAAATTATTCTAATTGATTTGATTACAATATTTTTAATCATCTTTTCTTCAATCTTATTTCCATTCTGATCAATGTTTACTGCTTATTTTAGATTTGTGTTGGATGATGCTACGCAATGTCCATCATAACCAATGAATGTGCAATGAAACTGGGGTTTAAACAAGAGGACCTGGAACATTTGAAAAAAAGACTAAATAATGCAATAGGAGAATACATAGACACAAAAGAAAAATTAAACACAGTACAAATCATAAGTGCAAACACCACCGTTGAGCAGTTGCTAGTGGTAAGAGACACTCACAACAATTTGTTGCCATATCAGGTGATATTGGGTGACGACTTTTTGATGAAGAACAGATGTGTAATAAATTATTCAAATAGAACCATTTAGGTAAAGGTGGAGGAAATCAAAATTGAAGAACAAGAAGATAAGTGATCAACAATAACATTTAAACTGGAAGAAGATGTAAGGCTGCAACCATATCAATGGAGGATGCATACAATCCAATCAGGAGAGACGATCACACAGACATAATGATTTACAACAACAAAGGAATCAACTCCAAGAGAGTATTGATGCCATCAAGCATGTGCACCATAAAAAATGGAAAAGGAAGGATACTGATACTGAACAGCATGAATCACAATGTCAACATGAAGATATTTGGGAAAAATGTCAAGTCTAGTATCAAATCAATTTGGAGAGTGATTGAAGACATCAATGAGCAGAGTAGTTTGTATGGTCAATTCAAGGACTTACAAATAAAAACAGTAGGTACTCCACACAGCTGATTTGAGTGCAAGTAGCTGAAAACCATTGATGTAAGGAGTACTCCCAACAGCTGATTCAAGGGAATAGGGACAAAAGCAATTGGAGAAGACAAATACAAGACACCACAGCTAGCAGAAGGGAATATCAACATCTGAATGGGAAACAATCACAACAACTCAGGGAAGTGCTAGAAAGACATAAATGGATATTCAACTACAGAGAGATAAGCATGGGACAAGCTATAGATGAGATGCAGAAGATACTCATGACAACCAACAAACCTAAAAAACTGCTGGTGAGATGAATACCAGAGCAGATGAAAGAGGAATATTAAATGAGATGATCAACAACAAGATAATCCGACTTAGTAAGTGCCCATATATGGCACCTACAGTGTTTGTAAAGCAGGGAAAAAGTATAGGTTGTGCATAGATTTTTGGAAACTAAATGAATTAACAAAAAAAGACTCTTACCTGTTTCCAAGGATGGAAGACATGCTGTACAAAGCAAGTAAGCACAAATACTTTATGTTGATAGACCTATGCAAGGCAAACTTGCAGGTGTGGATGAAAGAAAACAGCATTAATCACACTGTACAGACTGTACAAGTGGATTTATATGGCATTTGGATTGTGTAATGTGCAGCAACCTTCAAAAGATATATAACAATGGTACTAAAGAACAACAAACATAAAATGGAGGTGTAAATGCATACAAAGATGATATTATTGTAATGAGTGACACCATTAAAGAACACCTCAAAAAAGGTGGAAATTACACTTTGATTAATGGAAATAAATGTGATATACTGAAAGAGAAGATCATATTTCTGGGAAAAGTAATAGAAAAAGAAAGATAATGCAAGAGACATGATCCAGAAAATAGAGAAGCCAAATACCAAGAATGACATACAGAGGATAATGGGTTTCTTCAACTATTATGGAACTTTCATACCTAATATTGCTGGAAAAATGGCCAAAATGACAAGACTAATGAGAAAATCAGTACCTTTCATTTGGACAGGGCAGGAACAAGAAAAATTGGATAACATAACGGAAGAGCTGGCAAAGTTGCCACCACTGAACACACTGGATTACAATGAAACATTCATCCTGGACTGTGATGCAAGCAAGGTGGTGAACAGGTGGTGATCAGAGCAATACTAGGACAAATGAAAAATGACAAAGAGGTGCCAATACAATTTTTTAGCTGCAAACTGAAACCAAGAGAAGATAATTATGGCTTGACAAAGTTGGATAGGAAGGGAATTCAGGGTCTGTACAGATAACAGTGGCCTGGCATTGCTGAAGAAGTTTTTGGGAGATAAATCAGGAATAGTGCTGAGATGGATTGAATACTTAAATGAATTTACTTTCACCATTGGACACTGGAGAGGTACATTGCCCACCAATGCAGATTTTTGGACGGCACTCCCAGAGAACCAGAGAGACACAGCTAAGAAAGACGGTGAAAAGAAACAATTCCAATTTCTAAAACACATGGAGTACAAAGGATTACCAGAAATAAACATTGACAAAATGGGGCAAGCAGTCCTACTGATAATGATTAAGGAAGAAATATCAGAGCAAGAAATTGTAGAGAAGCAAAGAGATGACGTGATACTAAATTAAATCATAAAGAAGCTGAAAAGCCACAACTAAAATTATCAAAAACTGACAGTGAGCTACTATGAAAGACATAAATGGAAAAAAATAGGAATGGACACTTATATATAGAATCACAAAACAACAGAATCAAAATCCCAGAATATTACAAAAGGGAACTCATAAGGATGATACACAAGAAGGACAACCTAGGGATCACACAAATGGAAAGCACTTTCAATGCAAGGTTCATTAAGATGGCAGTCAGGAAGGTCATAGAGTAAGTAATTAATAAATGCACAACATGCCTTCTAAATAACAAGCAGCACTTCTCAACCAAAAGAGCACCACTAGAAAAGATCATAGCAATGCAGCCTAATGAAATCATACATATGCACCTGGAAATGCTGTCAAGAGATGAGGAAGGATATCAATAGTTGCTGGTGGTGGTGGATAACTTTACCAAATACACAATGATGATCCTGATGAAGAACACAACAGCAGAAACAATGGCGGAGATAGTAATGAAAGAATTAATCCTAAAATTTGGGCCAATGGAGACAATCATCACAGACAAAGGGCCACAATTTGAAAGTGGGTTGTTTCAGGAAATGTCATGATTATTTGAATTAGTAAGCAAAAGAACAATGGCATGACACCCACAAGCAAATGGCGCAGTTGAAAGGCTGAATAGGATGTTCATCAAGTTGATAAAAGTCACAACATCAAGAATAGGAGGATGGAAGTTGTGAGATGTGATTGAAATGGTCGAGTATTTTATAACACGTCTGTACACTCAACAATGGGCATAATGCCTTTTCAAGCAATTTTCAGAAGGGAGGCAGCTACACCACTATCAATGCAATACTTCAACTACAGTGAAAAAATGGACAATGAGTATGTGAATTGAATAAGAAGCCAAATCACCATGATACATGAAACAATGTGTCACAACTTTAAGAAGTCTGCAGTGAGACAGCAAGGAGATTACAATAAAAAAATTTGTGGTCATGCACACAAGATAGGCGACGGAGTATACACATTCACACCCATAAAGGTAATAGACATGAACCAGGTCCAAAAACTTAAAACAATTTGGTCAGGACCATATAAAATAAGGCAAGTACTACCAAACAATGAGTATATGCTGAACAATGGCAGGTTATTGCATTTTCAAAATCTAAGATGAGCAATGGCAGAGATTGAGGAAACTAGATTAGATGCCAAATTTAAAATAAACCAAATTATTGGAAACACGATTTATTTATGAAATGAATGAGCTAGATAGTTTACTGGAAGAAGGTTTTGACAAAGAATTCAAAACAAATATCAGTAATAAAATCTTACAACCAAGAGTGCTGCCAAAAAGGGCAGCAAGAGACAAATATATATATATGACCCCAAAGTGTGGGATCAAAACATACTCACTGAATTTAGGTGAATCAAAAGAGATGCAATAAAAACCAAGGAGCAAGAGGGTATGCCGCAATCAGAGGACAGAGGAAATGACAACATCCAACCCACAGAGAAGAATATGAAGGAGTTCTCAAACCAGACATTGATTCAAGGGTGGAAGGGATGAAAACAAAGCACTGACTAATCAGAGACGTAGAGTGAAGATGCAGGGAGACAAAAAGATGAATTGCCTCTCCCATTAGAGATCTGCAATGCCAATTTGAGGGCAAGCAGAGAACCAATTGTAGAATCGTGGGCTGTAATTTTACTAGCAACTAATTGACTCTGCAGAAGGTTTAGCTTAGATAATGACAGCCCCGATTCTGGGGAAAACAAGTAACGAGAAAATAACTAATAGAAACAATTGTAATTCATCCAAGTATTTGATACGATACTTTAGGTATTTCTGAGATGATCAATTGACGTGGCTTCCAGCCGAAGCGGAGTCTTTAGAAGTAGAAACAGTTCAGTGCTCAATTAGTGCATGGTGCTACCCTATTTGTCTCACTTATTAATTTCTATCTCATTGCAAAAGTAAAAACCTCATTTTCATTGTTAGTTCTCATCTCACTAAATAATAGTCTGTAATTACCAGACATTCGTGTTCGCCAGCGGCATAGTATCATCACAGTGTAATAAATTATAAGTGCATGTACGTGTTGAATAAAACGAGAGGTTTATTATTTCCTTAATCGTACCCGTATCCGTAACTTAATGAGTCCACAATTTGGGCTGGGAAGATCTAATGATCGCCAGGAGCTACGTGTCGCCCTGTACCTTGAGAAGGCACTCCCAAATTGTCGCCGAGCTTAAGCAATTATTTTCATACTAAAACAATAGATAAAGTAACGGAGAGAAAAGCAACAGTAATTGAGGATAGATAAAATCTATTGACCATTCTCTACAAGTTTGCTCATTTTATACATGGTTAATAAATAACTACCTGCCTTAGTTTACAATCAAGTTTAATCATTCATGTTATCAATTTCCCTTGCAATTCAAATTACATTTGAGCAACGTATAGCACCTTCGAGGGGACATGAGTTAGTTCCTTCGTAAACCTAAGGTCGAAATATCAAATTCTGACGTCATGGTGACGTTAATACAAAATGAAAGAAAAATTAACTAAATAAACACGAATTTCCCCGAGTGACTCTACACAATGTTTCTCCCAGAGATCTGCATAGCTGATTCAAGGGCACACAGAGAACTGAGGCAAAGCAGCCCAACTTTCCCTCCAAAAGTCCAAAACACTGATTTGAGGGTGGTACAACACATGGAGTTCCAGGGGAAGGTGTATGTGGGGTAAGAACTGTATGTATAAGGAAGTGATTTGAGGCTGACATATCTACAGAACCCACAGCTGGTCAATTGTTGAAAAAGTTTACTGTGAGCTGATTTGAGGGTGATTCAGTAGAGACCATCAGCATTGAATCAATTAATTGTGAGATGAGCACCAGTAAGCCATTAAGGATTACCAAGCTGCATGTCCTCTCAGAAACAACATCAGAAAGAACAGTCCACTGGAAAGAAAGACAGCAAAGGATGTCAAAAATAGATTGAGAAACCCTGCACCCCTATTTTATGGGAACTTTGAAAATGAGAAATAATGCATATGAAAAATGGTCTCCAGAAACAAAAACTCATTGCAGATGAACAGTGAAAACAGAGGGTAGTAAATTACTGATTGTATTAGTGTACCATCATCCAAAAGCAACTAAGCTGCTAGTGAAGAACAACGTTGAATGATTAATATTAATTAGAATCAATTGTAAAATTTAGTTAATGATCTTAGTTATTTTTGTAAGATGCAACTAAGCTTTAATATTGTTCAAATTAAGAAAACTTGTTAGCCGATCAAGAAACATTTGACAAATTAAATTGAGCGAAATAACGCTTATGTAGGAACAGCCATATTGGCAGACGAATCATTTGAAATTTAAAATTGGCAGGTACTTTTGTAGAAATTTTATAAATAGCTTTGATTCAACCAGAATTTTGATGAACAATAAATTCTTCAGAGTTTATTTAATTTTCATTCTACTCTTATCTGGTTTGATTATTTAATAAAATGTGCAGCTAGGCAAGTTGTGTCGAGTAGTGGCTGGATTCCATCACTGGATCAATTCTAGGGTCTTTGTGCCAGTCATGAAACCACACTTAAGTTACGGTTAGGAGTTTTTCAATTCTTGCCTAGTCTGACTATCGATCAATACATGTATAAAATAATCAATGCCTGAAACGACTGGATAGTCGACACTTAGGGATATATATATATTCTTAAATGTAGGAGACTCGACTATAATTGACTTGATAAATGACCTTACATGTAATACTATTAAATGTAGGTGTAGGAAACTGCAATCTTATTACTTAAATCATTAAGCCGATAGTTTTACGGTAATGGCTATTCTAATATTTTGTAAATGCAGTTAGTGTCAATGCCCGGTTGCTTTACTAAATCAAAACAACAAACACTTTACAACTTTGAGTTTAAGTCAGTTACAACTTTACTTGAGTGCATGCACCGAGCTAACGTAGGGTACACATAATTAGTTCCAGTTGAGCTGAGGTGGTGCCGTGGACTCAATCATTGGTTAAGAAGGAGAGGAGCTGTCTTGTGGAGATTGGCTTTGGGCAGGAGCCCATGGAAGAACCAAAGAGGAAACGTCATACTGCTCTGTCACCTAAACAGTGATAGTCAATGCTCAATTATTTAATTAACATAACTAGTTAATAATAGAGAAAGGTCTGATGGTTCAATAACTTGGTAACACCTCACCTGCACTAGGTAGACACGGCGTAATGAGCTAGGTGGAGGATGTTACATTAGATGCCAAAGCAAGACTAACAGTGAATGTCATAATAAGCTACCTAAGAGAATTAAACAAAATGCTCTAAAGACCATACATGCAAAGCACAGAACACATGATGTTTGATGAGAATTTTGCACTCAAGACAGTACAAGGAAGTATGGCATACATAGAGCAGATAGCCATGATACCAGAAATAAACATCAACAAGAACAACTTAATGATAATTCACATCTTAAAAGAGAAAGAATACAACAATAATTTAGAGAAGCAGCTGGATCAAACATTCAGGATAGCAAGAGTCCAGCAGATACACATAGTAATAATCACAAATACAACTTTAGGCAAAATCCCTGACTTTTTGCACAGCCTAACTATGTGGGGAGAAATCGTGTTACCATGGAAAAAAGAAGCATCAGACACCCAAGTATCAGCACTAATACATTTTGATCTACAAATGGATTATTTGGGTGGCAATCTGTAGGCTAATGGTGGATCTATGATTAGCAATAGAACTATATAAGCAAACAAAAACAATTGAATAAACAACAAATGCTGAAGGTGTAGAAAAAGCCAACATTCTATTTATCAAATGCAGCCACAAGCAGAGACAAGACCATATCAGACAAATTGAAGAAATATGGAAACAGATGATGCTACAGAAAAAGACAAATGAACAGTGCCCAGAGATAAACATAGAGGCACCCTTGAAGAAATACCAAAAAATGATAGAGGTTGCACTCACAGAGATAAATAGAGTGTATGAGCACAATAAGAACTAAGACTTCAATTATATGATATTTGAAGAGAAAAACACACTGGAAATTAGATTCAGAACATCAGAGTGGCTAATAGCAATATTTGCATTGGAAAAAAAGATCTTTGATTACCAATATCTAAAGCAGGAAACACAGACTCACAAAATCAAAGAAGTACAAAATTGCAATGTCCCCAATTAACATGCAAACAAAAAATTGGTTAGTAAAGGGACGCGTCAAAAAATTGACATCCCTGAAAAATTGAAAAACCTATGCAGATAGTTGAGAAGACCATTTGTAGACTCAATAAATAAGAGCCCAATGGGAAGAACATCAACTGTAGAAATGGCAAACAGGACAGGGATAGTTGCAGAGGAAATTACAGTGTTTGATGAACCCATGAGAAAATACTTGTGGTTGCCACATCAGAAACATGACTGAGGCAGGTTGAACCTGAGCCTTGGATAACAACAAAAAAGATTATCAAAAGGAAAATTGTTAATACCAAGGAAATAATCAAGATGATGAAAGACAAAAATGTGCAACAAATGTTAGAAGAAGAGACGAGGCAATGCAAAAAAGAGAGCTTGAGGTGCACATTTGTGAAGATAATAAAGAGTGCAGAAATGATGTGAAGAGGCAGAATAATGGAACTTGTTGATGTATGTGAGATGATGGCAAAAAAAAATTTTTTGAAGAAGAGCTATTAACATCAACACAGTAAATCCTATCCCTGAAAACTAAACAGCAGTTGGACAGGTTTAACATAAAGAAATGGGGAGCCAACAGCCCAGGAAGCACAATGGAGCAGATCAACACAGATGTTGAAAGATTCTTGGTTGAAATAAAGATAATGAAGGAAACAGAAGAAATCCACTCCAGAAATCACCAAAAATACAAAGAAAAACAAACTGTTGCATTCCTGAAATTAGTGTTCATGGAGGCATTCACAAGAATGGAAATGGCAAGAGCTGCTAAAACCCTACAATCAGCTAGCTGGTGACATTTATTGCAGAACATCAAAGATAGAGATGAAAGAGCACATCCAGCTAAAAATGAGCAGGAAGGGATTAATGCAAACTTTTTAGGACACCCTCAATGACAGTAAAATAAACTACCCAGCAACAATCAGATTGACAATCACACCAACCACATTGGCAACATACAACAAAATAGAGTGGCTGATCAAAACAAAGATCATCATATGTATGCTGCCAGAAACAATATCAATCCCAATGATACTCCCAAGATGTAGAATACTTAAACACATAAAAGTAGCAAAAGCATTCTTACACAAATACAAAACATATGTCAAAATGAAAGAAAGAGCCAAAGGATTAATCAACAGAGAAGACTGCAAGAAATCAAAGGAGATTTTAAATAGCAACAGCAGCAGGGAGTGAGTATATGTTGAGGGAGCAATAACTCCCTATCAACTATACACACAAGGTAAACCCATCCATGAACAACTCAAAGAACTGAGAGATGAAATAGACAAAAGAACAACAAAAGCAGTATTGTTATTCTTGGGAGTGAATGATGTAGTCTGGCTTGATCTGGCCAGACACACATCAGGAGTTATTCAAGAGTCCTTGATCCAAGCCATGAACCTGCTTTTATGTTAGGGGTATGATTAGGAATTTTTCTCAATTTAGCTGACTATTTATTCTTTCATAGTCATGTATGCAATAATAAAAACCTCAGGAAAAATGGTTGGATAACCAATGTAGGTTATTGTATTTTATATTAACTAGACTATGTAGGTGACCTATAAATAGACTGACAATGAGGCCAAGCATGTATTGCTAATTAAATGTAGGCTAGGAAGCTGTGAGTAAATATTTATTTAGTTACATAAATTAATTAAAGCCAATATTTTTTGGTAATAGTTAAGTGCATGTTGATTAAGCAGCTAGTGACATTGCCTTGTTGCAAAAACAAATTACACTATACAAATTGAGTTTAAGTCAGCTACATCCAGCCTTGAGGGTTGCCTGTGTTAGGATAGGGAACACATAAGTTACTTTATTGTGCTGAGAAATCCATTGATGACAAAGATAACTACTTGTTGGAAGATTTGGAAGATCAGAGTCAGCCAGAAGCCTTTTGAAAGATCATCTACCAGGAGAGCTGCTACATTCTGCCCACACCTAAACAGTGTTTAATTATGAATAAAGCAGTTAGTAGTAGTACATACCTACCTGCACTTAACACAGAATTACATTTAAAAGGAATTAGTCAATGTGAGTTAGAGCTTGGTAGTGGATGCTACTTTGAAATGCACATAGGCTAAGTGTATGAATAGGGTTTATTCTACAGTTTGCTTAGATTGCTATTGATTGATATTGTTTTGCATATTGTAACATAATCATATCATGTGTGGTCAAATTAAGAAAAGAAATGGAAAGAACTAAGACAAAATCAAGTATGATAAAAATTAATTGTACACACATGATTATTATTAATTAGATTATTTGTAAAATTATAATAAGCGGTATTGTGATATTAATTTGCTTGGCAGTACTTTTTGACAAATAATAAAAGACTGAAACACAAATGCTAATTAATGCTGAGCTGTGTAAAGCAGCAGACAAAGAAAATGAGGGAAATTAGTAAATTGTACACAACATTGATTAGACAGGTGCTTGCCAAGTGTTTGATTGTTTGCTATTACTAAGTATAAAAAGAGTGCAATTGAAATATTTGATGATGAACAAAATTCATTGGATTTACTTCTTTATCTTGTCCAGTTATTTTTCTAAATTCAATGGAAAGCTAAATGGTAGAAGCACTAGAGTAATCATGATGGTGGTCCCCAACTACATTTAAAGGCAGTCTGGAATGGTCTGCCCACAACAGCCTTTCAAAAGTGTGGTGTGGCTGGTAGCCATTGTTTACTCAATGTGCTTATAGGATAGGTGTAAGGATAGGGATTTTTTTGTGATTTAGCATTCCTATCATTCATTATTCAGAACTTAGTGTTATTACTATTAGATCAACCATCGCCAGAAAATTAATGTTTCATCTTGATCATGTTTCTTGGTTAATCAATCAATTGCCTGTTACTAAGTTATTTGAATTTAGACTGACTCATGAACTAATTTTATTGCTGACTGCATTGATTGTGCACATGTATCAAGGGCTAACATGTACACTGATATCTATAGGGTTATTATATGTAGGTAAATATAACAAGCTAAACCACCACAGTTGCATTACTTTCTTATATTATAATCACAACAATTACAATGACAATTAATGCATTAAATTATTAAGTTATCACACACACAAGTTTTCTGAGACAATGTTCCATACACTGAGTCAACCATTGGTAATTCCTTCAATGTCCAAGTAAAGCTGGATTGGTTTGCCAAGACAATGTGTCCTCTTGTGCATTGCTTTGAGTCAGGTTTTGACGCTGAATATCATCTCATACTCTCATTCTCAAATGGCTGTTGTTAGTTAGAGCATTAAGTGTAGCTAATGCTATATTAATTAAGTTAATCCAGTTTTTGGAGTCTGTCATACATTAAGTACTGGATTAAATATGAATATGGTTAAGCAATCCTAAATTAATTCAAAATTAGTGTTGGCAAGATTCTACAATATAGTAAGAAATTTGATGTAGGCTAGTTAAATAAGCATAGGCAGTAACTTATTATTATAGATCCAAATTATTGACAATAAAGAGACTAATAATGAGAATATATTATTATTGCTATTTTACATTATTTAAATGTAGGTTACAAACCTGAAATATTTATGTATTAATTTAAAGTCCTTAATATTAGTATCATGAATAAAGTATTTGTTCTTACAATCTTATAGGGTACATTGCATCTAGTCTCATTCCTGGTTGCCTAGTTGTTAATTAAACAAGTGATAGAGGTAAGTTGAATTGTGTTATGAATAATATTAGCAACACACTAAGCAAAGTATACACAAGCCTTGTAATGAGCTGATTAGTTGGGAAATTTCAAAGCATGAGATCAAATGAAATAGTTAGTGATTAATCAATTAGCTTTGGGTGGAGGCTCAGCTCAATACTGTAGTGGATATGACCTAAATAGTAATAGTTAGGAAAATTTCAATAGTAGGTAATGAATTTGGTTTGCACATTTAAGCTAAAGTAAATAGTTGAGCATGGATAGATCACTTTCTTTCATTGCCACCTTAGTGTAGAATCCCAACATTAAGAAATCAATCATAATTGGACTTTCTATTACTATTCTTAGATAAAAGACAACTCTCTATGATATTTGAGATCCCAAATAACAATTCCAACAATGAAATGTATTAGTTAGCATTGCAATGTTGTAATTAACATAGATATGTACTTTAATACACTTGTGGTACTGATCAAGCCTCCATTCCAATAGTTAACAGAGATGTAGATAGCTGAAACCTGGTTTTTTATTTATCTTACATAAAAAAACCGTTTAATTATTATTGTACATGCTCTCTGATGTCTGTGAACACTCTCTGCATAAATAGAGTCATAGGTGGTCCATAATTCATTAATATAGTTAAGTAACACAGATAACATTTTGTTTACAGAAACTTCTTATGTTTAATAAATGATACAAATTTGGATCTAAAGCAAAAAGGGTTAGCCTAATGTAAGCTATCCAGCTGTTTAATCATATCAGTTATTGAAATAGAAGTGAATCAGTAAAAAAGCAAAATTGATAAAAACCCATATTCCTACACTTAACATAAAGGCACAGTTTCCTAGACAGGACAAAGTGATTGCAGAATCTGATCTTAAATCTTGCTGAGGTAAGACGACCACCCTAAAAATAATGGAAGCAAATTTGCCCCCTTTGTTTAGTCAAAATTTGACAACAAGTACTAATTTGATATATTACTACTTGGTTGCATTTACAAAGATAATCTGATAATTAAACTTAAATTGTTTGTCTAATTAATAATAATAATTCTATCTTAGGTTCAACTAATCATCTGATCTTTTTTCTTCATTAGCAGCATTATGCTTTGGATTATGCTACAATAGTGCTGAGAAACTGCACCTGTCAAATATAAGGGGAATCTTGCTGCTGCTGCCTGCTGGCTCATTTTGTGCTCCTCCATTGGTAATTCAAACATTTGTAGCCACTTGGCAAATGTCAGGTTTAACCATCTACCCTTATATTAAACTTAGGTAATGTTGCCTTACAGGGTATAGTATTGTTAGTTGTCAGTTGTGGTAAAATTGAATTTTCATACTTGGGTTTTCTGTAGTTTTTAACTGTGTCTTCCTCCTGTAGTTGTGTAGTCACTGCCTTTGTAATTTTGTTTATGATTTTTTGTTTCTCCATCTTTTCATTGGATTTATCATATGTCACCTCTTTGGGAGCTGGTATGTGTGATGCTTGCAACTCACTCTCTTGCTTTGAGTGAAATTCTATTTTGTGAGCTTGAGTGCTACTTCTGTTCCCTTCTTCCGTCAACTGTAGTAGTCTTAATTTGTCTTTCAGTTACTCCAATTCTCCTGTTTGTAGATCATTATCCTCTATTAACTGTCTATTTGTCCTTTCTAGGTGCTGCTTTTTTTCCTACCATTGTTGATTCTGTTCTAAGAATCTTTTGTTGGACTCTGATAATTGGTGTGTGAGGAGTTTGATCTCATTTTGGAATACCTCACTTTGTTAGTCTAGTCAAATCTCCATGTTTAATCTAATTTTACTCAATATGGTTTTGTTTTGTTGTTCCATCTCTTTAAATTGGTTGGTTAGTTGTTCTATTTCATGTTTTAGGAGTGCTTCATTTTCTTGACTCTTCCTCAGCATATCAATTATCTGTGAGGAGTTCATCTCTGGGGGTTCATTTCTGGGGGTAAATTGACAAGTTGCAATTCTGTGTCAGAGGGTGAGTTCTCACTAAAGTATGCTGATGATTGTATTGTTCTGGGGGAGGGGGTACTGCTTTGGGTACTGTTTTCTTTGCACTGCCTTTCTTGCCTTTTGTCATATTTTCTTTCTGGTTTGTAGTGGTGCACCTTCTTTATCATGATTCCAGGATCCTGTTGAAATGCTTTGGCTTGGTTTTGGGTAGTTCTCACAGTTAACTAGTTTGTACTTCATGTAGGTGTACTGTTGCTTAACTTCCACTTTCACTTACAGATCTTGTCATATTATGCAGGTAGTTCCACTGAATGTTTCTTTTGAAAGTTGCTATTCTTGGCTGTCACAGTTGCCATGAAACATCCTCTACCAGGCATCCTTATGGTTTACTTGTATGTTACTGTATAACATTAGTCGTAGTTGTGTGGGTAGGGATTTAATAAACTAGATATTGCTTCAGCTTTTTGTCTTGTTACCATGGTGTAACTAGATTTAACTGTTCACTATTTAAGTGATAAAGCCATGCAGCAATCTCCTCAACAATTGATAATGTGCATCTGTCTGAAGTTGAATTCCACATCCAGTTTCACTGGTCCTTCAATACTCTGTTTGGTTGAGTTCCACATCTCAGCTCAGTGATACAGTTTATGTGTACCCTATCCTAGCTCAGTGCATACTCAAGACATGACACAATTTGACTTAGACTCTGTTTTGTAAAAGTGTTTCATTTGTTTGCAACCAGACTTGTTACTAGCTGCTTAATAAATATACTATCAGTGAGCAGCTTCCTACCCTACATTTATAAATTACTAAGTGTTCGGTCACTTTATTGGTCATTTATTGGTCACTAATTTGGATCTGAAACAATATTAATAGATTACCTAGGTTTAAGTGATCACTAGTTGGCTAAACAAGAAAAAAACCCCTATAGCTAACTTAGGTACACTTTCATAGTCTGGCACAAAGACCCTGGAATTGATCTTGATGATATATCCAGACCACTACTAAACACCACTTGTTTAGCTCAACATCATTTTAAACAATCAAACCATTATAGTAGAACAAAATAAGAATTCTGAATAAAATTCCTTATCAAATTACTTACAGAATTTAGTTTCTATTTATAGTAAATTCAGAAAAGTACCTGTTGATTTCAAATTTAAACCTTTGTCTGCCAAAATGGCGGATAAAAATAATGGAAGCAATTTCACCTTTTCATTTTGCTAAAAAGTATTATCAACTGATACTAATCTCTTATATCTGATACATATTGTTTCATGGTTGCATATTACAAATAAATCAAAATTAATCTGATTGATCTATTACAATATTTCTAATCATCATTTCTTTGATCTAATATTCATCTTGGTTCAACATTTGCAGCTCTTTGGATTTGTTTGGATGATGCTAAATCATCTTCTCCAGTTTGTTGTCTACATCACACTAAATTTCAAATTGTGCTCTGATACTCTCTGGCATTCCCTTGTATATATTCAAGAGTACTTGGAGTATCTGTTTTCTCTCAAACTCAGCATTACCAGTCACTCAACTTGTTGAATGTAGTTTTTTATATCATCAGTTTTCTTCATTTTAGTAGTGTTTAAGTTTACTTGGTACTGGTTTTTAAAACTTTCATTTTTGTAGTAATCTTTGAAATTGCTTATAAGTAGTTGGTAGTTAATTTTTGTCTCCATATAAAAGTAACAAATACTGCTGGTAAGCTGTTCCTATCAAGTACAGCAGGAGTCTTGCTGCTGCTTGCTGGCTCATGTGGCATTATCCATGTGTCATCAAGTTAAGAAAAAGAATGGGAGCAATTAAGACTTAATTGTAATAATAATTAATTGTACAACACATGGTTATTATAATTTGATTATTTGTAAAAAATTATAAAAGCAATATTTGATATTAATTTGCTCAGCAGTATTTGACAAAAATCAGAGGATGATATCATGCATCTGAGATGTGTAAGTAATAGCAGATGAAGAAAAACAAGGAAAACAGTAAACAACATCTAATAACAGGTACTACCTGAGTGTTTGATTGATTAAAACTATCAGAAATGCAGTAGTTGATTTATTTTGTGATTAAGAAATTTTACTGGATTTACTTTGTTATCTTTTAGGTTATTTAATTAATTAAATGGAAAGCTAAATATTCAAGCACAAGAGTAATCCTAAATTGGTACCTGAATCTGTTTTGAGCAGCTGCGCACTACAGCCTTTCAAATGCACACTGCAGCTAGTAGCTGAGATTCCTTGACATGCATTTAGGTTAGCAATAAGAATAGGGATTTTTATCTGTTATAGCTTTCCTATTGTCCATGCAAGAGATTGTTGTTGTTATCATTGCAGTTAAAATATTAAGGAAGTAGTAATGTAACTGTGGTGCTTAAGCTTGTTATTGCTCCCTACATATAATAGCCCTAAAGATATAAAGGTATATGCTAGCCCTTGATACATGTGAACACTCAGTGTGGTCAGCAATAAATCTAATTCATAAATCAGCTGAAAGTTATAAGCCACTTAACATTTTACATATGTTTATTTGCAATAAAAGTTTTTGTTTTCAGTATCCCAATGCCATGAAGGGTATACAGACTCATTGGAGTACTGATGATTTGACGATTGACGTTCACAATAAAACATAATAAGTGAAAGATCAGTATAGCTGATTGAGGGACTAATATACCAATTCAAAGCAACGTGACATCTAAATTCCAACTTCATTTCAAAAAATAAACTTTTTCATAAATAGTTTGTTTATAATAAATAGAATTGAAAGAAATGGCAATATATTGCAGTAGCTTACAAGGTCTAATATGTATTTTTATGTAATTTTTTTCAGAAAATGTAATTGATATAGCCCACATGCATATATAAATTTATTTTTCAGAAGGTTTGAAAAATTCTAAGCACACAACAATAGGCCTGCTTCCTAAAAATTCAAAACTATACAAATAACCCCTCTTACAGCAATTTTTAATGTTTTCATGCAATTTTTCATCAATTCTTTTATCAGGCAAAAATATTGTTTAGTGGTAATATATATATATATATATTTATATATACCGTAAAACTTGTAATTTAAGGCTATCTGCGAATGAACTACACCTGTAATAGAAGCCCACACCTAGCGAGTAGGCTACTCTGTAATTGAAGGCCAACCTAGGGGTTGAAAATAGACCTCTCAGGTTTGTGTCTGAGACAGCTATCCGCTTTTCTCTTTCAAGAATGAAAATAGGGGTGGTTACGTACGTACATAAGGAAGCACACACACGCACACATGAAAGCTAACGAACACTAATACTCCTCAAAATAGCATTATTCAAAAAGACTAGACTATTTAAGCTGAATTTTTCACATTGCTTTATCACATAAATGGACTAGCTACATGATGTAGTAGTCCTCTTCAACTAAACGGGTTTAAAATGATTTGAAGTAGTTATGAATTTATAATTTTTATAGACCTAAGAATACCAGAAATGGATAGTTGAAAAATAAAAGGCCACCCTAGCAAGGAGGTTGAAAAATAAAAGGCCATTGCCTTCAATTGCAGGTTTTTACGGTTTGTATATATATATATATATATATATATATATATATATATATATATATATATATATATATATATAGTTAATGTGAAAAATGTCAGAAGGTTATCCCAATAATATTATATACAGTCTCAAAAAATAATTTAAGACAAAAGATTAAATCACGTTCAAAAATTTAATCCATTCTAAAATTCACTTCTTGTATGGCAACGTAAAGCATAATATACACAAAATAATTGTTTTTCAGCTATAAAAAATTTCTAAAATAGCCGCTTTTGCTGATTATAAATTTGTTCATCCTATGTTAGGAAAAAGGAACAGATTTAGAGCTTTATATTTTCACTAACTCGTTTTAAGTGTATCTTTGATAAGAGTAAATTAACTACAAATTCTCACAGACCTTGCTGATTTTATTTAATCACAACAGAATATACATTTTAAAGTGATCCTGAACTGATCTTAGGCCATGTATTTGAAAAAGAAAAATATGCATTGTATTTACGTCAAAAGAATGTACATTCAAAATTTTCGGAAACATGTGAATGCTTACTAGTAAGCTGTTGTAAATTGACTCCCATCTCTCTCAACATCTTATCGCAATTTTTTTGAAGGGGATCATCACAAAAAGTTTTTTTACAATTCAGAATGATTTTTGCAAATATATTAGCGGTAAATTCTAATGTAACAGCACAAATAGGCCAGATTTGGACCAGTAGTAGAATTTTGCGGGTTTAAATGGGTTGAGGATAAAATTTTCAGCCCATATCCATCTCTATGTACAATAAAAAGCCTGAACATATCAGCTATTAAAATTAGTGGCCAGATGTAAGTACATCTAGCATTTAAGATTTGTAAGTGAATAATTTGCCAGCCAAGACTTTCCCAAAAAATTTTAGTTAAGACATTTACCTCGCGAAATGAATAAATTTCTTTCATTATTATCAAGGGTTTGACTCATTGTTGTAATTTAATATGAGATTAAAGACAGAAAGTTGTCAGGTCCCACCACTTTGGCTTTCTAGTTTTAGTAGTAAAAATATGCTATTATAATATTTTAATTGAAAGATTTCAATGAGTGTCAGTTTTTAGCTATGTTATACATTAGCACATATCTAATTTATAAATAATTCTCCTTATACTAGAAACGAAACTCATAAATAAATTCCTATTAAAGTCTGATTGGTTAAGGAAATATATAAAATTGCTACATTCCCAAAACACATACTTTTCAAATTATTATTAGCAAACTAGGTAAGAGCTTTAAGATTATACAATACAAACCTATACCTTTCAGCATAATTCTTGAATAATACAACAGAGGAAGCATCAGTGAAAACAATTATAGTGTTTTTGAAAAACACGCAATAGACAATTTAGATTACGCTTTGAGCACTGCTTCTCCTGTCATTGTTAAATTTGAAAAAATGCAATAGAATAATTTCATTTGGACTTTTGAAATCCATTATTATTCTTGTTATGTTTTTTTCAACTTCTAAAATAATAGGTTAAAATTACTCAAACACTCATGCTATTTTTTTACTTTGATTTTATAAAAGATAAATATGTCCAAATGTGTGAATATGCTTATAAATGTTCTATTTAGAAAACGTATCTGGCAAAATGAACACTCAACTATCACATATACAACAATTGTGGCTTTTTATTAAACTATCAAATTTTGCTTGGATTACTAAATCTTAATCAATACAATGCGTTTAACTATATTTTTTGGTTATCACTAAAAGTTTTTTTATAGGCATATTTCTTATTTTAGCAAAAAACCATCACTATCATATGTATGAAATACTAACTTCAACCAATTGCATTACATATATATATATTTTTTTTTTTAAAAATGAATCCACTATTTGACGCGTTTCGATCTTTTATTGATCATCGTCAGAATATTTTCCCAGAAAATTTTTTTTACAAAACTGTAAACTACCATTTATAATTAACTAAAATAATTGTATATGATAAGATTTAAAATAGATGTAATCTTTGAAATGTATTCATTTGCTTGTTTAGTATGTTCGTTCGTTCTAATTTCTTTAAGTATAATGCTTCCCCTATTTTTGTATTGTTAGTTTTTATAATGATGTTAAAATTGTCTTTTTTAATTTCATGATGGTTTTAAAATATTTCAGTATTTAAATGTCCATTAATATGCTCTTTTATA
>CABFPE010000162.1:341345-353328 GCA_900660155.1 Hofstenia miamia | reverse complement strand
ATAACCAAGAAAAATGAGATCTATAAACCTTGCCTCTATCATGAGGGTTACCTGAATAATCATAATAATAATAATAATACTTAATGAATAACGACCAATAGGAAATCTATAATGAATAAAACTCCCTATTCTTACACCTTACCTAAAAGCACATCAAGTAAACGACGACTACCAGCTGCACCACACTTTTGAAAGGCTGTATGTGTTGCTGTTCCAGACTTTAAATGTAGTTGGGGACCACCGTCAGGATTACTCTAGTGCTTTTACAGTTTAGCTTTCCATTTAATTTAATAAAATAACCTGACAAAGATAAAGAAGCAATCCAATAAATTTTGTTCAACATCCAAATAGATCAATGCACTCTTTTTATACTTAGAAATATTAAACAATCAAAACCTTGGCTAGTATATGTGTAGTTGATGTTGTTTTGTATTTACTAATTTTCCCTCTAATTTCTTTGTCTGCTGTTTTACACATGTCAGCATTAATTAGTGTTTGTGTTTTATTCTTTTTCCATTTGCCAAATGTACTGCCAAGCAAATCAATATAAACATACTGCTTTTATATTTTTACAAATAATATCATTAATAATAATCATGTGTTTTACATTCAATAATTATTTTACTTGAGTCTTAGTTCTTTCCACTCCTTGTCTCACCTTGACCACACATGATATTATGTTGATTATATTACACTCCCCCTCCAGCATAGCTAATTAAGGATAACCACTCTCTCACCATGAATCATCTCTGCTGCTATCTTGATAATATTGCTCACTTCCTGCATTTCCCAATCTGTGTTTTTGTATTTTTCTTCTTTAGTAAGTTTCAATACCACTTCTTTTTCAATAGTGACCATTTTCTTATGTCTCAGGAATGATTGATTCTTTAGTTGATTTGATATCATGCACATACTATGTAGTTCATTTAGTTTTTCGTTGAATTCTTCGTAATATTTTTCATACAGTTTCAATCCTTTAATCACTATCATCAGTGTCATAATTGCATCCACTCTACTTGTGTGTGCTAGATCAGGATGTATCGTCGTTCTTGGGTAAAAGAATTCATAAGTGGATCTCAACAACTTTGATATTGAAGCCTCATTATAAAACGCACTTATGTTGTTACATACTTCTTCTCTTGTTATCTCATCTGGGTTATTTTTCCCAAGTCTTATCATCATTATTATCTCCAGACGTCTCATTACATCATAATATCTGTATTGCACACTCCACAATTCACCCCATACAATATCATTAATTCCTGAGAATAACATTACTGTTTGAGTTAGACGTTTTTCTATTTCCATTTATACCTTCTGTATTTGTTGATGTATAGCTTCTCCATCTTCATAAAGGTCATATGGAGTTATTACTTTTTCTATGTATACTCTTTCTTTGTTATTATTCCTTAGTAACATTTCTTTAGATTTTCTATATCTTTCATCATTTATCTTTCTCTCTGCTTCCTCAAGCATGTTCACATACATATTCTCTTCATGCCATACTGCTTTCACTGGTTTTTATCTTTTAATCTCCATATTGGGAGTAGCATTGGTACTGATATCATCAGTGGTGGTGTGCATTTTAACAAAGTTGTCATCGTCTTGTTTTGGATATTTTCATATGACCCATCCATTTTTGACGTTTTTGCCATTCCAAATGTTGCGGGATAATTACTTTTACTGGTTTTTATGTTTTCCCAAAACGTATTAGTTAGTCCGCATTTCATCAAACTCTGTGCTGTTTCAGGTTTCATTATAAACTTTGATGTTATACACTCTATATCAACTGCCAACTGATTTTGTGGTTCTAGCATCTGACGAATTTGATGTCTAGTACATGCTTCTGTACACAATATCTTTATGAGTGATTTTGTCTCTTTCTCATATACTTCTCCAAATATGCACTGTGCAATATTATCCCGCTTTTCTCTTTTAACTGTAATTTCCACCAGTAAGTATTCATCATCCATCTTTTGTATCATTTGTAACATGTCTGCGCTTTTTCTTCTCATGAGATTTCTCATTGTCAAAGATGGCTGTTGTTTTAAGGCTTTTAACTTAGTGTTAGACACTGCTCCCCACATGTACTTTCGAATTACATCATTGAGCATATCAATTTCTGCAGGGCATATGCCCATTTTGTTGGCGACTTCTACTATGCTTGGCCTTCCCAGAGTGTGCTGTTGTGTTAACAATCTTGTAAAGTATTTTTGAAACTTTTGGTGTGCTTTCTTTGTCGGAGATAACATTAGTTGTTGTGGACATTTGTTTGTGTGAGAAAGGTTTAGAACTTTGGGTAGTACTTGAAAACGAAGTTGTTGATGGTTGTTCTAAGATATCAATTTCAAATCCTTCTCTTATATCCTGTGTATCTGGGTCCTTTAATTGACCACAGACATTGGTACCTGCTGCCTTTAATTGCATCAAAGTTTGCTGGATGAGGTGGAGTGTTCCATTTCCGAATCTGACTTTTCCTCCAACCTTGCGCCCTTAAGATGATGCTTGGTATCATGACGTTGGCCCTCTCTTATCCGCCTGCCCTTTAATTGACATTTGGTTGAGGATGATGTTTGCAATTTTGTCTTCATAATCATACCCTTTAATTAGTAATCAGATCGCGACAACCTCCTTTTTATTCTTCTTTGTTTGTTGATAATCATTACCTCTTCCATCCTCAAACCCTTTAATTGGTAATCAGATTGCGGAGATCTTCTTCTTATTTGTCTTCTTCTGTTACCAATTGGCAAATGCTCCATTGTCATGCCCTTTAAGTGACAATTGGATTGCAGAGACCTAGTACTTCAGGTACTTGTGCTAGTTTTGTCTTTCGTCATCACACCCTTTAATTGACGATCAGATTTTGGGGTTCTTCTTCTCACTCTTCTGCTTTTCATCAGTGATCAGCTGGCACTTCTAGTCAATCTCTTCATTTTCTAATCTAAATAGAGTTACAAATTTATATCCCATACTTCAGGGTCTTATTTATTTTTATTTTTTACTGCCCTCTGTGGCATCACTCTTCTCTCAACTCCATTTTCTTCATTTGGGGGAATATATTCTTCTTGAAATTCCTCTTCTGCAACACTATCCAGTTCATCCATTTCATTATATATACTATCATCGTTTTCGACTAATTTAAATTGTGCATTTTTATCTAATGCTACTTGTTCTATGTCTTTTGTTGCCCTCTTCAAATTTTGAAAAAGTAAGGTCCTGCCATCATTAAGTTTATAATTATTATTGTAGAATCATGTCATTCTACTTTTCATATTTAATTCATATAAATTTATTACTTTTCGTAGATCACCCTATAAGTAGGCTCAACATTCTTCTGATCTCTCCTTCACAATGAGTGTTCTTTGGTTAACTTAAATTAATACACAATAGCATTTCTAACTGCGTAACTAACTCAGACACATTTAGGTAAGTAGAGAATGAAAAAACAGGATCAACACTCAAAGGCTGGCACTGAGGATACCAGAACACTCATCTACCAAAACATCTTTGGAGTGGAAACCATTGAAAGAATTAGTGTATGGATAGTGAACTCAGTGTAATGGGATTTGGAACTACTTATGAATTTATTGCATTGATTGTTTTTGTTATCATGAAATTGTATATGGAAACAATAGTTGCAACCTGGACGCTTTAGCTTGTTATCTAGCCTTACATTTAATAGCCCTACATGTATAGTAATAATTAATATCCCTTGGTACATGTAAACAATCAATGTGGCCTGCAAGAAAGTAACTACATAAGTTGGCCAAAGTTCAATGGCAATGATTAAAGAGCAACATATGCAATACACTTTGATTGTTGATTTGATAATAAATATAATATGACAGATAGATGTAAATGACAGTGAAACCAAATAGTCAGTTGTAAAACATAACTGTGACTGACAGACATTCATTGCTACAGAAGTGAGCATGTATAAAATAACAATCACAATCATAATAACTGACAAGCAACAAGGGATAGGAAAGCTATAACTGAGAAAAAGCCCCTACACCTATTTGTAACCTAATAGCACAGCACGGTAACTACAGCTATCACCCTCCCCGCTGTGGAATGGCAATTAGGAGGCTGTTCCAGCATACCTTTCACCAGATGTGGGAACCACTGTACAATTACCCCATGCTTTGAATGTTTAGCTTTCCATAAAATATAAAATAACCTGACTATAGAAAAGTAAATCCAAACTAGATTCATTCATCATCAATTACATCTTTTCAAACATATTTATAGCACTTGGTTGTAAATAAGCAAATACTCAACTAGTACCTGTTTGATAAATCATTGTTTACAGTTTCCCTCATTTTACAATTCTTCTGATGATTATGCAATGTCAATGTTAATTAGAGTATGCTGTTTGGCAATCTCTTGTTTTGTCAAATACTGTCAAGCCTAATTTAGATATAACCACACAAAACATTTTACAAATCAAATAATCAATCCTATCATGTGTTTACATTTTAATTATTATAATCATCATAATATTTTAGTCTTTGTTTCATCCATTCTTTCTCTCATCCTGACCACACATGATAGTTTGATGGATTATGTCACACTCCCCCTCCAGCGTAGCTAATTAAGGATGACTACTCAGACTCCATGTACTATTTCAGCTGCCTTCTTAATAATACCATTTGCTTCTTCCATCTCCCAACCAATTTTCTCTTATTTCTCTTCTTTAGTGATCTTTAATACTACATCTTTTTCCATGGTTAGCATCTTTTTGTGTCTAAGAAACAAAGGGTTCTTGAGTGACTTTGATATTGTACACATACTTCTCAGTTCATTCAGCTTCTCATTGAATATTTCGTAGTGTTTCTGGTATAATCTCAATCCTTTTATGGCTATCATTAACGTCATAATTGCATCGATTCTACTAGTATGTGCCAAATCAGGATGGATTGTTGTATTCAGATAAAAGAATTCATATGTTGATCTTAGGGATTTCAATATCAACGCTTTGTCATTGAACACACTAATATTTTCTCTCACTTCTTTTTCACTTATGTTTTCTGGTTCATTTTTCCCAGTCTTACCATAGTGATAATTTCTACATGTCTCATTACATCATAGTATTGATATTGCACACTCCATAGTTCTCCCCACACAATGTCATTTATTCCTGAGAACATTACCACCATCTGTGTGGATAGTTTCTCAATTTTGCTTTCTGTATTGGAGCTTGCTTCCCACATGTACTTTTTGGTTTCATCCATTTGTATATCAATTTCCATTGGACAGATGCCTGTTTTATTAGCAAGTTCTATCACACTCAGCCTTCAAAGTGTATGTTGTTGTGTTAATAGTCTCGTGAAGTGTTTTTTGAACCTTTGTTGTACTTTCTTTGTGGGTGATAAGGGTAATATCTCAATGTTTTGCAACAACCACTGTGTTATGTTTGTGGGAATAGGTGCAATGGCTATTTCATATTTCTTTTGTCTTGCTATTTGTCTCCTCTCCTTTCTCATCATTGGTAGTACCAATTTTTCATTTCTTGTTAATGTGACTGCTAGTATCCACATTGCCATTCTGGCCCTAATTTCAGGTGCATTAATTTCTTCAAACATTTGAGTTTTGAAATTTCGTTTGGCTTCCATTTCATATGCCCATCTAATTTCATATAATGTTGCTTCTACACTCTTCTGGTATTTCTTTGTTGGTGATTTTATGTTGATTATTGGCCATTCTTCGTGTATTGGCTTTTCTGCTTTGATCTCTGACTATACTCTTGCTATTTTTTCTAAATGTCCAGAAGTTGAAAACAGTATGGTCCAGCCCCACATTATAACACAAACACTACCAAACAATGAATATATGCTAGAAAACAATAGATTATTACATTTTCAAAACCTGAAGAGAGCAACAGCAGACATTGAAGAGATGAAAATAGATGATAATGCTGAATGCAAATTATGCCCAATTAATGGCAATGAAATTATATACGATATGTATGATTTAGACAGCTTACATGAAGAAAAATTTGATGATGAGTATACAGCAGATATCAGAGATGATGATCTGAGCCAAAGATTGCTGCCCCAGAGGAAAGCAAGAAATAAACCTATATATGACCATCAAACATGGGATATAAATTTACTAACTGCATTTAGGAAATTAGAAGAAAATGATGAACCCTACAATGAAGAAGAGAGTGCGCAGAACCCAACAACCAGAGGAGCTCTCAACAATGAACAGGAGAAGGAGAGTGCGAAGAAGTTTTTAAACCAGACGTCGAATTGAGGGCAGAAGGGACAAGAACAAGGAACTGATAAACAGACAATGTAAAGTGAGAAGGCTTCCTAGTAGTCCTCAAGGCTAATTCAAGGGCAGAGAGACCAATGAACAAAAAGCCTCTCTCACCAGGGATCTGCACTGCTGATTCAAGGGCATGCAGAAAACTGGTGCACAGCACAACTTTCCCTCCCAAAGTCCATGACGCTGATTCAAGGGTGTTGAGACATTAGGAGTTCCAGGGGAAGGTGTAAGTGGTGGACGAACTGTGGAGATATGAAAGTGATTCAAGGCTGACGTCATCTCATCCAGAACCACAGCTGGCCAAGTGCTAATAGGAGTAAATGTGAGCCAATTCAAGGGCGAATCATTAGAAAATATTAGCACAGATTCACAGCCCTCAGACTGTGAACCAAGCACCAGTACGCATCCACTAAGGATGACTCAGCTACATGCCTCCTCAGAAACTACTTCAGAAAGAACTGTAAGATCAAACGAATGTCGAAGATCAATGGAGAAACCTTACACCCTTACTTTATGGGAACATCAAAGGTGCATTATAATGCATTTGCAAAGCTATCCCTGGAAACAAAAACTCACATACAGAAAATTGTGAGAATCAAAAGGAAGTATTTACCAATTGTGCTTGACGCAAACAACAGGCCAAAAGTAAAAATCTTCAAAAGTTTCCTCAAGAAATGAATGAAACATTAGAAATGCCATACATGTGCAGCACAGTTCACGTCGTATTTGATGATACATTTACATTGGATACAATGCAAGTGATAATGGCCTACAAATACAAAATCGCCAAAATACCAGAAATTAACATAGATGAAGAAAATCTTATGATTATACATGTACTGAAACAAAAAGAATACACAAAAAACTTGGACAAGAAAATAGATGAAACATTGAGAATGGCAAGAGAGCAGAATGTTAGAGTAGTGATTATTACAATATCAACAAATGAAGACATCCCTGAGTAATTATGAGAAGCATGCATGCTAACATCTTCCCATGGAAGAGAACATCAAAAACCACAACAATCCCAGAATTGATGCGATTTGATCTACAAATAGATTACTGGGCACAAATCTACAGAATCATGGTAGAGTTAACATCAGACATAAATGGGACAGAAAAGGCCAACACACTATTCATAAAGTGCAGTCTGACACAACGACAAAAGCATCTACAACAAATCCAAACTATATGGAAAAATATGAAACTACAACAAAAAATAGAGGAATTTTGGCCAGAAATAAAAATCGAAGAACCATCACAAAATTTCACAAATCAGTAGAAATTGCACTAACAGAAGTGAACAAAGCCTCAACATGAAAGAAGATTTTAAACAGCTACTATTTGAAGAGAAAATGCACCAGAGGTATGCTACAGAACAATGGCATAGATATTAGCAATATTCACAACCAAAGAGGCAGAATTGAAACTCCTGATCTCGTGACACATCCTCCATAAATTAGCAAAAGCAAAAAAGTATGAGATAGCTCAGATAAACATGCAAACAAAAAACTGGGTACTAAAAGGTCACACAGGAAAGCTGGAGTAACCAACAAGTTCAGAAAAGCCAGTACAAACAATGGAAAACACACTTAGCCAAATGAAAATGAATGAAAGTCTAATGGGAAAAATATCAATAATAGGCATTGCTAACAAGACGGGGATATGTCCCAGCAAAATTACAATATTCATTGAACCAATGAAGAAATATATGTGGGGAGCAACATCTGAAACATGGACAAAACAACTGGAACATCAACCATGGTTAACAACAAAGAAAATCATCAAACTAGCAAGCACAGACAAAATCAGAAAAATGTTATTACAGAAAGGTGTGCATGGAAATAAGGAAATGAGGAGGTATAACAGAACCAGTGGAAGTCTGCAAAATGGTCAATATCTCAAGCAGAGATGATAGAAGAAAAATTGTTAACATTCTCAAGACTGCTATTATCTCTGAAAACTCAGCTGACAATTTACAGAATAAACATAGAGAAATGGGGAGAAATCAGCCCAGCAAGAACAATAGAATGGATAGATACTGATGACAAATGGTTCCTAGTAGAGATCAAAGTCACAAGGGAAGCCAAAGTTATCAAAGAAAGAAACTTCCAAAATATTAGAGAGCAACAAATGGTGGCAACAATGAAGCTCTTGTTTACGGAAGCTTTTACATGAACAGAATTGGAAGAGCTACTGAAACCATACAATCAATTTGTGATAGACATTGAATGCATTACAGCAAGAATAGAAATCAAAGAAGAACTACGACTAAAACTAAGCAGAAGGTGATTAACACAAGCATTCTGGAACACATTCCCGGAAGCCAAAATGAATTACCCTGCCACAATAGGCTTAGCAATGCAACCAACTACGGACGTCCTATACCCACACATCAAAAGGCAAATAGAAACCAAGATTCTAATCTGCACACTGCCAGAAACTATTGTGATGCCAATGGTCCTCTCATGATGGAGATTACTGAAAGAGGTCTAAGTGGGAAAAACATTCCTACATGAATACAAGTCATACATGAATATGGAGAAAAAGGCAAAAGCAATGGTAGAGTGAGACAACTATAAGAAATCAAAAGAGATAATGCTAAGAAACACATAATAGAGAGAGGGTCTACAGTGAAGGGACAATAACATCAGATCAACTCTACACACAAGGTACACCCATTAGTGTATAGTTGCAAGATCTTAGAAAAGAGATAGAAGAACATAACCCAAGTGCCATAATACTTTTCTCCAGAGTAAATGATATCATGTGGACGGAAATCTGGGAAAGAAAGTACCGCTATTATGATGTCACAAAGAGAGTAGAAATCGTCACGATGATGCAGATCAACAAGAACGATCCTAACAACATAACAGAAGAAGAAGTAAGAGACAATATCAGTTTCTTTTACAAAGATGTGACAAATACCCGGAGTCTAAGAAAAGTATTCATGTTTTTCTATCCCAAGAATCAGATTAGAGAAGACCTAGCCCACACGAGCAGGGCTGATGCACAAATGACATTGATGATAAGAATCAAAGGAATACAATTATACCACAAATACTATGAAATATTCTCACAAAAATCAACAAACTATGAGAAATATTGCTGATAGCTGAGGATATTCAAGAAACACAATTCTTAAAATACGCTAATGCAGTAACAACTGAACAAGAGGCAGTCCTTAAAATGACCAAACAAGCTGAATTCGAAAAAAACCACGTGGGCTGATCAACAAGCTGAGCAATAATTTGGAAGGCGAATACCTTAGTGCATGGAGAGTGAGCTGTGCTAAAAATAATGCAAGCTGAGGAGGGCATGTAGCATCATCCAACACAAATCTAAAATAAGCTGCAAACACTGAACAGAATGGAATAAGATTGAAGAAAAGATGATTAAAAATATTGTAATCAAATCAATTAGAATAATTTAGATTTATTTGTATTATGCAACCAAGAAACAACATGTGTCAAAAAAGAGAGATTAGTATCACTTTTGACTAAACAAGGGGGCAAAGTCACTTTCATTATTTTTAGCCACCATCTTGCCAGAAGTTTAAATTTGAATCAACAGGTACTTTTCTGAAATTACTATAAATAGATTAAAAACCTTGTAAGAGTTTGATAAAGAATTTTACTTGGAATTCTTATTTTGTTCTACTTTAATGGTTTGAATATTTAATATGATGTCCAGCTAATATAGTGGTGTTTAGTAGTGGTCTGGATCCATCACAGAGAACGATTCTAGGGTCCCTGTGCCAGACCACGAAAGTGCACATAAGTTAGGTGTAGGGGTTTTTGCTTGATTAGCCAACTAGCATTTCTTTACTACATGTATTAGAATAATTGATTGTCAACAAACAGTTGGATAGCCAAAACTTAGGAAATATATTTATATTATTTTCTAGCCAAAACTTAGGAAATATATTTATATTATTTTCAATCAAAATTAATGACTCATAAAAGACTGATAAAGTGACCATACATGTAATTAATTATAAATGTAAGTTAGGAATATTTTCAAACCAAATATATTTAAACAAGCCAATATATTTCAGTAATGGCTACAGGTAATAGTTAACAAACAGTTAGTAACAAGTCAGGTTGGGAATAGATAGAACATTTTTACAAAATAGAGTTTAAGTCAAGTTGTGCTGTGCCTTGAGTATACACTGAGCTAGGATAGGGTACACATAATCTGAAACAATTGAGCTGAGATGTAGCACTCAATCAAATGTATAAAATGGTGAAACTGGATGTGGAGATCAGCTTTGGGCAGACCCCATTAAAAGATCATTACAGAGATTATTGCATGGCTTCGTCACCTAAATAGTGAATGGTTAATTCCAAGTTACATAAAGTAACAGAAGCAACAAGTCAAACAGTATGTATCAAGTAAATCCTTACCCGCAATAACACGATTAATGTTATACAGTAACAGTAGATACACAGTAATAATGCCTGGTAGAGTTATTACATGGTGAACTTGACAGCCAAGAACAGCAATTCTAAAGAAGAAGCATTCAGTGAAACTACCCTCACATGACAACAAAAGCTACAAGTGAAAGTAGGAAAAAGCAGCAAACAGTCACATGAACTAACAACCAAACAAAAGCACTTCACTAAGATCCCAGAATCACAATCAAGAGGATGAAAGACTACTGCAAACTAGAAAGAAGAAATGACAAAAGTACTATACCATCATTGCCATATTTTGACAAAAACTCAGCCACAGACATGGAATTACAATCCCTCAGTTCACATCCATAAATGAACCCCCAGATACAAACCCACTAGATAACATGGATATGCTAAGGGAGAGTCAGGAAAAGAACTTCTAAAAACTCAAATAGAACAACAAATCGAAACGATATTGACTGAAATCAAATTAAATATGGAAATGTGGCTAGATGAACAAAGCTAATTATTTCAAAACGAGATCAAAACCATTACCCACCAACTATCAGACTCCAATAAAAGGTTTCTAGAGCAAAACCAACAATGGCAAGAGAGAAATCAAGAGGTGGAAAGAACAAATAGGCAACTAATTGAGGACAATGACCTACAGGTGGGAGAACTAGAACAGTTGAAAGACAAATTAAGATTGTTACAACAAACAGAAGAGGAAAATAGGAGCAGCATGCAAACCCATGAAATAAAATTTTTATTCTAGAAAGGAAAGCAAATTGCAAACACGCATATACCAACCCACAAAGAGGTGACATATGAAGAATCATGTAGCATCATCCAAAATAAACAGAAATAAGCTGCAAACGTTGCAGAAGATATTAAGATTGAAAAGAAGTGATTAAAAATTATTATGATTAGATCAAGTGTGATTATTTCAGATTTATTTGTATATTGCAACCAAGAAAATAACATGTGTCCAAAAGAGATAATTGTATCTGTTGATAAAACATTTTCCACTAAATGTCACTTGTGGTTGGGGTTACTCTACCAGTCAACAGACTGAAGAGTCCGTGTCAACAGATCAAGTCCGTGACTCTTCCCCTGGAAGTGTACCCGCTAGGGCCGGATCTTGTATCATGCTTGACCTCTGGCGACCCTTGGCACGCAGAGTGCTGATCTGTGTTGAGTCTGATCAGCAGGAGTGAAGCCGAAGGCCGAGCTTCATTGAGAGGGTTGCGCCTCTCTACAGCTTTCACCAACCAAGGCTACTAACTGAGGTAACTCGTGAGCACTTGCGTCTG
>CABFPE010000162.1:298681-340321 GCA_900660155.1 Hofstenia miamia | reverse complement strand
ACTGAGGTAACTCGTGAGCACTTGCGTCTGCCTGTTATGGAACCTATGACGAAGCAAAGCTCCCTCATAGGTAAGGCTCAGCAAATGCTGGCCTGGGCCTATCTAGAGGCCAGAGACAGAGGAAAATCCTCTGTATAACTGCCCTCGTAGACGCACTCTACGGCTCTGGGCATAGACGTCGCTGTCTGCTCCTCAGAACAGACAGTCTCACATCACCGTCACCGCCCCCATATGTGCTCCCGCACACATGGCAGCACCTTCTTTTACCCTATTGTTTAACGTCCGCTCCTGGTTCGGGACTCCGCGAAGAGACGCGCCCATCGAGTATTGGCTCAGCGTCTCCGCCTACCCAGGAACCACCACATGGAGGTTACTCTCCAGGACGATTCGGGCGTAGCCCTTGGGTTCCCAAATGTCACTTACATTTTTAGCCACCATCTTGGCAGATGTTTAAATTCAAATCAGCAGATACTTCTCTTCAAATTACTATAAATACAATTAAAACTACATTAGCTCAGTGCTTACTCAAGACATGACACAACTCGACTTAATCTCTATTGTGTGAAAGTGTTTTATCTATTTGCAACTGGAAACTGTCACTAGTTGTTCATTCAATATTATATGTAGCCATTACCAAAATATATTGGCTTAACTAAATAAATTNACTGCTTGACTAGTTTCTTCTATTACAATATGTAACTTTGATTTAACTATTCACTCTTTAGGTGACAAAGCCACACTGTAACCTCTGTGATGATCTTCTAGTGGGCATCTGCCTGAAGTGGATCTCCACATCCAATTTCACCATTCCATCTGATGCTTGAGTGCCACTTCTCAGCTCAATCAAGATAGCTTATGTGTAACCTACATTAGCTCAGTGCTTACTCAAAACACAACACAACTCAACTTAATCTCTATTTTGTGAAAGTGTTATATCTATTTGCAACCGGAAACTGTCACTAGTTGTTCATTCAATATTATATGTAGCCATTACCAAAATATATTGGTTTAACTAAATAAATTACAATCGAACAAATTCCTAACCTACATTTACAATTACTACATGTACAGTCATTATATCAGTTGATTATAGGTCATCAATTTAGATCTAAAAATATATTAAGATAATTCCTAGGGTTTGGTTATCCAACCATTTGTTGAGAGCTAATTATCTAATACATGTAGTTGGAAATGCTAGTTGGCTAATCAAGAGAAAACCCCTATACCTAACTTAAGTGCACTTTCATGATCTGGCACAGAGACCCTTGAATCGTTCCCTGTGGTGGATCCAGACCACTACTAAACACTGCTCAATTAGCTCGACATCATATTAATAATCAAACCGTTAATAAGATGAAATAAATAGAATTCAGAGTAAAATTCTTTATCAAAGCTTACAATAGTTTTAATCATATTTATAGTAATTTGAAGAGAAATACCTGTTGATTTAAATTTAAACATCTGCCAAGATGGCGGCTAAAAATAATGTAAAACGACAATTTGTCGAAAACATTTAATCAACAGATACAATTATCTCTTTTTCGACACATGTTATTTTCTTGGTTGCAATATACAAAATCAATCTTGATTTAATCATAATATTTTTAATCACTTCTTTTTCGAGCTTAGTTCTTCTGCGATGTTTTGCAACTTATTTCTGTTTTATTTTTTGGATGATGCTACATTAAACCGTGCTATGTTATCCAGAGCGTCATCAATATTAGGAATAGGAAATTTATCCTTTTTTTTATGTTGTTCAATTTCCTGAAGTCAATAACAAAGCGTTTTGTGCCATCCTTTTTATTGATTAAAAATGAGGGAGAATTCCAAGCTGAAAAAGCTGGTTCAATATTATTGTTTTTGAGCATCTCTTCTATGTGATGATTAATAAGGTCATTATTGTAGCGACTGTGTCGAAAAGGTTTAGAAAATACTGGGGCATTATTCTCTGTTTGAATGAAATGCTTTACGAAATTAGTCCGTCCTATATTGGTAGGATTTTCAGATAAAATATCTCGGAAACTGATGAGTAGGTCCTTTAACTGCTTAGATGAATTCCAAATTCCCAAGTCGAACTCTGAGAAATTCATCATTAGATTTTTGCTTATGAACTGAGCAAACTGATGGAACTGAAGAATGACTATCTTGAAAATCTGGGTCAAAGCTAACAGTTCCTGACTTGTAATCTAGTGCACATCCCGACAAGCGCAGAGTGTTTTCACCTAGTATAACTTGCACGGGAGAGTCTATAACCAAAAAAGGTAAATCAATACAAGCTCTGGCTAAGTGTGCCTGAAGTGTGACACTTGCATTTGCGCCAAAATTTGTGCTGTCAACGGACACAAAAATTTTAGTATTGACTAATTGTTTTATGAAAGTAACTTCTGGAAGACTGTACAATGTAGATTTATTAACAAAAGAATAAGGCGATCCACTATCAATTTGAAAGGGTAAGACTTTGCCGTGTAAATTTATAGGTATATTGGCTGTGGTATTGAAAGCAGCCACCACTAGTTTTTTTGAACTCCCTTCTTGCAGAATCGGGAAATATGACCAATTTCCCTGCAGGTGTAACATTTAATTTTGGCCTTATTAGGCTTGATTGGGCAGGAATTTATATTATGTCCTGATCTTTTGCAATATCTTTTGCAATATTTATGGTTGTTCATTAGGTATTTTAGAAATAAACCGAACTAGACTATCTAATGAAGCATTTCTCTGAGTTTCCAAAAACATTACAACAGTTGGTTTCAATTTATCTGACACAGCATTTGATATACGTTTAACTATAATAGTCTCATCATAACCAAGATATTCGGCCAACCAACGCATTTCGTGCACTGCTTCTGCTATCATGGACGGCTGATTAATCTTAATTCTTTGAAACTGTGTCTCCAGATTTTCCGGACACTTTGCAGTCAACCAAATTTCTTTTACTTGAGTGACGATTTCATCAAAACTCTTCTTTCGCTTAAGTAGTAAATCACTTACTGTAATTAGAAGACTTTCCTGTAAAGCTAGAGGTAAAACCACTAGTTTTTGTTCTTCTGTAACTAATTCCTTCATTACAAAATAACCATCAAATTGCAATCTCCATGTGTTAAATGATTTATGATCAATTTTAAAACAGGCAATGACATTTCACAGCACCAATATTACGTTAGTCTTCTATCTTGTAATCTATTACAAAACCAAGTAGCCAACATGTAAAATCATTTTATTATCAAAACGATTCCCGCAACATCTGGTTAAATACATGCATGCAAAACAAAAGCAAACATTAACAAATATTTAACATATCACTACACAGGACATAGTATAACAGCCTTAAATGGTGATACTCCAGTCATTGCGTCCACAGAGGTATTATAATAATATTCAATCATTTCAATGACCTCTCTCCATCTGTTTCCTCCTATCCTTGTTGTTGCTACTCTGATTAGCTTGATTAATGTTTGATTGAGTCACTCTACTGCTCAATTGGCCTGCAGATGGTACGTGCTTGTTCTTTTGCTTGTGATTTCTAGAAGCTTTGCAATCTCTTGGAAAAGTCCACTTTTGAATTGGGGCCTCTTATCTGTTATGATCATTTCCATTGGTCCCAATCACAGTATCCACTCCTTTAAGACTATCTCTGCTGTTGTTTCTGCCATGGTATTCTGCATTGGGATCAACTGCATTTGACATCTTTCTCTTTCACTTTCCTTGCCTTACCATCTTTTCCTTTCACTTTTATTATCTTTTCTTGTTTCACTTCAGTATAAGCTTTGTTGGGGATATGTGGTTTGAGATTGCTTCTCCAAGTTGGTGCCTCTCTATGCCATGTGGCTTTCTCATATATTCAGCATTGTTTTCAATAAACGCTTGTATGTTGACTGCTTTTCTGATCATTCTTTCCAATTTGTTGTCAACATTGCATTTGATTTCAAACTGCATTCTGATGCTTTCAGAGATCCCTTTGCAGATGTGTGAGAACAAGTCTTATTTTTAATAACTATTTTCTGTCAAGCTGAGCATCAGCAATTGTTTGACTTGTTGCATATGGTTTTGGATGTCATCAGTTTTCCTCATTTTCATTGCATTCAAAATGATTTGGTAGTAGTTGGTAATTCCTTTTCATTTCTGCATCCAGAAGTAAGTAATGTTGGGATGCTCACTGCCGCTGCCTGTTGGCTCACTTTTCATTCCTCCATTGTCAGTTCAAACATTTGCAACCACTCAGCAAATGTGGGATTGTAGCCATCTACCCTTCCATTAAATTTAGGTAGTGTCACTTTACATGGTATCATGTTGCTGGCTTTTGATTGTGGTAGAATTGAGTTCTCGTATTTTGGTTTCTTGTGATTTGTTATCATATCCTCCTCCTGCAGTTGCATGGTCACTGCTTTTGTGATTTCATTTATAATTTTCTGTTTTTCTAGGTCAGAGTCTTCGTCTGATTCTTCATATGTTACCTCTTTGTGGGATGGTATATTAGGTGCCTGTAAATCACATTCCTTTCTGGAGTGAATTTCGATTTTGTGGGTATGTGTCCTGCTTCTGTTCTCCTTTTCCATTAGTTGTAGCAATCTTAATTTGTCTTTTAACTGTTCTAATTCTCCTGCTTGTAGATCATTATCCTCAACTAATTGTCTGTTTGTTCTCTCCAGCTTTTGATTTTTTTCTTGCCATTGCTGGTTTTGCTCTAGAAACCTTTTATTGGACTCTGATAGTTGGTAAGTAAGAGTTTTAATTTCATTTTTGAATAGTTGGCTTTGTTCCTCTAGCCAGATTTCCATATTTATTCTGATCTCAGTCAGTGTCATTTTGCTTTGTCATTCCATCTCTCTGACTTTCTCAGTCAATTGTTCTACTTTTTGTCTTAAGAGTTCTTCATTTTCTTGGCTCTTCCTTAGCAAGATTTTTATGTCCAATGGGTTTGTGTCTTGGGGTTCATCTTGGAGGTGAGCTAAGGAATTGTAATTCCGTTTCTGTAGATGAATTCTCACCAAAATATGGCAATGATCGTATGGTTCTGGGGGTTACTGCCTTGATTGCAGTCATTTTTCACATTTCCTTTTTTTCCTTTGGTCATTTTTCTTTTTTGGTTGTTGTGGTCTTTCATCATCTTGATCAAGGATCTTAGTGAAGTGCTTTTTTTCAGTTTCAGGTATCTCTCTCTCTGATTGTTAGTTCATGTAACAACTTGCTGCTTTTGTACTTTCACCTGTAGCTTTTATTGTCATCTTGTGGGCAGTTTGACTGAATGTTTCTTCTTTTAGATAAGCTGTTCTTGGCTGTCACAGTTGCCATGTAATATCCTCTACCAGGCATTATCACTGTCTATCTACTGTTACTATCTAATGTTAGCTGTGCTATTGCAGGTATGGATTTACTTGTTGTTACTGCTTGACTGGTTTCTTCTGTTAACTTATATAACCTAGAATTAACTGTTCACTATTTAGGCAATGAAGCCATGCAGTAATCTTTGCAATGATCTTCTGATGGGCACCTGCCTGAAGTGGATCTCCACATCCAGTTTCACCACTTCATCTGATGGTTGAGGGCCACTTCTCAGCTCAATTGATGTAGTTTATGTGTACCGTATCCTAGCTCAGTGTATACTCAAGACAAGGCAAAACTCGACTTAAACTCTATGTTGTAAAAGTGTTCTATCTATTTGCAACCTGAATTGTTACTAGTTGTTCACTAAATCTTACATGTAGTCATTACCAAAATATATTGGCTTATTTAAATGTATGCTGTTCAAACAACTTCCCAACCTACATTTATAATTTACTACATGTAAATAGTATTGACTACATCTAAAATAGTATTAATATAATTCCTAGGTTTTGGTCATCCAACCATTTGCTGACAATCACTTATTTAATACATGTAGAGATGAAATGCTAGTCAGCTAATCGAGATAAAACCCCTATACCTAACATATGTGCACTTTCTTGATCTTGCACAGAGACCCTAGAATCATTCCCTCTGATGTATCCAGACCACTACTAAACGCTGCTTCATTAGCTCAACATAGTATTAAATAATCAAACCATTAATATGAAACAAAATAAGAATTCCAAGTAAAATTCTTTATCAAACTTTAAAAATGGTGCTCAATTTGGTCAAAAAGTATTGTTATCAACAGACACAAATATCTCTTTTTTGACTCATGTTGTTTCTTAGTTGCATATTACAAATAAATCTGAAATAACACTAATATATTTGATTACAATATTTTTTAATAAATTCTTTTCAATCTTAATCTCTTTTCTTGAAGTTTGCAGCTTATTTGAGATTTTGTTTGGATGATGCTACACTAAAACATGAAATAGAACAATTAACTAAGAAAGTCAAAGAAATGGAATGACAAAACAAAATGATGCTGAGTGAAATCAGATTAAACATGGAGATGCAGCTAGATGAACAAAGCCAATTATTCCAAAACGATATCAAAACCCTCACCCACCAATTGTTGGATTCCAATAAAAGGTTTCTGGAACAAAACCAACAATGGCAAGAGAGAAATCAAGAAGTGGAAAAAACAAACAGGCAACTAATCAAGGACAATGATCTACAGGTGGGAGAACTAGAACAGCTGAAAGATAAATTAAGACTATTAAAGCTGACAGAAGAGGAAAATAGGAGTAATATGCAAACCCATGAAATAGNGATGAAATGCTAGTCAGCTAATCGAGATAAAACCCCTATACCTAACATATGTGCACTTTCTTGATCTTGCACAGAGACCCTAGAATCATTCCCTCTGATGTATCCAGACCACTACTAAACGCTGCTTCATTAGCTCAACATAGTATTAAATAATCAAACCATTAATATGAAACAAAATAAGAATTCCAAGTAAAATTCTTTATCAAACTTTTACAATGGTTTTCAATCTATTTATAGTATTTCCAAAAGAAGTACCTGTCAATTCAAATTTCACTTCTGCCAAGATGGTGGCTGAAAATAATGAAAGCATCAGTTAGTCAAAAAGTATTGTTATCAACAGACACAAATATCTCTTTTTTGACTCATGTTGTTTCTTAGTTGCATATTACAAATAAATCTGAAATAACACTAATATATTTGATTACAATATTTTTTAATAAATTCTTTTCAATCTTAATCTCTTTTCTTGAAGTTTGCAGCTTATTTGAGATTTTGTTTGGATGATGCTACACTAAAACATGAAATAGAACAATTAACTAAGAAAGTCAAAGAAATGGAATGACAAAACAAAATGATGCTGAGTGAAATCAGATTAAACATGGAGATGCAGCTAGATGAACAAAGCCAATTATTCCAAAACGATATCAAAACCCTCACCCACCAATTATTGGAGTCCAATAAAAGGTTTCTGGAACAAAACCAACAATGGCAAGAGAGAAATCAAGAAGTGGAAAAAACAAACAGGCAACTAATCAAGGACAATGATCTACAGGTGGGAGAACTAGAACAGCTGAAAGATAAATTAAGACTATTAAAGCTGACAGAAGAGGAAAATAGGAGTAATATGCAAACCCATGAAATAGAATTTCACTCAAGAAAGGAAAGCAAACTGCAGGCACCGCATATACTTGCCTGCAAAGAAGAGACATATGAGGAATCAGATGAAGACTCATACTTTGAGAAACAGATAATTATTAATGAAATTACAAAAGCAGTGACTACACAACTGCAAGAAGATTACACCATAAGAAACCACAGGAAACCTAAATATGAAAACTTAATTCTACCACAATTAACAACCAGCAATACAATACCTTGCAAGGCAACCCTACCTGAGTTGAATGGAATGGTAGATGGTTATAACACATCATTTGCTGAATGGCTGCAAATGTTTGAACTAGCAATGGCAAAGTGAGCAAACAGGCAGCAGCAGTGAGACTCCCATTATACTTAACAGGGGCAGTTTCCCAATACTATTTGCTCTTAGATGCAGAAACAAAAAGAAACTACCAATTACTAATCAGAGATTTTATGAACTTATATGAGAACAAAAGTTTCAAAAATCAATACCAAATCTTTCTAAATGCAATGAAGATGAGAAAAACCAACAACATTCAAAATTACAAGCAACAAGTTGAATGATTGCTCAGTTCAAGGGAAAACAGATATTCTAAATACAACTTGTTCTTGCATATTTGCAAGGGGATGCCTGAAAGCATCAGAACACAGTTTGCAATCAAATGTGACGTTGATGATAAGTTAGAAAAATGATCAGAAAGGCAGTTGACATACAAGCAACCATTGAAAACAATGCCTGGATATACAAAAAGGCAGCATGGCACCAAGAGGGACCAACTTGGAGAAACAACCTCAAACCACACATCCCAAATAAAGATTACACAGAAACAAAACAAGACAAGATAATAAAAGTGAAAGGAAAAGATGGGAAGACTAGAAAAGTAAAGGAGAAAGACGTCAAATGTTAAGGTTGCAGACAGAAACGACAAAAAAACAGAAAATGACATTGAAGAAGTATTGCCAACCAACAAGGAGTTGGAAAACTAAGTAGAGTGCTGACTCATAACAACCGTGCATCAATAATGATCCTGACAAACCTTGAATATGATAATGATAAATATTAATGGATTAATGACAAAAGCAACAATCAACACTGGAGCAGCAACATCTATAATTACTGATGTATGTGCTATGAATTTGGGATTCAAATGGGAACACTTGAACAGTTGTAATAAAAGAATAATCAATGAATCAGGAATGATAAATGTAGTACAAATGAGAATCACAAATACAACATTCAAAAAATGTTTGGTGGTGGTGGACACAAACAATAACCTGTTACCATATGAAGTCTTATTAGGCAATGATTTTCTGACAAAAAATGGATGTGTTATTAACTAGGCCAACAGAACCATAGAAGTTTGAGAAGAAGAAATGGAGATTGAAGAATAACAAGGGAAGCAGAAAATATTTACATTTCAACTGCAAGAAGATATCCACCTACAGCCACATCAATGGAAGATGCACACAATCAAGACAGAGGACAACACAACATTGTTGTTATAATGCTGTATAACAACAATGCAATCGAGTATCTGGACAATAAAACACAGAAAGGGAAGAATACTGATCCTTATGCTATGAACTAGAAAGTTAACCTGAAAAGATCTCAAGTAACAATAGAGGGGAATTATATCAAGTCCAAAATCAGACTCATTTGGAGGGCAATGGAAGACAACGATGTAGTGAGTAATTTGCATGTTCAAATCAATGACTTGCAAATGAAAAGAGATAGTACTCAACATGGCCGACTCAAGGGTTAGTGGATGAACACCATCGAAGTTGCAAGTACTCCCAAAAGCAACTCAAGGGCATTGGGACTAAAGCAGAAGAAGAAGACACACATAGAACACCCGAGATAAATAATGAAGACTACCCACATTTAGAGAAACTGGAGATCAAGCAACTAAGGAAGTTGTTAGAATAACACAAACATATATTCAACTACAGAGAAATAAGTGTAGGGCAGGCAGTTGACAAAAAGCATAGAATAGTCACAACAACCAATCTAGCTGCCAGTCAGAGGGGTGCCTGAACAGACAAAGGACAAATATAATCACATACTGGAATAGCTAATCAACAATAAAATTATCTGGCCCATACGCAGCACCAACCATGTTCATAAAGCAGGGAGACAAGTATCATTTATGCATTGATTTTCACAAATTGAATGAAGTGACAAAAAAGGACTCATATCCCCTACTGTGGATAGAGGGCATGCTTTAGTCACCAGAGAAGCTAAAGATATAAAAGAAAGAAGATTCCAAAATATCAAAGAGCAACAAATGGTGGCAACAATGAAGCTCATGTTCACCAAAGCATTTACAGGAACAGAACTGGAAGAGCTACTGAAACCATATAATCAATTGGCAGTAGATGTTGAATGTGTAACAACAAGAATAGACATCAAAGAAGAAATACGACTAAAACTAAGCAGAAGAGGATTAACACAAACATTCTGGAAGATCATCCCTGAAGCCAAGATGAATTAACCCGCCACAATAGGCTTAGCAGCAGCAACTATGGAAGGCAAATACACACACATTGAAAGGCAAATAGAAATGAAGATTCTACTCTGCACACTGCCAGAAATGATTGCAATACCAATGGTCCTCCCACTATGGAGACTACAAAAAAAGTCAAAGTGGCAAAAACATTCCTGCATGAATACAAATCATATGTGAATACAGAGAAAAAGGCAAAAGCAATGGTAGAGTGAGACGACTATAAAAAATCAAAGGAGATAATGCTAAGACACAACAACAGAGAAAGGGTCTACATCAAAGGCACAATAACGCCATACCAACTCTATACACAAGGGAGACCTATTAAAATACAGCTACAGGACCTCAGAAAGGAAATAGAAGAATGAACTCCAAGAGCAATAATGCTATTCTCTGGGGTAAACAACATTTTAAGGACAGACATCTGGGAAAGAAAGTACTGCTATTACGATGTCCCAAAGAGAGTTGAAATTCTTACAATGATGCAGATCAACAGGAATGATCCTAATAGTATAACTGAACAACAACTGAGAGACAACATTAGCTTCTTCTACAAAGACATAGCAAATACCCACGATTTACAAAAAGTATTCATGTTCTTCTATCCCAACAATCAGATTAGGGAAGAGCTAGCCCATATGAGCAGAGCCGATGCACAAATGACATTGATGATAGGAATCAAAGGAGTACAACTATACCACAAATACTACGAAATATTCTCACAAAAAATCAACAAACTATGAGAGATTACGCCAATAGGGGAGGACATTTGAGAAACATGATTCATAAAATATGCTAACACAGTAAAAACTGAATGAGAAGCAGTCCTCAAAATGACCAAACAAGCCGAATTCTAGAAAACCACGTGGGGCGGTCAACAGGCTGAATCAATTATTTGGAAGGTGATACCTTAGTGCATGGAGATTTAGCTGTGCTAAAAATAATGCAAGGCTGAGGAGGGCGTGTAGCATCATCCAGATAAATCTAAAATAAGCTGCAAAAACTTTGAGCAGATCAAAGGAAATATGATTAAAAATATTGTAATCAAATCACTTAGAATAATTTAGATTTATTTGTATATTGCAACCAAGAAACAATATGTGTCAAAAAAGAGAGATTAGTATCAGTCTATAAAAACACTTTTGACTAAAAGGGGGAAAAGTTGCTTCCATTATTTTTAGCCACCATCTTGGCAGAAGCTTAAATTGGAATAAACAGGTATTTTTCTGAAATTACTATAAATACATTTAAAATCTTGTAAGTAGTTTATAAAGAATTTTTTCGGAATTCTTATTTTGTTTTACATTAACGGTTGAATATTTAATATGATGTCCAGCTAATATAGTGGTGTTTAGTAGTGGTCTGGATCCATCACAGAGAACGATTCTAGGGTCCCTGTGACAGATCATGAAAGTGCACATAAGTTAGATGTAGGGGTTTTCTCTTGATTAGCCAACTAGCATTTCTTTACTACATGTACTAAGATAATTAACTGTCAACAAATGGTTGGATGACTGAAACCTAGGAATTATATTAATACTATTTTAAATCCAAATTAATGACCCATAAGTGAATGATAAAGTGACCTTACATGCATTAAATTATAAATGTAAGTTAGGAAGTTGTTTGAAACTAATATAGTTAGAAAAGCCAATATATTTTGGTAATGGCTACATGTAATGAATTAACAGCTAGTAACAAGTCAGGTTGTGAATAGATAGAACACTTTTACAAAATAGAGTTTAAGTTGAATTGTGCTGTGTCTTAAGTATACATTGAGCTAGGATAGGGTACACTTAAACTGTATCAATTGAGCTGAGGTGTGGCACACAACCAAATGGAGGAAGTGGTAACACTGGATGTGGAGATCAGCTTCGGGCATATGCCCACAATTGATCATTGAATAGATTAACATATGGCTTCATCACCTAAATAGTGAATGGTTAATTCTAGTTTAGTTAAGTAACAGAAACACATACCAATCAGTATGAAAAAAGTAAAATCCTTAACCACAGAAACACAACTAATGTTATATAGTAGCAGTAGATATACAGCAACAATGCCTGGTAGAGGATATTACAGTCTACCTTGTGTATATAGTTGTTCTGGCGTTATTGTTCCTTCAATGTAGACCCTTTCTCTGTTGTTGTTTCTTAGCATTATCTCATTTGATTTTTTATAGTCATCTCACTCTACCATTGCTTTTGCCTTTTTCTCTGTATACACATATTATTTGTATTCATGCAGGAATGTTTTCGCCACTTTGACTTCTTTTGTAGGCTCCATAGTCGGAGGACCATTGGTATTGCAATCATTTCTGGCAGTGTGCAGAGTAGAATCTTCATTTCTATTTGCCTTTCAATGTGTGTGTATTTGCATTCCATAGTTGGTGCTGCTGCTAAGCCTATTGTGGCGGGTTAATTCATCTTGGCTTCAGGGATGATCTTCCAGAATGCTTGTGTTAATCCTTTCTGCTTAGTTGTAGTCGTATTTCTTCTTTGATGTCTATTCTTGCTGGTACACATTCAACGCCTACTGCCAATTGATTATATGGTTTCATTAGCTCTTCCACTTCTGCTTGTCTAAATGCTTTGGTGAACATGAGTTTCATTTTTGCCACCATTTTTTGCTCTCTGATATTTTGGAAGTTTCTTTCCTTTATATCTTTAGCTTCTCTGGTGACTTTGATTTCAACTAGGAACAATTCATCATCAGTGTCTATCAATTCTATTGTTCTTGCTGGGCTGAGTTCTCCCTATTTCTCTATGTTTATCTTATCAATTGTCTGCTGCGTTTTCAGGGAAGTAGTAATCGTGAAGATGTTAGCAATTCCTCTTCTTCTATCATCTCTACTTGAGATTTCGTGACCATTTTGCAGACCCCTACTGGTTCCATTATCACTCCTTGTCTTATAATTTCTGTGCTTCATATGATTTTTCTAAATGTACACCATGATCTTTCTTGTATATATCTCTCCATTTTGCATTTGAGGGTTTTTTGCACATCTTTCTGTACTAACATTTTTTGATTTTGTCTGTGCCTGCTAGTTTCCATTTGATGATTTTCCTTGTTGTTTAACCATGGTTAATGTTCCAGTTGTTTTATTCATGTCACAGATGTTGCTGCCTACATATATTTTTTCATGGGTTCATTGAATATTGTAATTTTGCTGGGACATATCCCCATCTTGTTAGCAATGCTTATTATTGAAATTTTTCCCATTGGACATTCATTAATTATCATTTGGCTGAGTATTTTTTCCATTATTTGTACTGGCTTTTCTGTTCTATTTTGTGATTCCAGCTTTCCTGTGTGACCTTTTAGTAGCCAATTTTTCATTTGCTTATTTTTTGGAGCTATTGCTATATCGTGCTATTTTGCTTTTGCTAACTTGGGTCTGGAGTGCCATGGCATCAGAAGTTTCAATCCTGCCTCAACAGTTGTGAATATTGCTATTATATATGCTGTTGTTCTGTAATGTATTTCTGGTGCGTTTTTTTCTTCAAATACTAGCTGCTTAAAATTTTTTGAGTTCATAGGCTTTGTTTACTTCCATTAGTGTCATTTTGACCAATTTTTGAAATTTTCGTGATGGTGCTTCAATTTTTATTTCTGGCCAACTTTCCACCACTTTCTGTTGTAGTTTCATATTTTTCCATATTGTTTGGATTTGTTGTAAGTGCTCTTGTTGTCATGTCAGACTGCACTTTATGAATAGTTTGTTGGCATTCTTTATCCCATCTATATCTGACATTAGCTCTATTGTTTTTGTTTGTCTGTAAAGGTCAATCACAATGCATGAATCTACCATTATTCTGAAGATTTGTGCCCAGTAATCTATTTGTAGATCAAATCATATCAATTCTGGGATTGTTGTGGTTCTTGATGTTCTCTCTCATGGGAAGATGTTTTTGGTTTGCATGCATGCTTCATGTAAGTGCTCAGGGATGTCTTCATTAGTCGATATTGTGATAATCACTACTCTCACTTTCTGCACTCTTGGGATTCTCCATGGTTCATCCATTTTCTTCTCCAAGTTTTTTGTGTATACTTTTTGTTTCAGTACGTGTATAATTGGTAGATTTTCCTCGCCTAATTAATTTCTGGTATCTTGGCTATCTTATCTTTGTATGCCATTATGGCTTGCATCATATCCAGTGTAAAATCATCATCAAATATGATATGCACTCTAGTTTGCATATACTGTCTTTCCAAAGTCTCGTTCATTCCTTGTGGGTAGCTTATGATCACATTTACTTTTGGTCTGTTATTAGCATTGAGCACTATCAGTAGATTTTTTCCTTCAATTTTCAAGACTTTCTGTATGTGTGCTTTTGTTTCTGGGGATAGTTTTGCAAATGCATTGTAGCACATTTTCAATGTTCTGATAAAGTAGGGATGTAGAGTTTTTCCATCAATTTTAGACATCTGCCTTTTCTCTTTCTCTTGATTGTACAGTTCTCTCTGAAGTGGTTTCTGAGGAGGTGTGTAGCTTGGTCATCTTTAATGGCAATTTGCTGGTGCTCAGTTCACAGTCCAAGGGCTGTGAATCTGTGCTAATAATTTCTATCGATTCACCCTTGAATCAGCTTACAGTTACTCCTATTGGCACTTGACCAGTTGTGGTTCTGGTGGGGATAACATCAGCCTTGAATCGATTCTGCATCTCCACAGTTCTTCCACAACTTGCACCTTCCCCTGCAACTCCTCATGTCTCACCGCCCTTGAATCAGCATGATGGACTCTGGGAGGGAAAATTGAGCTATGCACCAGTTTTCTGTGCGCCCTTGAATTGGCGGTGCAGATCCCTGGTGGGAGAGGCTTCTTGTCCATGGTCTCTCTGCCCTTGAATCAGCCTTGAAGACTTCTAGGAAGCCTTCTCACTCTACATCATCTATTTGTTGGTACTTTGTTCTCATCCCTTCTGCCCTTGAGTTGACATCTGGTTTGAGAACTTCTTTGCACTCTTCTTCTCCGATTCATTCCTGAGAGCTCCTCTGGTTGTTGATTTCTGCACACTCTCTTCTTCATCAGTGGGTGCATCATTTTCCTCTAATTTCGGAATGCATTTAGTAAATTTATATTCCATATTTCAGGGTCATATATAAGGTTATTTCTTGCTGTCCTCTGGGGCAGCACTCTTCAGCTCGAGTTATTGTCTCCTATGTCTGCTGTGTATTCATCATCAAATTCTTCTTTGTGTAGGCTGTCTAAATCATACATATCGAATATAATTTTGTTGCTGATAATTCGGCATATTTTGAATTCAGCATTCTCATTTATCTTTGTCTCTTCAATGTGTGCTGTTGCTCTCTTCAATTTTGAAAATGTAACAGCCTATTATTGTCTAACATGTATTCATTGTTCAGTAGTGCTTTTGTTATCTTGTGAGGATGGGATCATACCATTTTCAACTTCCGGATTTAGTTTGTGTCTATAAGTTTGATTGGTGTAAATGCGTATACCTTATCTCCTACTTTGTGTGAGTGACTGTAAATTTTTTTATTGTAATTGCATTGCTGTCTCACTGCTGATTTTTATGTTGTTGCACATTGTTTCGTGTATCCATGTGATTTGGTTCTTCAATTGTTTTACATATTCATTATCCAGCTTTCCACTGTAGTTGGTGTAATGCATTGAAAGCAGGGTTGCCACTTCTCTTCCAAACATTGCCTAGAATGGTGAGACTCAAGTTGTTGCATGCACTGAGGTGTTATAGTAATATTTGATCATTTTGATGACTTCTCTCTATCTGCGGCCTCCTATCCTTGTTGTTGCTACTCAGATTAGCTTGATTAATGTCTGATTGAGGTGCTCCACTGCTCCATTAGACTGCGGTTGATACACTGTTGTCTGTTCAATTGCAATTGTAGCATCATCCAAACAAAATCAACAATAAGGTGCAAACGTTGTTAAAAGAGATTAAGATCGCAAAGAATTTGATTAAAAATATTGTAATTAAATCAATTAGTGTTATTTCAGATTTATTTGTAATATGCAACTAAGAAACAACATGTGTCTATCAATAAAAATACGTTTTGACTAACTGACGCTTTCATTATTTTTAGCTGCCATTTTGGAAGAAAGTTCAAATTTGAATCAATAGGTACTTCTTTTGGAAATACTATAAATTGATTGAAAACCAGTGTAAGAGTATGATAAAGAATTTAATTTCAGAATTTTTATTTTATTTCATATCAAAGTTTGATTACTTAGTATGTTGTCGAGCTAATCAAGTGGTGTTTAGTAGTGGTCTGGATACATCGCAGGGAATGATTCTAGGGTCTCTGTGCCAGATCAGGAAAGTGCACATATGTTAGGTATAGGGGTTTACTCTTGATTAACCGACTAGCATTTCATTTCTACATGTATTAAATAATTAATTGTCAGCAAACAGCTTGATGACCAAACTCTAGGAATTATATTAATATTATTTTAGATCCAAATTAATGACCTATAATTGACTGATAAAGTGACTGTACATGTAGTAAATTATAAATGTAGGTTAGGAAGTTGTTCAAACAGAATATATCTAAATAAGCCAATATATTTCATAAATGGCTACATGTAATATTTAATGAACAACTAGTAACATTTCAGGTTGCAAATTGATATAACATTTTCACACAATATATTCTAAGTCGAATTGTGTCACTGAGCTAACGTATGGTACACATAAGCTATATCAATTGAGCTGAGAAGTGGCACTCAAGCATTGGATGGAATGGTGAAATTGGTTGTGGCGATCGGCTTCAGGCAGATGCCCATCAGAAGATCATTACAGAGATTACCACATGGATTGTCAACTAAACAGAGAGCAGTTAGTTCTAGGTTATCGAAGTTAACAGAAGAAACTAGTTAAGCAGTAATTACAAGTAAATCCTTACTCACAATAACACAGCTAACATTATACAGTAACAATAGATAAACAGTGATAATGCCTGTTAGAGGATATTACATGGCGACCTTGACAGCCAAGAACAGCAAATTTAAAAAAGAAACATTCAGTTAAACTACCTGCAAGTCAACAACGAAAGCTACAAGTTAAAGTACAAAAGCAGCAAATCATTACATGAGCAAACAATCAGTAAGAGAAAGAGACATACCACAAACCAAACAAAAGCATTTCACTGGGGTCCTGGGATCGTGACCTAGAGATAGGAAAGCCACTACGATCCAGAACGATACAATCATCAATATATTTTGGTGAGAACTCACCACGGACAAGGAATTACAGTCCCTCAGTTCACCCCTAGAAATGAACCCCCAGACACAAACCCATTGGACATAATGATCATGTTAAGGAAGAGCCAGGAAAATGAAGAACTCTGAAGACAACAATTAGAACAATTGACTAAGAAAGTCAAAGAAATGGAATGACAAAATGAAATGATACTGAGTGAGATCAGAGTGAATATGGAAATGCAGCTAGGGTTAGGAACAGCATCAACTATTTCAAAACAAAATTAAAACCCTTACCCACCAACTATCAGAGTCCAATAAAAGGTTTCTAGAGCAAAACCAGCAATGGCAAGAAAAAAATCAAAAGCTGGAGAAAACAAACAGACAATTAATCAAGGATAATGACCTACAGGCGGGAGAACTGGTACAGTTGAAAGATAAATATAGATTGCTACAACTAATGGAAGAGGAGAACAGAAACAACATGCAAACTCACGAAATCCTATTCTATTCCAGAAAGGAGAGCAAGTTACAGAAACTGAACATACTGACCCTCAAAGAGGTAACATATGAAGAATCAGATGAAGACTCTGACCTTGAAAAACTTAAAATTATGAATGAAATCACAAAAGCAGTGACAACACAACTGCAGGAGGAGGATACGATAAGAAATCACAAGAAACAGAAATACGAGAACTCAATTCTACCATAATCAACAGCCAATGATATGATACTGTGTAACTCAACACTACCTAAATTTAACAGAAGGGTAGATGGCTACAATCCCACATTTGCCAAGTGGCTGCAGATGTTTGAACTGACAATGGCTGAAAGAAAAGTGAGCCAACAGGCAGCAGCAGCAAGACTCTGATTAAATCTAACAGGAGCAGCATCCCAACACTATCTGCTTTTGGATGCAGAAACAAAGAGAAATTATCAATTACTAATCAGGGACTTCATCAATTACTATGAGACAGAAAGTTTCAAAAATCAGTACTGAATCATTTTGAATGCAATGAAAATGAAGAAAACCAACAACATCCAAAATTATATGCAACAAGTCGAGCAACTACTAATGTTCAGTTTAATAGGAAACAGTTATTCAAAATACAAATTGTTCACACATCTGCAAGGGGATGCCTAAAAGCATTAGAACGCAGTTCGAAATTAAATGTGACATTGACGATAAATTGGAAATGATTAGGAAAGCGGTCAACATACAAGCAACTATTGGAAACAACCCTCGAATATATGAGAAAGCCACATGGCATAGAGACAGACCAACTTGGAGAAGCAATCTCAAGCCGCACATCCCCAACAAAGCCTAGACTGAAGCAAAACAATAAAAAATAATAAAGATGAAAGGAAAGGACGGTAAGACGAGGAAATTAAAAGAGAAAGATGTCAAATGCTACAGTTGTGGACAGAAAGGACATAAAAAACCAGATTGCCCAAAACAAATAAACGTAATTGGGGAAAAAGAAGCCTACTATGACGTAGAGGATGTATTACAGAGGGAAGACAAAATCCATGAAGCATCACCAACAGATGAGGAGTTGGAAAACTAAGCAGAGCACTGACTCATGACAACCATGCATTGATAATGATCCTAACAAACCTTGACATGATGAATACAATAACAATAGCTATTAACGGAGTGATGACAAAAGTGAAAATCAATACTGGAGCAGCAACATCTATAATTACTGACAAATGCGCTACAAAATTGTGATTCAAATGAGGAGATATGAAGAGTTGTAATAAAGAGATTAATTAATGCTTCAGGGGATTATATTGATACGAAAAGAATGATAAACATTGCATGAATGAGAATTGCAAACACAATGTTGGAACAACCTCTAGTAGTAGTGGATACACATAACAATTCACTGCCATACAAAGTTATATTAGGAAACAATTTTCTGACAAAAAATGGGTGTGTCATTAACTATGCAAATAAAACCATAAAAGTAAAAGAAGAAGAGATGGAAATCAAAGAGGAACAGGAGAAGCAGAAAACAGTTACATTTCAACTGCAAGAAGACATCCACCTACAGCTGCATCAGTGGAAAATGCACACAATTGAGATGGAAGACACTATAAGAGCTGATATAATGCTATACAACAAAAAAGGCATTAATACCAAATGAGTTTCAATGCCATCTAGTGTCTGCATGATAAAAAATGGAAAAGGAAGGATACCAATTCTCAATGCTATGAACTGGAATGTGAACCTGAAAAGATCTCAGATAAGAATATACTGAAAATACATCAAAACTAAAATCAGACTAATCTGGAAGGCAATTGATGACCACGATGGAGCAAGTAACTTGCATGGTCAATTCAGAGACTTGCAAAGGAAAGCAGATAGTACTCCACATGGCCAACTCAAGGGTGATTGGACAAACACCATCGAAGTTGCGAGTACTCCTAAAAGCTGACTCAAGGGCGTTGGGAAGAAAGCAGAAGAAGAAGAAGACACATACAGGAACCTGAAATAAACAACAAGGACTATCAATATATAGAGGAACACTCCTAGAGAAACACAAATGTATATTCAACTATGGAGAGATAAGTGTAGGTCAGGCAGTAGATGAGAAGCACAAAATTGTCACAACAACAGACAAACTGATCAAACTACCAGTTAGAAGGGTGCCTGAGCAGCTGAAAGAAGAATACAATTGTATACAAAGTTATTCAGCCAAGTAAGTGCCCATACGCAGCACCAACCATGTTCATAAAACAGGGAAACAAGTACTGTCTATGTATTGATTTTCGCAAATTAAATGATTTAACAAAAAAGGATTCGTACCCCCTACTGCAAATAGAGGATGTGCTCTATGAAGCTAGTAAACACAAATATTTTACAACATTGGATTTATGCAAGACCTACTGGCAGGTGAAGTTGGAAGAAGATGACATTGAGAAGACAGCATTCATAACCATATGGACTGTATTAATGGATATATATATATATGGCAAGCAGTCTCTGTAACGCACCAGCCACATTTCAGAGGTATATAATGAAGGTACTGAAGAACAGGACACATAGAATGGAAGAGGGAGTCAACGCTTATATAGATGACATCATAGTCACAAGTGATACAGTCCAAAAACACCTGGAAAAATTGGAGAGGACGTTAACAATTCTAGAAAACGCAGGACTTTGCATTAATGGAAATAAGTGTGACATCCTGAAAGAGAAAATAGTGTTCATCAGAAGAATGATAGAGAAGGGCAGAATATGCATGAAGGACAATGCCAGAGAGATGATCCAAAAGATAGAAAAACTGAACAACAAAAAAGATATACAGAGAATTATGGGATTCTTCAATTATTATGGAACTTTTATTCCAAATATAGCTGGCAAGACAGGCGAAGATGACCTGATTAATGAGGAAGTCGCTACTATTTGTATGGACTTGGCAAGAGCAGGAGGAATTGGACAACATCAAAAAAGAACTCGCGAAATTACCCTCCTTCAACATATCAGATTACAATGAGAAATTCATACTAGATTGTGATGTGAGTAAGGTGGCAATTGGAGCAACATTGGAACAAACAAGAAATGGAAAAGAATTACCCATTCAGTTCTTCAGCTGCAAGCTGAGGGCAAGTGAAGAGAACTACAGCTCTACCAAGGTAGAGATGCTCACATTGATTGAGAGTATTAAGAAATTTTGACACTTCCTTATCAGAAGAGAATTTAGAGTGTGAACAGACAACAGTGGATTGGCCTGGCTAAAGAAGGTCTTGGGAGAAAAGTCTGGAATAGTATCTTGGTGGATTGAATACCTAAATGAATTCACATTTGCGATCGAACATAGAAAGGCACATTACATAATAATGCGGACTTCTGGACATCACTTCCAGAATACCAGAGAGACGCAGCAAAAACAGACGGAGAGAAGAAGAAATTTCAGTTTCTGCCACACTCCAAGTACGAAGGACCACCAGAGATAAACATAGACAAGAAAGGCCAAGCAGTACTACTGATACTAATGAGGGAAGAGATATCCAAACACGAGATAATAGCTAAACAAAGAGATGACATAATCCTCAGCAAAATCATAAAAAAGATAAGGGAACCACGAATAGGAGGAAGCAGATGGAGATAGGTTATCAAAATGATTGAATACTACTACAACACCTTGGTACATGCAAAGACTGGAGTATCACCATTCAATGCAATGTTCAGAAGAGAGGCAGCAACCCCACTTTTGATGCAGTACACCAACTACAGCGGAATTGATATAACACCTTCACATAATAGAGTTTAAGTCGAATTGTGTTGTGTCTTGAGTAAGCACTGAGCTAATGTAGGGTACACATAAGCTATATTGATTGAGCTGAGAAGGGGCACTCAAGCATCAGATGGAACAGTGAATAACACAGCTAACATTATACAGTAACAGTAGATAAAAAGTGATAATGCCTGGTAGAGGATATTACACAATTTCTAAGGGTTTTGCCATTTCCTTGAAAAGTCCATTTTCAAATTGGGGGCACCTTATCTGTTATAATTGTCTCCATTGGCCCAAGTCGTAGTATCCATTCCTTTAGTACCAATTCTGCTGTGGTTTCCACCATGGTGTTTCTTATTGGGACAATTCCCTTTGATTGCATCTCCAGATCTATTTGGACTATCTCATTAGGTTGAGTTGCAATGATTTTTTCTAGCAGCGCCCTTTGTGTTGGGAAATGTTGTTTGTTTTTAAGGTGACATGTGGTGCACTTATTATTAATAATTTTGATAACTTTCCTTATGGCTGTTGTTATGAACCTTGCATTGAAGGTCTTCTCCTTTTGTTTAATTCCTAGATGGCCCTTCTCATGTATTTTTCTTATCAGTTCTCTTTTAAAGTAGTCGGGTGTCACGATCTGGTTATTGCTGGCTTCAACATATAATAACCCATTCATGTTAATTTTCCATTTCTAATGTTTGTAATATCCAGCTGTTATTTTTGATAGTGTTGTCTGAGGTTCTGCTATCTTTTTATGATCTCACCGAGGATTATGTCATCTTTTTGTTTTAATACTATTTCCTGTTCAGATATTTCTTCCCTCATTAGTATTGGTAGTACAGCTTGGCCTTTCTTGTCCACGTTTATCTCTGGCAGTCCTTTGTACTCAGTGTATGGCAAGAATTGGAACTGTTTCTTCTCTCTGTCTGTTTTCACTGCATCTCACTGGTATTCTGGCAGTGGTGTCCAGAAATCAGCATTGTTATGTAATGTGCCTTTCCTGTGTTTGATTGTAAATGTGAACTCATTTAAGTATTCAATCCACAGTGACACTATTCCAGATTTATCCCCTTAGAACTTCCTTAGCCAGGCTAATCTACTGTTGTCTGTTCATAGTCTAAATTCTCTGCTGATGAGGAAATGTTGAAATTTCTTGATGCTCTCAATTTCGCAAGCATCTCTACCTTGGTAGAGCTGTAGTTTTCTCTGCTTGTTCTCAGTTTGCGACTGAAAAACTGTATGGGTACTTCTTTTCCATTTTTCATTTGTCCCAATATTGCTCTGATTGCTACTTTACTCTTGTCACAATCTAGTATAAATTGTTCATTATAATCCAGTATGTTGAGAGATGGTAGTTTTGCCAGTTATTCTTTGATTTTGTCTAGTTCTTCCTGCTCCTTCTAAGTCCATATGAATGGCACTGATTTTCTCATCAATCTGGTCATCTTTGCTGTTTTGCCAGCTATGTTAGGAATAAATGTTCCTTATTAGTTGAAGAATCCCATAGTCCTCTGTATATCTTTTCCTTTCTGGAATGAAATTCTATTTCATGGGTCTGCATGCTGCTCCTATTTTCCTCTTCTTTTAGTTGTAATAATCTTACTTTATCTTTTAGCTGTTCTAGTTCTCCCACCTGTAGATCATTGTCCTCAATTAGTTGCCAGTTTGTTTTTCCAGTTCTTGATATCTCTCTTGCCATTGTTGGTTTTGTTTTAAAAACATTTTGTTGGACTCTGATAATTAGTGGGTGAGGTTTTGATCTAATTTTGGAATAATTGGCTTTGTTCATCTTGCAGCATCTCCATGTTTAATATGATTTCACGCAGTATTATTTCGTTTTGTAGTTCCATTTCTTTGACTTTCTTAGTTAATTGTTCTATTTCATGTTTTAGAAGTGCCTCATTCTCCTGGCTCTTCCTTAGCATATCCATTATGTCTGGTGGGTTTGTATCTGGGGGTTTCGTTTTTTTGGGTGAACTGAGGGATTTCAATTCCATGTCTGTGGCTGAGTTTTCACCAAAGTATGGTGATGATTGTATAGTTCTGGGAGTCACTGCTTTAATTGCAGTTTTCTTCTCACTTCCTTTTTTTCCTTTTGTCATTTTTTCTTTCTGGTTTCTAGTGGTCTTTGATCCTCTTGATTGTGATTCTAGGATCCTAGTGAAGTGCTCCTGTTTGGTTTCAGGTCTCTCTCTCTATTGACTAGTTGTTTTTCCATGTAACTGTTTGTTGCTTGTTCCACTTTTACTTGTAGCTTCTGTTGTCATCTGTGGGTAGTTCCACTGAATGTTTCTTCTTTAGAATTGCTGTCCTTGGGTGTCATGTTTGCCATGTAATATCCTCTACCAGGCATTGTCACTGTATATCTATTGCTACTATAGAACATTAGTTGTGTTTCTGCAGGTAAGGATTTTACTTGTTGCATACTTCTTGGCTTGTTGTTTCTGTTACTTAATTAAACTAGAATTAACAATTCACTATTTAGGTGATGAAGCCATATGTTAATCTATTCAATGATCAATGATGGGCATCTGCCAGAAGCTGATCCCCACAACCAATTTCACCATTCCATCCAATGATTGAGTGCCACATCTCAGCTCAATTGATACAGTTTATGTGTACCCTATCCTAGCTCAGTGTATACTCAAGACATGGCACAATTCGACTTAAACTCTATTTTGTAAAAGTGTTCTATCTATTTGCAACCAGACTTGTTACTAGCTGTTCATTTGATGTTACATGTAGCCATTACCAAAATATATTGGCTTTTCTAAATATATTAATTTCAAAACTCTTCCTAACTTACATTTATAATTTAATACATGTACTGTCATTTTATTGGTCACTTATGGGTCATTAATTTGGATCTAAAATGGTCTGGCACAGGGACCCTAGTATCATTCTCTGTGATGGATCCAGACCACTCAATTTGCTCGACTTCGTATTAAATATTTAAACTGTTAATGAAAAAAAATAAGAATTCCAAATAAAATTCTTTATCAACTTCTTACAAAGTTTTTAATCTATTTATAGTAATTTCAGAAAAGTACCTTTTGATTCAAATTTATTTTTCTCGTCTGTCAAGATGGCAGCTAAAAATAATGGAAGCAACTTTGCCCCCTTGTTTAGTCAAAAATGATTTTATCAATTGATACTAATCTCTCTTTTTTGACACATGTTATTTCTTGGCTGCATAATACAAATAAACTAAATTATTCTAATTGATTTGATTACAATATTTTTAATCATCTTTTCTTTGATATTATTCTTCTTCTGCTCAAAGTTTGCAGCTTATTTTATATTTGTTTTGGATGATGCTACAGTACTATATACTTGACACCTCAATTGTTACTAAATGCTGGTTTAAATATGTACATCATTAGCCATTACCAAAATATTTTGGTTTTATTTACATAAGATAGTTAGCTAGCAGCTTCCTAACCTACATGTAATAAATGATACATACATGCTCACATTATCATTCACATTATTTACATAAATTTGGACCTAGCTTAAATATAAATATAAGTTGCTACATTCACCTTAACAGCCTTATATTGAGTTCATTTTGTTCATACATGTATGCAGCAATTTATAGTTAGCTAAGCAAGAGGAACTTCTAATTGTACACCTAACTTAAGTGTAGGTTCTTGGGTTGGAACAAAGAACCAAGAAGCATTCCTGTTGTGGGATCCTTGCCACATCTAAGCACTAACATTTTAGCTGAACATGACAATAATTAATCAAACCATAGATAAGAATTCTGAAGAATATACTTCATCAATTGTCACAATGGCTTTACTCTATTTATGAAAGATTCAAGAAGTACCTGTTGATTTGCATTTTTTAATATTTGTCTGCAAAGATAATGAAAGTGAGTTTGCCCCTTCAGTTTTCCAAAATGGTAGAATTGACAAATACTAATTGTTAATTTTTTCACTGATAATTTCTAAGTTGAATTATACAAAAATAGTTAAGATGATGATGTAGAATCATGCCAATCCACTTTTTGTTTTGAATTCAGAGAAACTTATTAATTTTCTTATTTAACACGTTAAGTAGGTTCAACACTGTCCTAATTCTCTCCTTCACGATGAGTTTGTGTCCGTTTTATTAACTTAACTTAATACATGTTAGCCTCTCTAACTGCATAACTCACTAAAACTCATTTAGGTGATAAGTAGAGAATGGAAGACAGGATCAACACTCGAAGGTTGCCATGTGGTTCCAGATACACACCAGTCAGCTGCATCTACAATTTGAGCTTCATCATTAGAGTGAAAACCACCAAAGGAATTAGTGTGTAAATAGTGAACTCAGTGTGATGGGATTTGTAACTACTTAAGAATTTAGTGCATTGATTGTTTTTGTTATTATGAAATTGTATATGGGATTGATGACAGCAACCTGGATGCTTTAGCTTGTTATCAAGCCTTACATTTAATAGCCCTACATATATAGTAATACATAATAGCCCTTTGTACATGTAAACAATCAATGCTGCCTGCAAGAAAACAAATGCGTGAGTTGGTCAAAGGTCTACTGTAAAACACAATGAGCAACTCACTTCTACTATTAAATTGATAATGAATAAAATATGAAACATGAGCTAAATAATGATAATACTAAATCACTGATTGGAAGATAACACCATAACTGACTGAAGTTCATCAATAAGAAAGTTAGCACATAGAAAACAATAATTGTAATCATAATAACAGGCAAGCAACAAAGAATAGGAAAGTATAATGATAAAAAAACCCTATACCTATTCATACACTAAAAGCACTGACAGGTAACTACAGCTATCATCCTCCCCACCATGGAATGGTTATTAGGAGGCTGCTCCAGCATACCTTTAAACAGATGTGGGAACCACCATACAATTACCCCCAGTGCTTGAACGTTTAGCTTTCCATCAGAATATAAAATAACCTGACAAGAGAAAAAGTAAATCCAAACTAAATTTGTTCATCAATAATTTAAACATTTGAAAAATATTTATAGCACTTTGTATTAAAAAACTAAATACTCAACTAGTACCTGTTAATCACTTCTTGTTTACAGTTTTCCCTTAGTTTACAGTTCTGCTAATAATTACGCAATGTCAGCTTTAATTAGAGTACCCTGTTTGGCCATCTATTGTTTTGCCAAATACTGTTGAGCATAATTTAAATTTAACTGCACAAAACAATGTACAAAATAAAATAATCAATCATATCATGTGTTGTACATTTTAATTATTATAATCATCATTATATTTTAGTCTTGGTTTCATCCATTCCTTCTCTCATCTTGACCACACATAATATCTTGATGGATTATGTCACACTCCCCCTCCAGCATAGCTAATTAAGGATGACTACTCATTCCCCATGTACCATTTCAGCTGCCTTTTTGATAATGTTGTGAGCTTCTTTGATTTCACAACTGATTTTTAGCACTACGTCCTTTCTGGTTATCATCTTTTTAAGTTTGAGAAATGAAGGGTTCTTTAATGATTTCGATATTGTGCACATGCTTCTCAATTCACTAAGCTTTTCATTGAATATTCCATAGTGTTTCTGATATAATCTTAATCCTTTTATTGTCACCATTAGTGTCATAATTGCATCAATTCTGCTAGTGTGTGTTAGATCAGGATGGATTGTTGTATTTGGGTAAAAGAACTTGTAAGTCGATCTCACTGATATGGATATTGAAGCTTCATCATAGAAAGCGCTTATGTTTTCTATCACCTCTTCTTTGTTTATCTCTTCCAGGTTATTTTTTCCTAATCTCACCACAGTGATTATTTTGACTTGGTGCATGACATCATAATATCAGTACTGCGAGCTCCATAGTTCTCCCCACACTATGTCATTTATCCATGAGAATAATATGACTGTCTGTGTGGATCATTTCTCGATTTCCCTCTGGACTTTTTGTATCTGTTTATGTATTGGCTCTCCTTCATTATAAAATGGTGTTACTTGGCCTTCAATAATGATTCTCTCTTTATTATCATTCGTCACTAAGTATTCTTTAGATTTTCTATATCGTTCATCATTTACAATCTGCTCAGCCACTTGTTGATTATTCACATAGATTTTTTCTTCATGACTAATCGCCTTAACTGCCTTTTTATCTTTTAATCTCCATGTTGGTAGCAACATTTGTATAAAAAATGTTGGTGGCAGTGTGTATTTCAAAAGTGTCGTCATTATTTTTTCTTCTATATGCTTATATGTGCCTTCCATTTCTGTGGTCATTGCCATCCCAAATGTTGCTGGGTAATTGTTTTTAGCTTTCTTTATATTCTCCCAGAATGTGTCTGACAATCCATTTTCATTAATTTTTGCGCTGTTTCTTGTCTTATCACCATTTTGAAGTAATGCATTTGATATACACAGCAATTTGATTCTGTGGTTGTAGCATCTTGTCAATTTCTTTCTGTGTGAATGCCTCTGTACACAATATTTTGATTAATGATTTCGTCTCACATTCATATACCTCTCCAAATATCCTTTTTACTATATTATTTGTACGTTCTCTTTGGACTGTTATTTCTACTAACAACCTTTCATCATCTGTATCCACCCATGAGAGTTCTTTTGGCTCTTGCTTGCCCCATTTTTCTAGGTTGACTTTATCAATAATTTTTGAGTATTCAGAGTTAGCGTGATGTCCGTCAATTGCAGCAATATTTCTTCCATTTCCATTTCTTCTTTGCTTTTACTGACCATTTCAATAATTTTGATCAGACAATTTTTTCCTTCTCTCCTCATCATTTCTGACTGCTTTATTATTTTAGTGTACGCACATTGAGGATAATTCTTGAGATATTTTCCTATCTCTTTTGTTATTATTTCATGTATCTTCTTTTCCTCTATCAACCTTACTGTTTGTAATGTGTCTGCGTGTTCTCTTCTCATAAGATTGTGTGTCGTCAGCCATGGTTGAATTTTTAGTGACCTCAATTTAGTATTGGAAGTCACTCCCCACATATACTTCTTTGTTTCATCTGTAAGTATCTCAATTTTGCTGGGACAAATACCTGTTTTATTTGCCAGTTCTATTACACTTGGTCTTCCCAATGTTTGTTGCTGCATCAACAACCTTGTAAAAATCTTTTTTGCACCTTTTTTGTAGGTGATAGTGTAGCATCATCCAAAGCAACTAAGCTGCAAATGAAGATTAACGTCGAATGATTAATAATGATTAGAATTATGATTGTAAAATTTAGTTAATTATCTTAGTTATTTTGTAAGATGCAACTAAGTCACAATATTGTTCAAATTAAGAAAAACTTGTTAGCTGATCAAGTAACATTTGACAAATTGCAATGAGCGAAATTACGCTTACAAAGGAACAGCCATATTGGCAGACGAATTATTTGAAATTCAAAATCAGCAGGTACTTTAGAAATTTTAAATAAATAGCTTTGAACTAACTAGAAATTTGATGAACAATAAATTCTTCAGAGTTTATTTTATTTTCATTCTTCATTTATCTGGTTTGATTATTTAATAAAATGTGCAGCTAGGCAAGTTGTGTCGAGTAGTGGCTGGATTCCATCACGGGATCGATTCGAAGGGTCCTTGTGCCAGTCACGAAACCACACTTATGTTATGGTTAGGAGTTTTTCGATTCTTGCCTAGTCTGACTATCGATCTATACATGTACGAAATAATTAATGCTTGAAACGACTGGATAGTCGAAACCTAGGAATATATATATTCTTAATAGTAGGAGACTTGACTATAATCGACCTAATAAATGACCTTACATGTATTACTATTAAATGTAAGTATAGGGAACTGCAATCTTATTAGTTAATTTACTAAGCCAGTAATTTTACGGTAATGGCTACTTGAATATTATGTAAATGCAGTTAGTGTCAATGCCTGGTTGCTTTACTCAATCAAAACAACAAACACTTTACAAAATTGAGTTTAAGTCAGTTACAACTTGACTTGAGTGCACGCACTGAGCTAAAGTAAGGTACACATAATTAGTTCCAGTTGAGCTGAGATGGTGCTGTGGATTCAGTCATTGTTTATGAAGGAGAGGAACAGTGTTGTGGAGATCGGCTTCAGGCAGTAGCCCACAGAAGAATTGAAGAGGAAACGTCATACGGCTCCATCACCTAAACAGTGGTAGTCATTACTCAATTAACTTAACTAGTTAACTAAAAAGAGGAAAAGCTTGGCAGTTCAATAACTTAGTAACTCCTCACCCGCAATTTACTGAGTGATAATTATCAGCAATAATACACGGCGCAAATAGGCCAGGTGGAGGATGTTACAATAGAGGTAACATTTCTACGTTTTGCAGCATCCATTGCTTTATGTTTGTGGGAATGGGTGCAACTGCAATTTCGTATTTCTTGTTTTTAGCTATTTGTGTTCATTCTTTTCACATTATTGGGAGCACCAACCTTTCATTACTTGTTAATGCAATTGCTAGTAGCCATATCGCTGTCCTGGCTATAATGTCAGGGGCATTAAGTTCTTCAAACAGCTGTGTCTTAAAGTTTCATTTGGCTTCCATTTTGTAAGGTCATCTGATCTCATACAACATTGCTTCCACCGACTTGTGAGATTTTTTCATTGGAGATCTTATATCTATCAATGGCCATTCTTCATGAATTGGTTTTTCTGCCTTGATTTCTGACCATACTTTTGCTATTTTTTCTAAGTGTTCAGGCATCTGGTTCAAACTACATTTGAGAAATATATTGCCAGTGTCTTCTATGTTTTCCTCCATCCCTAGTAATTCCATCATTCTTGTTTGGTAGTCCATGTCAATTGTGATTTAGGGTTCTACCCTAATCCTCTGTGCTGGAGCCATCTCGTTAATCTGTAGATCCATTCTTATGAGTTCAGATATTCTTAGCTTCCCAATATTCAACGTGAATTGTGACATAATCGATCAAGAAATCATGTGTGATCAAAATGAGAGAAGGAATGGATGGAAACAAGACTAAAAATATAATGATGATTATAATAATTAATATGTAAAACACATGATATGATTGATTATTTAATTTTGTAAATTGTTTTGTGCAGTTATATTTAAATTATGCTCAACAGTATTTGGCAAAACAATAGATGGCCAAACAGTGTACTCTAATTAACGCTGAAGTTGTGTAATTAATAGCAGAACTATAAACCAAGGGAAAACTGTCAACAAGAACAATTAAACAGGTATTAGTCGAGTGTTTGCTTATTTACTATGAAGTGTTATAAATATGTTGGAAATGATATAGTTACTGATGAACAAATTTAGTTTGGATTTACTTTTTCTCTTGTCAGGTTATTTTATATTCTGATGGAAAGCTAAGCATTCAAGCACTGGAGGTAATTGTATGGTGGTTCCCACATCTGTTTAAAGGTATGCTCCTAATAGCCATTCCATGGTGGGAGGGTGATAGCTGTAGTTACCTTTCCAGTGCTTATAGGTTATGGATAGGTATAGGTGTTTTTCACTGTTGTAGCTTTCCTATTCTTGTTGCTTGTCTGTTATTATGATTACAACTATTATTTTATCCCTGTTACCTTCTTTATCGATGAACCTCAGTCACTTATGGTGTTATAGTACAATCAGTGCATTAGTATTATCATTATTTAGATTATGTTTTCTTATTACATTCATTATTGAACTAATAGTAAAAGAGAGTTGCTCATTGTTTTTTACTGTAGACCTTTGGCCAACTCACACATTTGTTTTCTTGCAGGTGGCATTGATTGTTTACATGTACAAAGGGCTATTATGTATTATATATGTAGGGTATTAAATGTAAGGCTCAATAACAAGCTCAAGCATCCAGGTTGCTGTAATCCATCTCTCATATTATTTCATCATAACAAAAACAATCAATGCACTAAATTCTTAAGTAGTTACAAATCCCATCACACTGAGTTCACTATTCACACACTAATTCCTTTGGTGGTTTTCACTGTAATGATGAAGCTCAAATTGTAGATGCAGCTGACTGGTGTGTATCTGGAACCGCATGGCAACCTTTGAGTGTTGATCCTGTCTTCCATCTTCCACTCATCACCTAAATGTGTTTTAGTGAATTGCACAGTTAGAAAAGCTAACATGTATTAAGTTAATTAATAAAAACGAATGCTCATGGTGAAGGAGAAACTTAGGAGAATGTCGATCCTACTTCATATGTTAACTAAGAAAAGTAATAAGTTTTTACAAAATTAATACGAAAAATGGATTGACGTGAATCTACAGAATACATGGTCTAATTTTATCTCCATTGCATTTATGAAGTTAGGGATCTCTTCCTCTTTTTGCGTCACTACAATTATTACTCGAGTTTTATATCTCTTGGCTATTTTCAGTGTTTCTTCAATATTTGACTGTAGTTTTTTTGATCTGATTTCGCTGTGTTTTACAAAATACACCACTGTTAAGTGCTTTTTGTCTAAATTCACCTGCTCACACTGTGCTATAATTTTTTCTCTGTTCTTTGTTAATTTGTGTACATCTTTCAACATGAATTGTTCATCAAAATTTATGTGCACTGTGCTTTTAAAGTATGGTCTATTAAATTGTTCCTTCATATCCGCGGTATATGTGATTATTGTATTGCATATGGGACGATTTTTCTTATCAATTACTATCAGAATTGCATAACTTTCATTTTCCTTTGTGGACGTGCTGCCTCGTATCAATCGTTTTGTTTCTGGTGACAAATTGTCATATGAGTTATATCTCATCTTTCAGTTATTGATAAAGTATGGGTGGATTCTCTTTTTTCCTATTTTATTTGACTCTCTCTGTCTTCCAATATTGATGATTTTGTAGTATTGGACGTTTGTTTGTATGAGAATATGCCTGAGCTTGTTGTCATAAAGTAAACTTGTAGATGGTATTTCTGATATATCCATGTCTGATTCATCACTTATTGCTTTGTTTCCCAGTTTTGCATTTCCTCTTTGCCCTTTAGTTGGCATTGAGTACGTCTAGATGTTGAAGGGGAGTGTGCATAATTTTGTGATTCCAACCTCACGCCCTTTAATTGGCGATCAGTATCATGATGATGGCCCCTGTTTACCCGCCTGCCCTTTAATTGACATTTGGTAGAGGGTGATCTTTCTGTTGTAATCTCAATCCTCATACCCTTTAATCAGTAATCAGATTGAGGAGACTTCCTTCTTATTCTTCTTCTCTTATTTGTTGGCGTCGTATGCTCCATCCTCATACCCTTTAATTGGTAATTGGATTGCAGAGCTCTTCTTCTTACTCATTGTCTCTTATTAGTTGGTGGTGAGTTCTCCATCGTCATGCCCTTTAATTGGCAATTGGACTGTGGAGACTTAGTTGTCATAGTCAAACTCATCGAGTTTTCCTCCATACTCACGCCTTTAGTTGACGATCAAATTGCAGAGTCTTCTTTCTTCTGACCCTCCTTGCTTTCATTGGCGATCATGGATTCGTCTGTTTCATTTTTCCTAAATTCAGTTACTAAATTAATATCCCATATTTCAGGATTATATCTCATTTTATTTTTTACTGCCCTCTGGGGCATTATCCTTCTTTTGACTTTTGGTTCTCCTCCTTCAGTCTATATTCTTCTTCGAATTCTTCCTCATGTACACTGTCTAATTCATCCATTTCAGCGTATATGCCATCATCACCTTGTATGATTTTAAATTCTGCATTTTTATCAATCATTACTTGTTCTATATCAACCATTGCTTGTTTTAAATTTTGAAAATGTAATATTCTCTCATCATTAATTTTATAATTATTACTGGGTAGTGTCTGTGTAATCGTGAAAGGCCCTGACCACTGTGTTTTTAATTTCCTTACTTGGTTCACGTCTTGTGTTCTCATAAGAGTGTACGTGTAGACCTTATCCCCTACCCTATGTGGTTCACCATATATCTTTTTGTTGAAAATTCTTTCCTGTCTTATCACAGACTTTTTAGTATTGTGACACATTGTTTTGTAAATTCCTGTGATCTGATCTTTAAATTTCTTTATATATTCATTATGAGGTTTTTCAGGATATGTATGGTATTGCATTGATATCAGTGTTGCCGCTTCCCTGCCATACATGGCTTTGTATGGAGTCATCCCTGTCGTTGAATGAACTGAAGTGTTATAAAAATATTCTACTATTTCTAATACTTCTCTCCAGTCTCTACCTCCAATTCATGATGTTAATAAGCATATTAATTTAATCATAGTTCTATTTAATCTTTCCACAGCTGCATTTGCCTGTGGGTGATACGATGTTGTCTTTTCAGTTAATATGTCCATCAATTTAGCCATCTCCTCAAACAATTTACTTTTGAATTGTACTCCTCTGTCTGATATTACTGGTTTTATGAGCCACGTTGGCTATAAATGATCCATAGTAATTTATAAAGCCCATAATTCTCTGTAGATCCTTTTTTGTTTTCAGACTACTAATGTTTTGAATCATGTCCTTTTGCATTATTTTTCATTCTTATTTTGCCCTTTTGAATTTGTCTGCCCAAAAATACCACTTTTTCTTTTAAAATTTCGCATTTCTTACCATTAACACGCATTCCTGCCTTATACGGGATTTTCAACGTTCTGTTCAACTTATCCAAGTGTTCCTCAATTGTATCACTTGCTATCAGTATATCATCTATATACGCACTTTTGCCCTTTTCAATTTTCTTGTTGTTTTGTTTAAGAACCTTCATAGTGTATCTTTGAAATGTAGCTGGGGCGTTACACAATCTAAAAGCCATATACATCAATTTGTATAAGCCATACAGTGTTATAAATGCTGTCTTCTCAATAGCCTTAGGCTCCATTGGCACTTGCCAGTAAGCTTTACACAAATCAATACAGGTGTAATATTTATTCTTGCTGGCTTCATATATAATGTCTTCTATCCTCAGAAGTTTAACTTACGAAAATCTATACAAAGTCAGTACTTACTTCCCTGCTTGACAAAGACAGTTGGCGCTGCATATGGACTTTCACTGGGCCTTATTATTTTATTGTCTATCAATTCATTCAAAATTGTGTTATAATGTTCTTTTAAATGCTCAGGGACTCTCCTACAAGGCAATCTTATCTGTTCCTCCATGGTTGTAATTATCTTGTGCGTTTCTCCTACTGCCTTGCCCATGCTTATCTCACCATAGTTAAATATTTTGGTGTGTTTCTGCAGTATCTCTATTTTGACATCTTCCTTTAATTGAAATTTTATTATTTCTTTGTCTTCCTCCTCTTCACCAGTCGTAACCACTTCTTCTTGCACTGATATGGTTTTGTTTGTATAATCAATAATGCATTTGTTATCCATTAAAAAGTCATTACCTAATATAACCTCATAGGGTAATAATTTGTGAAAAAGTTGTATTTGCAATTCTCATCAGTAATTCCAATAATTTTCCTTTTATATCAATGTAGTCTCCTGATGCGCTTAACAGTCTACTTATTTCACTTTTTAATTTTCTTCTGTCAAATCCTATTTTTGCTGCACACTCATCAGTGATAATTAATATTACTGCTCTTGTATCTATGGTTGCCTTGACCATTACACCATTTATTACAACTGTAATTGTATTTGCCTTGATTATGTCTGTTACAATCAGAACGGGTGCACAGTTTACTGGAGATGGCGCTCCTTCTAGTTTAAATTATCATTGTCAATCTCTTCTGACTGTTCATCTTCATGTTCATCGTCCAACAGATCTTCATCGTCAAAATATGCTTCTTCCTCTTTCTTGCCACATGTTTGACATTTCAAATCTTTTCGATTTATCCTCTTTACTGTTCCATCTTTCAACTTTTTAATAATCTCATCTCTCAGTGTGACATAATCCATCAAATCTATCATGTGTGGTCAAGATGAGAGGAAAGGATGAATGAAACAAAGACTGAAAATGTTTATAATAATTATAATGATTGAAATGTAAACACATGATAGGATTGATTATTTCATTTTGTAAGACGTTTTGTGCAATTAGATTTAAATTATGCTTGACAGTATTTGACAAAATGATTGATGGTCAAACAGCGTAGTCAAATTAACTCTGACGTTGTGTAATCATAGCAGAAATATTAAACGAGGGAAAACTGTAAACAAGAAATGATTAACAGGTACTAGTCGAGTATTTAGTTGTTTATTACCAAGTGCTATAAATATACTTGAAGTGATGTAATTAGTGATGAGCAAATTTATGTTGGATTTACTTTTCTCTTGTCAGGTTATTTTATATTATAATGAAAAGCTAAATGTTTACGAGCTAGGGTAATTGTATGGTGGTTCCCACATCCAGTTAAAGGTATGCTGGAGCAGCCTCCTAATAGCTATTCCACAGCTGGGAGGTTGACAGCTGTAGTTACCTTGTGTGCTCTTAGGTTACAGATAGGTGTAGGAGTTTTTTACCATTATAGCTTTCCTACTCCTCGTTGCTTGCTGTTATTATGATTGCAACTATTATGTTTTACATGTTAACTTCCCCATTGATGAACTTCAGTTATTTATTATGTTATATGATGATTGGTGATTTAATGTTACTTACATTCAGAGAGTTATTTAGATTATATCTTGATATTATTTTCCAGTTTTGTATTAGTGAAAAATGAATTAAATGCATGGAAACATTGGCAAAAAAACGAATTTATTACAACAATTGCACATATTTTTCTGCAGGCATCATTGATTTTCTACATGTATTGAGGGCTATTATTTATTTCTATATATGTAGGGGTATTACATGTAAGGCTCAATAATAAGCTACTCAAGCATCCTGGTTGCATTAATTCGTTCCTTACACAAATTCATAATAACAAAAACAATCAATGTGATAAATTCTTAAGTAGTTGCAAATCCCATCACACTGAGTTTGCTATTCACATACCAATTCCTTCAATGGTTTCTATGATACACCGGCAGCTCCATTTGTAGATGCAGCTGGTCTATGAGTTCCTGGATATGCATGTTTACATTCGAGTGTCGATCCTGTCTTCCACTTTCTCTGTTTTACCTAAATAAGTTGGAGTAAGTTAAGTAGCTAAAAGGGCTCACGCATATTAAATTAAGCGAATGAACCAAACACTTATTGTAAAGGAGAGAATTAGAAAAGTGCCAGCTCCACTTATTGTTTTTCTGAGAAAAGTAATAGTTTTTCTACAAGTAATACACTAAAGGCGGATTGGCCTGATTCTACATTAAATATGGTGAATATTTTTTACGTTTTTTATATTGGATATTTGTGAAAAAACAAATTAATTGCATGGAATTTTTACAATGAAATGTTGCATTTTAAAAAAACGAAGTAAAACTTTTCTATGTAATGCGTAGATGTCTGAAAAATGAAATAAATTACAATGATTGCGGATGTTAATCATTAGAATGTGTTGAATTTTTTACAATGAAAAATAGCAATTCATTTCAAAAAGTTGAAATGTAACCCTTTGCATGTAATGTATAGATTTCCCAAAAAAAACTAATTATATTAAAACAATTGTGTTAATCACTAGAAGAAACATGTGGAATTATTTACAATGAAAAATAGTAATGTATTTGAAAAAACAAAAGAAGCAATTGCCTTTATCATTTAAGTCTATATTTCATATGCCTGTAATGCTTAAGTATGGTGAATATTTTCTATCTTGGTTTTGAAAATGTAAGTCTATTTCATACTTCTATAGTGTTTATGCTTAGCAAAATATATTTCTGCTTGGTATTTGGATATTAGTAGAAAATGAAAATGGGTTTTTCATTGTCAATTATTTTCCTTAAAACATGGTGTTAAATGCTTAAACATTGTTGCAATAAACACGTCTTAAGTGAAACTTGCCATCAAAAATATCAGGTTGCCTAAATCCTAGAAATCAAAAAGCCATCACATTGATTCAAAGATATTGTTTAAAACCCAATTTGCTCAATTTAATTTTGTCAAAAATATTTCATTAGTAGATGGCGTTCAATAAAATCTACTCATTAACCTATGCCAAATAGTTATAGGTGTCCCAATGTGGCCTCCTTCTGCCTGTCTCGTACTACTAGCAATGTTAAGAGATGACATCAGATGACATCAAATTTTTAACTGTTCAATTTCTTCATATTTTTTTATTACATTAAATGTGTTTCAGTTTTTTTTCTTTTTATTAAATTTTAGTTTAGATTGGCTTATTAATCAGATTGCAGTAAGAATTAATAAATTAATACCCATGTTCCAAAGATTTGGTTAGTAGTTAAAAGCATTAATTAATATTGCAGGTTCATTTAACAAGGACTGTGAGTCAGGCTCATTAAGAGTTATTGTTTTGTCAGGTAAATAAATGGTATTAATGCTAATTATCTTGGCCAATTTTTTATGATATATTTTGCCCAAATTTAAATTATTAACAAATATTATCCAGCAACTAACACTGTAATATAACTCTAGTAAGGATGAGTATTCCCCAATCACCTTTAGCAATGTGGGCTGAATCTGCTCAGAACTCTTTTGACTACAACCCTTAGTGTACCCTCTTGACGACAGAGAATGACAGAGAGAGAGAGAGTGATTGTCCAAGCATTCTAAATGATGGGAATGTTAAATTTATAGAATTTTATACTTTAGAAAATTAACAAAAAATAATTCAATATTCAATTCAGAAGTTTACCTTTTAAGCTTGACATGTCAAAAACCTGTTTTCAAAGTTTCCAACAATAATTCAGGCAATACAGTTTTTAATGCTAAATTTATATGTGTAAAGTTGTTTTATTCAAAATTCAAATATCCAAATTGAGGAAGATTCAATTGACCCACACCTATATATATATCCAACTCAAATTTTATATCCATAAATATTAGGACTGCAAAATTTCAGGTCTAATTAATTGACTAAGTGTTAATTTATCTTAACCACTAAATGTTTGTGTTACTATTTATCAGGTGCTTTTGGTTACATTGTTAAAAACCTTATAAGTAAATATGCATATAATAACATTTGTTTTGAAGAGTATATTAATTATAATATAGCTCAAAGATCTCGAATTGCAACAGTTTGTAAGAAATCTTGAGATCTTATATATAGAAAATTGCGCCATTGACAATTTTAAAGTTAACTAATCAAAATAAATTACAATATGAGCAATTTACAGATGTTTTCTTAAGAAATATCAGATGTACAAGTGTGTCCAATTATTGGCATTGAAATTGGAAAAGATATATTTAAAAAACAATTTTAGAGAATTGTGGGGGAGCAGCAAAGGTTATATTTTTCAAAAAGTATCTAGTATAAAACAAAGCATTGTTGAAAATTAAATTCATAAAAATAATAATACTCCGTAGATGTTCCACAATGCTTGAAACTGATCTTGCCAATTTAGAATAGATCTGCATGAAGAGATTTTAGGATATATTGTAATCTAATTTTCAACCAGTTTTATCATTTAAGTAACTATGGTTTTATTAAGCTAAATACATAAAAGCGTCCATATTTTATTGATTTATGTTTCCATCGAATTATTTCATTTTACTTAGGAAAAGCAGAAAACATGCAAATGAACATTTCTGTATATTAGTTAGCTTTTTTGCATTTAAAATGAAAAAATAATTCCATTCAGTCTAAAATTTACCACTAACATGGCTTAGCAATAAATAGAATATTTTGAATCATGAAAACTAATGTGCAAAGTTGTAATATTTTTTCCAACCTTTTAACTGAAAGGAACATTGAAAGTTTAAAATGCCATTAAATATTATAATTCAGATGATATTTAAATAATGAAATTATAAAATTATCTTTTCACTATTTGAATAGCTTTTATAATTTAATTTTGACCAACAAGTAATATATAGTAATTTATTATTTATAGTTTTTCAATAAATTTAAGTTATAGAATATCATTACGAAACAGTAAAATTCTAGAGAATTTCAAAAATAATAAAAATGATATTAATATCTAGTGTAGACATAATAATCAACGTGTACATTTCATTTACATTTAGTAATATTTAGTGAACATCAGATGCATAATTATTTACTTTCTACTGTAATGTCACTGCTTAGAATAGAATTATATATAATAGCTGCAAATTACAAATGTTTAAAATTTGTCATTTTCTACACAAAATCATGCTAAAAAATTTGTCTCGAAAGGGCTTTGTAGAAATCATGTAAAAAATAAAATTCACAGAGCTGTTAACCAGATTGAAATGGTTTCCAATAGCGTATATATAATAAATATTTGCGATTTCTTCAGGTGTTTCTTTATCAGAAAATGTAGCATATACTTTAACAATACTTGATCCACTAAGACAAATAATAAATGTTGCAGAAATTACTAAAAGCAGTAAAGCAACATTGACATCTACGTGCTGCTTATTTCTTTGCTTACTCCAAACGAATAAGGCGTGAATGATTACAAGATTTCCAGTAAATACAACACATGATGGCACTAAGAGCTTCAATCCATAATATATACCAAATATATAAATATCATAGAAGGGAAGATTTACAAACGCTTTACAAAATCCATTATATATTGAGAAATAATATCCATGAGGAATAGATAGAATAATCACAATTATTGATACTAAAATCCCAATAGTTAATGCGTTTTTGGTACTGCAATGAGATTTATAAAATATTGGGCATTTGATACAAATCACTCGCTCACATGTAAGCAGCACCACAAGCCATGTAGCTCCTAATGTTGTACACAGATTTATGAATAATGACATCTTGCACAATATGGTGCTCATATGGTGGATATCAATGCCTAAGCAGAATATTAAAACATGTAGACTATCATTTATAATTTAATTTTGACCAACAAGTAATATATAGTAAATTATTTAATTTGTGACAATACTACCTGATGTCTAATTTTTGATTAGTTATGTCCATTCTGTTAGTTACACAACTAATGTTTTGATTTTGTTTTGAAATTCTATATGTTATACTTTGCCTATTTTGGTTTATTGGCTGTGGTAGGATTCAGACGTGACTATTTGTTAAGAATTGCAGGAAAGAAATCAGTTAATCCGGAACGTTTTGTTCAAAGGATGGACAGTCTCAAAATGGCTGTTCAGGCTTAGATTAAATAGTTCATATTTTTTTCTTTAGCATTATTTTAGCCGAAATTTTTTAAATCTTAATAACCAAGGAGGCGCTCCAATTGCATTAGTCATAAAATCAATTCTATTCCTAACAAAGCAGCTTATACTGAATTCTAAGAAAACAAAAAGTTTGCAATTCTGTTGTTTGGACATCATCACCAATTTGATTTCAATGCCAAAGCAATTGAAAAATGTTCTCCAACACCACAATATTGCTTATATTAGCAGGGTGGTGGACAATAAAAAAACTGAATACAATCAGAAAAACATTATTCAAAGTCCTTCTTCGTTGGACGTCCTGAAGCGCACTTAACAATGGAGACAGCAATAAAAATGCTAACATATTTAAGAATAATATATGTATAACTCGAAAAATAATGAAAGTACAATTTTTATATTTATAGATTTTCTTACTAACGATATTTTAGGAAAAGTGAAAAAATATCCGTGTTGAATATCTTTCTAAATTGAATGGTTAAAAACATAGAATCAAAAAACGTCAAGAAATTAGTTGCCAAGCCAATTTACTATTATTTAGACAATATATGTTTATGTATTACAATCATGCTTAAAATTTACTAAGAAACATAAATCAATAATTAAATGAACTTAGGGATACCATATCAATCTTCAGATATGTGAATCTATTTTGAAAATTGCTACAAGCAATATGAAAATAGGCTGCTTCAATTTTTTTAATAAAGGCTTGAGCTTTTATGCTAATAACATACCCATTGGTCGAAGTATACCAGTTCTAATGCCAAAATTTGCACAGCTCATCCCATCCCAAAAGGCTAGTATTTGCATTAATATTGTGAATGAAGTTTTGTACTTCTTCTCCAGTTGACTGCATGTTAGAAATGTGAAATTGTTCAACACAATGCCAATTATCCCAATTGCGCTATTGAATATATTAAAGTAATTTGCTAGAATGAATCGAGGTTGCTGTTCTAAAGGAAGGAAGCTATTGTTAGAGCTTTTTTCCATTTAGAATACCGTTTACGTCTCTCAACTTTTTATAAATACAAAAAGTTTATTGTTTTATTCTATTGGCTAAGCTGTTCGACAGATTTTATCCAATGCATTCGAAGATTCATAATTAAGAACTGTTGTAAATATTATATATATATATATATATAT